>BSBK01001495.1:2500-602500 GCA_027943335.1 Chamaecyparis obtusa
ATGTTAGGGGTTTACATAATGTTTAGGGTTAGGGTTTGGATTATAGTTTGGGTTAGGGTTATAATTTAGTTAGGAATATAGTTGGGGTTTAGGATTAGGATTAAGGTTATGGTTATAATTAAGGTTTAGATAATGATTGGGGTTAGGGTTTAGGTTATGGCTAGTTGTGAAGGGTTAAGATAAGTGTTAGTGTTAGGGTTAGGATAATGGCAAGGGTTATGGTTAGAATTATGGTGAGTGTTAGGGTTAGGTTTATGCTTTACATTTAGGATTTATGGTTAGGAATAAGATCATGGTTATGATTAGTGGCACATCATAGTGAGGGACAATATTATGGATTGGACTCAATTTAGGGGTAGAGTTAGAATTATGGTATGGTATATCATCATAAATGATAGTTGAGGGTTAGGGTTAGGTTTTGGAATAGGCTTAGGGTTAAGGTTAGTGTTACCTAGGTTTACATTACGGTTAGTTTTAGGTTAAGTGTTAGGGTTATAGTTAGGTTTAGGGTTAGGTTTTGTTATGGTTGTATGCACCCAAAAATGGTCACCTAGACTTTGGGCCCCATTTATTTGATTTATCAATCCTGAATCAGTTTTATCAATAATCAATATTTTCAACATTATCAATTTCTTGATTAAGTCTTAATTTCGATCATATATTGGATTTTTATCCTTGGATTAACCATTTTATTCTAAAGTCTTTATTTACTTAAAAGGAATATTTCCTCCCTTTTAATAAATAAAAATCCCCACCTTTTCCTCTTATCCTAAGTTGCACAAATAAAGCATTATTCTTATTTTATGAAAAGGGAAAAGTACTTTTTGTCTCATATGGACACTAAAGTCAGCTCCTATTTTCCTATTGGAGGATATTTGTGCACAAGGATCAAGCTTTCATTTTTCTCCACCGTTGATTAAGTCTTTTGCCTCTTAATCTCAATGGTCCATTTCACCTCATTCTTATAAAAGGAGAGCTCTCTCCTTCATTTGCATATCCATCTTTTTCATGCTAATGTTATGCTGCAAGTTTTCTAGGTTATTTGGAGTTCTCTTTGAAGACACTTTTGCATCCAAGCTTTGAAGATCTTTGTTGCATTTCATCTAGTTCATATTTGCTTTCTTAGTTGCATAATCATGACATTTTTAGTATAGATTTTCTTTATGCAATAGATTAGCTTCACATAGCTTAATTAGGGGAATTGTAATCCATTGCTATTTCGTTTCTTAGTTTAATTTGCATTGTCATTTCATAGACTACTTTGCATCATCATTTAGATTTGCATTGCATTGCATACCTTGATTTTATTTGGGGATATTGGCATTGTTGCCCTTGTATTCATTGTGAATCTCTCATTGTGTGGTTGATTAGCAAGGTCACTAGTTTCATAGCTCTAGCTGAGAGCAAATCTATCAAGTTCCTTGCAACTCCATGCATATAGAGCTATGAGCCGCTTTGTGAGGCCTCACCTTTGAGCAACCTTGCATGTAATGGTTCATAGAAGTGTGGTCACATTTTCACCATACATATTTCTGGCGCCCCACGGTGGGCGCTAAAAAATGTATGGTAAAAATGTGACCACACTTCTATGAATCATTACATGCAAGGTTGCTCAACAATGAGGCCTCAAAAAGTAACTCATAGCTCTCTATGTATGGAGTTGCAAGATGTAGAGTTGCTCTCAGCTAGAGCTATGAAGCTAATGACCTTGCTAGTCAACCACACAATGAGAGATTCACAATGAAGACAAGGGCAACAATGCCAATATCCCCAAATGGAATCAAGGTATGCAATGCAATGCAAACTAATATGAATATGCAAGATTAATCTATCAAAATGAAAGTACAATGCAACTATGAAAGGAAATAGCAATGGATTACAATTCCCCTAATTAAGCTATGTGAAGCTAATCTATTGCATAAAAGGAAACTAAGCTAATATGCCATGATTATGCAAACTAATCAAATGAAATTTGCAACTAAATGGGATGCAACAATGAAAAGAAAGTCTTCAAAGCTTGATGTAGAATGTCTTCAAAGATAGCTCCAAAGTGATCTAGAAAACCTGCAGCATAACATTAGCATGAAAGAGATGGATATGCAAATGAAAGAGAGAGCTCTCATTTTATAAGAAATGAGGTGAAATGGACCATTGATATTAAGAGGCAAAAGACTTAATCAACGGTGGAGAAAAATGGAAGCTTGATCCTTGTGCACAAATATCTTCCAATGAGAAAATAAGAGTTGACTTTTGTGTCCATATGAGACAAAAAGTGTTTTTTTCTCTTTTTATAAAATAAGAATGATGCTTTATTTGTGCAACTTAGGATAAGAGGAAAAGGTGGGGCTTTTTATTTAAATAAAAGGGGAGGAAATATTCCTTTTAAGTAAATAAAAGCTTAGGATAAAATGGTTAACCCATAGAATAATCGAAAATGATGAAATTAGGATTTGATCAAGGAAATTGATATAATTGATAAAATGTTAATTTTTGAAAATCTTGATTCAGGGATTTGATAAATTGCAGAAATGGGGCCCAAGGTCTAGGTGACCATTTTAGGGTGCATACAATGGTTAACTTCATGGTTAAGATAATAGTCATAGTTAGTGTTAGGATTTACATAACACATAGGGTCATGGTTAGAGTTAAGGTTTATTGTTAGTATTAGGAATATGGTTACAATTAACAACATAACATAATTAGGGATAATAGTAGGATTAGGGTTAGGGTTTAGTTGGGTTTATGATTATAGGTTTTGGGGTTAGGGTTAAGATTATGGTTAAGGTTATATTATAGATAGGGTTAGGTTTATGGTTAAGTTTTTGGTGCAGGTTTAGGGTTGGGATTATGGTTAGAGTTAGGATTTAAGATTATCATTAGGGTTTATATTGTTGGAAAGTTGTCTATACTAAAGTATATGACTAGATATACTATTGTCATTATGGCAACTAAGTCATATAGCAGTTTGGAGGCAGTGCACTAAGTGTAAAGATCAGAAATCAGTTAAGTGTTGAAGATTTGACAGCATACAAAGCACTAGAGATTCAAAGCATCATTGCACATGTGTACGTATGAATTAAGGTATGCACCCTAGAAGTTAAGGTTGTTAGACTATACTTATGCTTAGTCTAAGAGCGCATGAGTAGATATGCAAAGATGTGAAAGTTACAGTCAGTTGAAGTTGCATAGCCAGCGTGTGCCAACAAAGAATAGAGCATGGGGCTGACAATGACTATTTTGGTTTGCAATTGTAAATTAATGTTGTAGAGGCTATGCACCCATTGTATTTAGGTTGCTGACATATGTACATGTATAATTGCAAGCACACTTAAGACAATTCATTTGGAAGCATTATTTGTAATTAGTTATAGGATCGACCTAATTGTATAATTGGTATGAGCGCATAAATATAAGGTGTGCCCATTGTATTTGGTATGGAAGTTGTGAGAGAGTTGTGACAAGTAGAGAAGAGGTATGTGAAGAGATCATATGATGTATTAGAGCTTTGCAAGAGGTCAAAGCATCGGTGCACCAAAGGAACTGATCTGACAAGTAGTGTCACAACAACAGTTCACCTACATATATAGTGTGTATCTGATCTCAGAAGGTTGTAGCCTTCATCATTTGAGTAGTGAGCTCAGGGATAGTGAGTCCAGTCCCCTAACAGGGATCATTGTAAAAGACTCCTAACAGGGTTCAACCCTTAACAAGGTCTACTGTACTAAAAGTATTGTAAAGCTACTCCTAACAGGGTAAAGGATCTTCTAACAAGGATCACAAAACACTAGTGCAGATTATTAGTGGGTATCAAGTCCCACCGGGGTTTTTACCTATTTGGGTTTCCCCATAACCATATTGGTGTCATGTGTTGATTTCATGTTTCATGTTTATGTGACTATTTAATTTAGTACTTAAGCATTTATAATTTAGTATTCAAATTAAAGTGAAAAGTTAAAATACAGTGAACACTGATTCGCCCCCCCTCTCAGTGTTCCCATTCCTAACAATTGGTATTGGAGCTCTGGTCCTCAGCAAAGAAGTTTACCACTTGAGGAGATCATGGACAAAGAAGATTTGAAGAAGAATCTTGTCTTGAAGACCTGGACAACTCAGAAAGAGAAATTGAAAAACTAAAAGAAAAAATTAGTGATGCTCAATTAGTTATCAAGAGACTAAGAAAAGATTTGAAGGGATGCTCTAACAATGATCTTGAAAAAAAAGTCAAGAAGTTGAACGAAGAAAATGCATCCTTAGTGAGTCAGCTTGAAGAACTTGATGACAAATTGATGAACAATCAAAATGTCTACAATGAACAAGTAAAGGAGAACCTTCAACTCAATGAAGAGTTAAGGGAAGCAAATTTGGAAATCTTGGATCTAAAGAATTGCAAAGCAAGATTGGAGTATGAATTGAAAGATGCAAAGAACCACATTGGCAAATTGCACACTAGTTCTAATTTGATAGAATCTCAGTTGTATGCAAGAAGAGTAAAAGGAGACACTAGCTGTATCGGATACAATGAAGCACAAAATCAGATTGATAGTATGCAAGCAAGAAAGGATTCACAAAAGAACTCTACTGATAATGAGAAGTTTGAAGATCAAACCAAAGACAATGGTGGTCCTCCTAGGAATGAGTGCAAGCCTATAGAACACACCTATTTTGCATGTAACAAGCATGGACACATTGCAAGGAATTGTACAAAGGTAAAACCTTTCAATGGTTATTGTTATACATGTAATAGATTTGGTCACAGAGCAATTAATTGCAAGACTAGTAAGAAGAGCAGGATTCAGCATGATTAAAGAAATTAGAATCAGACAAATGTTAGAAATTCTCAAAATGTTACATGTCAGATATGTAACTATAATGGTCACTCAGCCAGAACATGCAGAATGGTGACTCATGTTAATGCGCCGAGGAATAATAGACCTCCAGTGATTTGTCACACCTGTAACACGACTGGACATATCTCAAAGTTTTGTAGATCAAGGACGCAAGGTCACAAAAGCCCTAAAAAGACCAAAGAACCAATTTTGGATCCTAAAGCAAAAGTCAAGTTTGTGAAGGTCTCAGAAGATGCGAGCTTGATTTGGTCAGAAGGAAAGAAGGACAATGTTGTTAAGATTGTATTGGATGCATCCCAAGTGGACGCACCCTCTACATCTGCATAAATGGCCCTCAGGGTCATAGGGGGAGCTAATTTAGCTCTACACCCCTGCATGGCTGGTATACTCATCCTCAGAGTATGCGCCTTTGGACTTAAGCTTTTGGACTTAAGCTTTTGGACTTAAGCTTTTGGAGTATATAGAAACCTTTGTGCAAGAGCGCACATGCTGATTGTTAGCGGAACTCAAGTTTGAAAATTTGAAGTGACAACCTGGTTTATGCGAGTTGCATTAATGGAAAATTTCTTACTTTAAGTACACAAAAAGTTGTTTGTTCACTCATTGCATTCATATTCAGAGAAAAGATGCAAATGAGGTACAAGATTCTTGAGAGTATTGTAGAGAAGTATAAGGATACAATTTGCTTCATGGTGGAGATTGATACTACATGCTGTGGAACCTAGAACTAAGTGGATTCATCCACTTGGGTATGAGGTTGAAGAACAAGTTCTTGAAGCTTATGCACAGGTACTACTATCAGCACCTAAGGATGACAATGAACCTCGATGGGGAACCTATGACGAAAAGACTAGTGAAGTTGATGCTAAGTTGAACAATGTTGCAACAAAAAGAGAAAGGTTACAAAGGTCACATTAGAGATATTAAGAATTCATGGTGTATCACAAGCAGACATTGATAGAGCAAGGGATGAGAAGATTTCCCTAGAATTGAAAGGCGCAGTAGTAACAGAAGAAGATCCTAAGTTGAAAAAGATAAAAATTGAAAAAGATGATAGTCATAAGGATAAAGAAGACAATACTCCTTATGCGCCCAAAGATACTCCTTCGGAGTATAAACCAATGGTCAAGAGGAAGATAGAAGTTAGCACTGATCATCCATCCTCGTGTGCTACAAGGACCAGAAGAAACATTCAAGCACCTCCTAAGGTAGGATTCAAGCCTAGCCTTAAAGTTTTGAGTACTAGAATTATTGATGAGGGCAGAATTGATCAAGTTGGGAAACATTATGAATCATATAGTGAGATTGATAAGTCAAAAATTCATGGAATGATTATCAAGCATATGATAAAGTTCAAGAAGATAGTTCTTGAACTGAAAACATAAATTCCTGATAATGTATGGGACATTTTAGAACACCATAAGAGAAAAGAAAATGAGGAAGATCAAAGAATAAGAGAAAAAATTTTAGAAGATACATTGCCTGTATGTTCTAAAGATGAAGAAGCACTTATATTGAATCTGGTGAAGCTGCACCTTAGAACAAAGATGAGAACTCTGCATATAATGAACAAGGACTATGATCTGATAATGAAGGAGACAAAAAAAGCATTTGAGAAAGTGTTGTTGGAACAACAGATCAAAGCACCTCTTGCGTCCATCACTCATGCACCCAACAAGGAAGATAAAGTGGCTGAGCCCACTAATGTACCAATGATAGGTCCTCAAGACTCAGCGCCCATAGCAGGAACTCAAACAAAAGCAGATCAGTCTGCGCCCATGACAGGATCATCCAAAGACAACACAATTATCATAGATAATGTGGAAATAGCCATGGCGGCTACTAATAAGGACTTGGACAAGTTTGAGGAAGCATAAATCTTATGCAGCAATACCACTCCCACTTAGCAAGAAGAAATAATCATAGAAGACATTTCTGGTGAGAAAGAAGTAGAAAAGAAAGATGAATCTTCTGTTGATTTGGTCAAGGTGAAGCAAGAGGTGATGGATAGCACTCCCATCACTCCCTCCTCAGCATTGTTGTCAAGTTTCACACCTGACACTAGCAGTTTGGACTCCTAGAAGGAAGAAGACCTAATTAAGTTCAACATCCTGGCGATGGAGAAGGCTAAGGAGAAACAAGTAATGAGAAATCCTCTCTTGGTGGAATCAGTACATATTTTGAACAGTTTGCTGCCAGAGGATAAGAAGATAGTAAAAGTTCATTTAGTGGATGATGTGAGCACAGTCTTATCACAATTCAAAGTCAATTTCTCAAGCCTAGAAGAATCTGCGGCCATAGTGGCAGAGGAGAAGTACTTAAAGAAGAGACTAGATGAACTGATGAGTAATTTTTCACTAGAATTGAACTCTCTTAAGTCTAGTCAAGCATCATTGAAGGAGTTTGCAGATCAAGGAAGGAAAGTCATTGCAGAATCCATGGATCAGGATAAGTTCTCTGATGCACATCTTAAGAAGATCAAAGATGCAGAGGCAATGATTGAGAAGGTGAAGAGTTCAATGTTAGACACCTCCACTAATGTAAATATGTGTAACAATGTCTATCAAGGTCAGTTAGACATAATTGAGAAGGCAAAGAAAGAAATGGAGAAGATAAGGTCTAGATAGACTCGGTTGAGGAACGCTCTTGCGCCCTCACTAGACATTCTCAGTCATAACATAAAGGAGATTGATGCAACCATGATAACCTATGATCAAGGTCCAAGCACATAATTGGAGAAGATGGAGAAGCTTCAATATGCATTATGCGCCCATCTACAGATAGTCAATTCTCTAATAACCTTTTGGAAGAAGGAGATCCAGAAACTCAAGATTGCATATTTGGATGTTTTCCCTCAGTGAGTGTATGTAGATAAAGTTTTTTGATGCACCTTTGTCATTAATGTCAAAGGGGGAGTTGTATAGAATATGGAGTACATATATGTATAGGGAGATATAAGAGTTTGTATAAAATGTATAGAAGACAAAAGTTTTTTGTGTAAAGGAATAGTTAGAGACTTGGCCATATTCCTTTGTTGCCATTAATGACACAGGGAGAGATTGTTGGCAAGTTATCTATACTAAAGTTCATGACTAGATATAGTGTTGTCATTATGGCAACAAAGTCATATAGCAGTTTGGAGTCAGCGCACCAAGTGTAAAGATCAGAAATTAGTTAAGTGTTGAAGACTAGACAACATACAGAGCACCAGAGACTCAAAGCATCAGCACACGTGTGTACAGATGAATTAAGGTATGTGCCCTAGAAGTTAAGGTTGTTAGACTATACTTATGCTTAGTTTAAGAGAGCATAAGTAGATATGCAAAGATGTGAAAGTTATAGTCAGTTGAAGTTGCACAGCCATCATGTGCCAACAGAGAACAGAGCATAGAGCCGACAGTGACTATTTTGGTTTGCGATTGTAAATTAATGTTGTAGAGGCTATGCGCCCATTGTATTTAAGTTCCTGACATATGTACATGTATAATTGTAAGCACGCTTAAGCCAATTAATTTGGAAGCATTATTTGTAATTAGTTATAGGACCGACCTAATTGTATAATTGGTATGAGCGTATAAATATAAGGTGCGCCCATTGTATTCAGTATGAAAGTTGTGAGAGAGTTGTGACAAGCAGAACAGAGGTATGCGAAGAGAGCATATGATGTATTAGAGCTTTGCAAGAGGTCAAAGCATCAGTGTACCAAAGGAACTGATCTAACGAGCAGTGTCACAACAACAATTCACCTACAAATATAGTGTGTATCTGATCTCAGAAGGTTGTAGCCTTCATCATTTGAGTAGTGAGCTCAGGGACAGTGAGTCCTGTCCCCTAATTGTTAGCTTGTGGTGACTAATCAGGAAAGTACTATCCAGGAAAGTACTGTACACTTTTCCTCCCGACCTCGCCGGGGTTCGGGGCCGGGCCGGGCCTCGAGCGGGGGTTTGGGGGCGGCAGCCCCCAAGAGCAGGGGTTCGGGGGCGCAGCCCCCGAGGAAATTTTTTTTGAGGCCGACTACTTTTTTCGGTTATTTGGGCCGACTACTTATAACTCATTCTAACCCTAAAGCGGGAAAAATATTGTATAATATGGCTTAGGGTTAGGAATTTTACTAAGTATGATTTTAGTACTTGCGACAGAATTGGGGCTGTAAGGGATTACGGATTGTAATCAGGTTGTAATCACTGGATAATAATAATATTGGACTCGCTGTTGGTGGACGTAGCCCAGGGATTGGGTGAACCACGTTAAATCTATGTGCCATTGTGTTCTATTCTGTGTGGTTTATTATTTTCTGATATTAGTTATATTTGCACATAATTGTTATTTCTGCCTTGTTAATCCTAACAAGTGGTATCAGAGCGAGGTTATTTCATTCGTTCTTTCATCTATTCTCTGAAGCAGGTCTCACGAGTTAGTGGGAGAGTCTCTCGGTTAAGTGGGAGAAATGGCAGAAGAGGGTAGGCTGAAGGTTGATAAGTTTAATGGGCAGAACTTCCAGTTATGGAAGATGCAAATGGAGGATTATCTCTATCAGAAGGATCTATGGCGGCCATTAGAGGGAGTAGCCAAGAAAGAGCAATCAATGTCTCAGGAGGATTGGAATATTTTGGATAGGAAGGCACTGGGGAGTATTCGTCTATGCCTGGCACAATTGGTGGCATTCAATATTACTGAAGCAAAGACAGCTAAAGATCTGATGGAAACCCTAGCGAAGTTGTATGAAAAGCCTTCAGCTTCAAACAAGGTATTTCTTATGAAGCGTTTATTTAATATGAAAATGGTAGAAGGTGGATCAGTTACTGATCATTTGAATGAGTTTAATACAGTTACAAGTCAATTAACCTCAGTTAAAATTACTTTTGATGAAGAGGTTAGGGCTCTCTTGATTTTGTGTTCTTTGCCAGAAAGCTGGAATGGCTTGGTAATGGCTGTTAGTAATTCAGTTTCTGGTTCTAATACCCTAAAGTATGATGATGTTATTGGTGTTATATTGAGTGAGGAAATTCGTAGGAAAAGCTCAGGGGCATCCACATCGAGTAGTGTATTGAACACAGAAAGCAGAGGCAGAACAAGAGATAGAGGAAACAACTCTGGAAATCGTGGGAAATCAAGAGGAAAATCAAAGGGAAAGAGGTCTGAATCTAAAGGGCCAAATGATTGCTGGTACTGTGGAAAACCAGGTCATAAGAAGAAAGATTGTTGGTCTCGGAAGAAAGATCAAGGAGACAAAAATGATGGAAACAAGGAGGCAAATGTGGTAAGTAACAAATCTGAGGAGGATGCTTTGCTCTTGTCCTTGGAAAGTATTGATGATTCATGGGTTTTAGATTCTGGGGCTTCATTTCATGCTACACCCCATAGAAGTTATTTTATTGATTATGTCCAAGGGGATTTTGGGCTAGTTTATTTGGGAGATAATGAACCCTGTCAGATTGTTGGAAAGGGAAAAATTAAGATTAAGTTGCAGAATGGGAATCATTGGCTACTACAAGAGGTAAGACATGTTCCAAGGCTGAGTAGGAATTTAATTTCAGCAGGGCAACTGGGTGATGAGGGTTGCACAGTTACTTTTAATGATAAAAATTGGAAGGTTTCAAAAGGTTCCTTAGTAGTAGCAAAAGGTGTGAAAGTAGGCACCTTATATCTTTGTACAGGTCATACTGTTCCTTCTACTTTAATTGTTTCAGAAGATAATGAATGTTCAGGAACAGTGGCTGCAGTTGAGCAGGAAGAACATCAAACTGTTGCTGTAGATTTTGACACAGCACTGTGGCACAACAGACTCGGGCACATGAGTGAAAAAGGTATGAAATTACTTCATTCAAAGAAAGTTTTACCTGGTCTGAAATGTGTCAATATGGATTTCTGTGAAAGTTGTGTTTATGGAAAACAAAAGAGAGTTAGTTTTGTGAAGAGTGGGAAGGAAAAGAAAAATGAGAGATTAGAGCTTGTGCATACAGATGTATGGGGACCAGCTCAGGTATCTTCCCTTGGTGGCTCTTTGTATTATGTTACATTTATAGATGATGCAACAAGAAAAGTATGGATTTATTTCCTTAGACAGAAATCTGATGTATTTCAAACTTTTAAGAAATGGAAATGCTTGGTTGAGACTGAGACTGGTAAAAAGTTAAAATGTCTCAGATCTGATAATGGTGGTGAGTATTGCAGCACAGAATTTGAAGAATATTGTTCCTCTAATGGTATTCGTAGGCAGAAAATTGTACCAAGGACTCCACAAGAAAATGGAGTGGCTGAACGCATGAACAGGACAATAATGGAGCGTGCAAGGAGTATGAGGTTGCATGCTAGGCTGCCTAAAAATATGTGGGCAGAGGCAGTGAACACTGCTGTTTATTTAATCAATAGAGGCCCCTCTACTCCTTTGGACTGTGGTATTCCAGAGGAAGCATGGAGTGGTAAGAAGGTGAGTTATTCTTTTCTCAAAACCTTTGGTTGTGAAGCTTTTGCACTTATAGATTCTGAAAATAGAACCAAGCTGGAAGCTAAGTCAAAGAAATGTGTATTTGTTGGGTATGGCATTGATGAATTTGGTTATAGGCTTTGGGATTTTGAAAATCATAAAATTGTAAGAAGCAGGGATGTCATATTCAATGAGAAAGTATTGTACAAAGATCTGTTGCTGCAGCATGAGAAGAAAGAAAATGACTATGTAGTACTAGATGATACTCCACAAGTTCATGTTCCAGTAGTTCCTTATGCTCCGCAACAACAGCAACAACAAATACCACACACCCCAGTGAGTGTTAGACGGTCAACAAGGCTAAGTAGACCTCCAGAAAGATTTTCTCCATCTTTGTATTCTATTCTGTTAACAAATGCTGGTGAACCTGAATGTTATAATGAAGCTGTGCAGGTGGATACAAAGCTTCAGTGGGAGTCTGCAATGACAAATGAAATGGACTCTTTGCTGAAAAATCAGACATGGGATTTATGTAAGTTACCTGCAGGTAAAAGGGCTTTACAGAATAAATGGGTTTACAGGATCAAAGAAGAGGATGGAGGTACGAAAAGATTTAAAGCTAGATTAGTTGTAAAAGGATTTGCACAGAAACATGGTATTGATTTTGATGAGATATTTTCTCCAGTTGTTAAAATGACTTCTATTCGTACTGTTTTAAGTATTGTGGCTACTGAAGATTTGCATTTAGAGCAGCTTGATGTTAAAACAACCTTTCTTCATGGTGATTTGGATGAAGAAATATATATGGTTCAGCCACAAGGATTTGAGGTCAAGGGTAAGGAGAATTTGGTGTGCAGATTGCAGAAAAGTTTATATGGCTTGAAGCAAGCACCTCAGCAATGGTATATTAAATTTGACACTTTTATGAATGGGCATGGATATAGTCGGTGTCATTCTGACCATTGTGTTTATTTTAAGAGGTTGGATGATGACAGCTACATTATTTTATGTTTATATGTTGATGATATGCTTGTAGCTGGGTCTAACATGGATCACATTAAGGGGTTGAAACAACAGTTAGCAAAATCTTTTGCTATGAAGGATTTGGGGGCAGCAAAACAAATCCTTGGTATGAAAATTTGTAGAGATAGGAAAAATAGGAAATTGTTTCTATCTCAGGCTGATTATATTGAGAAGGTGTTGCAACGTTTCTCTATGGAAAATGCCAAAGCTGTCAGCACACCTTTGCCTGGTCATTTGAAATTGACTAAGGATATGTGTCCCAAGACACCAGAAGAAGAGACTAAAATGTCTAAGGTACCTTATGCTTCAGCTGTAGGGAGCTTAATGTATGCTATGGTATGTACTAGGCCAGATATTGCACACGCAGTGGGAGTCGTTAGCCGTTATATGAGTAACCCTGGTATTGAGCATTGGAATGCAGTCAAGTGGATTCTCAGATATTTGAGAGGCACATCCAGTAAGTGTTTACACTTTGGGGGTTCTACTACTACTGTACAAGGCTATGTTGACTCAGATTTGGCAGGAGATATAGATAGCAGGCGGAGTACTACAGGTTATATATTTACTGTTGGTGGGACAGCAGTGAGTTGGATTTCTCGACTACAAAAGGTGGTTGCTTTATCCACTACAGAGGCAGAGTATGTTGCTGCTACAGAGGCAGCCAAGGAGATGATATGGCTTCAATTCTTCATGGAAGAATTGGGACATCCACAAAAGGATAATTTTCTACATACAGATAGCCAAAGTGCCATTCATCTTGCAAAGAATTCTGCTTTGCACTCAAAGACAAAACACATACAGTTGCGGTACCATTTCATTCGATCAGTTTTGGATGATGGACAGTTAAGGCTGGAAAAGATTCATACTGATGATAATCCAGCAGATATGTTTACCAAGGTAGTAACAAGGGAGAAGTTGAACTCATGTTCAGCTTCAGTTGGTCTTTTAGACTGAACAAAATAAAGGAACAACTGAGTCCAAGGTGGTTCAATCCAGTGGGAGCCTCATGTGGGTAGCGGTATTGCTACAGGATCAGTCTCCAAGTGGGAGGTTTTTTAGTATAGTGTGGATACTGATCAGTCACCAAGTGGGAGATTGTTAGCTTGTGGTGACTAATCAGGAAAGTACTATCCAGGAAAGTACTGTACACTTTTTTCGGTTATTTGGGCCGACTACTTATAACTCATTCTAACCCTAAAGCGGAAAAAATATTGTATAATATGGCTTAGGGTTAGGAATTTTACTAAGTATGATTTTAGTACTTGCGACAGAATTGGGGCTGTAAGGGATTACGGATTGTAATCAGGTTGTAATCACTGGATAATAATAATATTGGACTCGCTGTTGGTGGACGTAGCCCAGGGATTGGGTGAACCACGTTAAATCTATGTGCCATTGTGTTCTATTCTGTGTGGTTTATTATTTTCTGATATTAGTTATATTTGCACATAATTGTTATTTCTGCCTTGTTAATCCTAACACTAATAAGGATCATTGTAAAAGACTCCTAACAGGGTCCGACCCTTAACAAGGTCTACTGTACTAAAAGAATTGTAAAGCTACTCCTAATAGGGTAAAGGATCTTCTAACAAGGATCACAAAACACTAGTGTAGATTATTAGTGGGTATCAAGGCCCACTGGGGTTTTTACCTATTTGGGTTTCCCTGTAACCATATTGGTGTCATGTGTTGATTTCATGTTTCATGTTTATGTGAATGTTTAATTCAGTACTTAAGCATTTATAATTCAGTATTCGGATTAAAGTGAAAAGTTAAAATACAGTGAACACTGATTCACCCCCCCCCTCTCAGTGTTCCCATTCCTAACATATATTATATTAGTTAGTTTTAGGTTAATAGGTAGGGTTATAGTTAGGTTTAGGGTTTAGGATATGGTGAAGTTTAGGATTGGAATAATGGTCAAGGTTTAAGGTTATTGTTAGGGTTATGATTAACATCATGAACATGGCTAGGATTAACATATGATAATTGTTAAAATTAATGTTTAGGGTTAGGGTTAGGATTAGAGTAAGCATTAAGATTATGGCTAGGGTTAGGATTTACATCATGATTAAAGTTAGGGTTAGAGTTAATATAATGGGTAGGGTCCAAATTATGGCGATGGGGTTAGGGTTAGGTTTTGGCAATATGATTATGGTTAGGGGTATATCATAGTTAAGGGTGTTATTGTTAAGGTTATGTTTTGGGATTATGGTTAGGGTATTGGCTTACATTATGGTTAGAGTTAGGTTTTTAATGTCTAATGTATAATTGCATATAACTATATTCTTGTCCTATGTGGTAATACAATTTGAGAAAGTGGGTTAGGGTTAGGATTATGATACAAGTTAAGGTTAGGGTTGGGGATAGGTTAAGTGGTAGAATTTGGGCCAGGCATAAGGTTAGGTTATGGTGTAGAATTCGAGAATAATTGTTTGGAAATATTTGTGTAGTTTTAGAGATTTAAATATGAATACATTTATTATTTAGTTTTCCAAAAAAGCATAAGTTTTTTTTCTCTTTTAAGATATTTGATTTATGTCTTACTAGGAACCACAAACCACTATTATGAACTTGTAGATTGGTAAGATCAAAGCTTTGATACTACTATAATGAACCAAATGAAAATTTTATCATAATATTGTCATAACTAGAACAATAAAATTATATTTTACAACTAAATAAAATATTCTAAAATTTGAAATACCCATAACAATTTAAAAGAGTTTTGCACTTAAATCCATATGAAGGTTAGACATGTATTACTATGTTAAAAAATTATTTTAAATAAAACTTAAAATGAATCTCTCATGAAACCTATCAAAAATTATATAAAACATATTTTGATCACTTTTTTATCACTAATATTCAACTTGGGCGAGGTGATATTATTTAAATTTATTTAAAATTACAGTAAATTGATGAACAAATTTGTAAATATAAAATTGAGAAATTCGCTAAAATATTGGAGAAGTGAGATTATAATAGAATGTACAAAGAGATTTTGGTACACAATACTGTAACAACACCAAGAAAATTGAGAATGATAAACAAATCTATAAATTATCAATATTTTGCTTCACAATATTGCCATAATTTTTACAATTGAGATGCCTTTAAAAAATCACAATCACTAGATGAAACTACATTAAGAAACTAAAGAGATTTTATTCCTTGGTTTTCAAATATAAGGAGTTTCATTGTCATATGGACAAATGAACACAAGGCTCATCTATTTTGATAGAGTTTTAATATGATCTAGACAAAGATGTTTAAAAATAAATAAATCATGTCATATTTATATAGAATATGTTGAAAATAATAAGAATTACACACCACTTATAAAGAAAATATAATATTTTTATATGTATCTAATTCCTAAATTAAATAACTCCAAATCAAACTTCTTTGATGCCTTCGAAATATTTTTAAAAAGTTATTTTAAAAAAACCTTAAAAAAATCCAACAAAATAAACCTTAATATTGCTTTGAAGATCTCTACTTTTTTTTAATAAAAATTAATTTTAAAAAAATGTCAAGATTAAATTTAAATGATTTGTCTATCACTTTTCTTAAGCCTAATACATAAAAAATATTAGAAAAATGTATATTTGAAAACAAAATTAATTTTTGAAGAGAATGTGAAATCAGATAACTGTAACAAAAACATTTGCTCCGCAAACAGGTTCGACCGTCGAATCTCGGCCGTACTCGCAAATCATCTCATGTCGACCTGCAAGCAGTGAATGAACAACGCGTATGCACTTCTCTGAGGGTGAGGTTGGCCATAACTTCTAGTCTAGAATGGACAGACCATAGGGCGAGCAGACTGAGATTGTGGGCAATCAGACTGGGCATTGCAAAGGGCGAGCTTCCGTGGCACAGCCTTTAGTCTAGAATGGACAGACACAGGAACAAGGAGCGCGAGCGGGATTATTACAGAGAGCACGGGGACAGAGATCGAGATTATTACAGAGAGCATGGGGACAGAGACAGAGAAAGAGACAGAGACAGAGAGAAGAGGAGCAAACGCTCAAGGTCGAGGTCTATTGAGCGGGAAAGAGAAAGAGAAAAGAGGAGCAAACGCTCGCGGTCGAGGTCCGTGGAGAGAGACAGAGAGAAGAGGAGCAAGCGCTCACGGTCGAGGTCTGTGGAGAAGAGATCAAAGCGCCGGTCAAGATCACCATCGGAGGGCAGAAAAAAGTACTCGGGCACATCGAAATCCAGATCCCGGTCACCCAGCAGATCTCGGCGCCACCACAGTCACAGGTCAGTAACACCCGAGGGAAAGAGGTCCGGGCGAGATAAGAAGCAGGTTGAAGAAGAACAGGAGAGACAGCGCGCAGCCGTGGTTGCGGAGTTCGTGGAGGGAATTGCCCGAGAGCAGGAGAAGCGCATGGCCGGGGGAGGAGCAGGAGCAACCGAAGAAGAAGAAAAAGAAGAAATGGAGATAATGAAGAAGATGGGGTTTCCAACGGGGTTTGATTCCACCAAGGGGAAGCCTGTGGCGGGTGCTGATGTAAGCGGGGTGAGATTGGTCACGAAGAGACAGCCCCGCCAGTACATGAACAGGCGAGGAGGTTTCAACCGCCCTCTGCCTCCTGAATGCAACAGATAATTTCTTCATATTATTTTCTCTCCTTTTCTTCACCCTGAATAGCAAAATCACAGCTAAAATATGTCAGTTTTTGTTATTATCTCTATTGTAAGACGAAGATTTTGATTCTTATAGTTATATGTTCTTGATTTTGCTGGGGTACAATGTTCTTTGATTAGAAGGTAATGGGCCTGAACCCTTGTACCAAAACGAACTCAGAACAGTAATCAAACCTGCAAACTACAGTGATACAACAAACAGGGACTCACCAGAGAGCTCAACTGCACACAAGCTGAAGGCCAACAGCAGAAAACCCCAGGGTAACATCTAGAGGACAGCAAGAGGAAAGCAAAAATGCAAGATGCTGATAATAAACAGAAAGCTTAGACTAAACAGTCCACACAAAATCAAAATACTACTATTATTCTTGAGGCTTAACAGACGGGTTGGAGCCCCTCGGATCTAGATTTTGCTTGATTACAATGTCATACTTAATACTTTTTACTATTTTTTCTTCCAGCTCTACAATTTCACCAAATGCCCAGCTTTTTTTGTCTCTAGAGTAATATAAGATTACAAAGAAATTATTTGTCTTTAAGTGAGTAATTTAAGATCACAAAAAAATTATCTATCATTTTGAATGGCGTTAGTATTATCTGTTTTGATTACCAGTATTAATCCATTTGAATTGTAGCTACTGAAATGCCATATTAGCTTTGATCCATTTGAATGTAATTCTTGTAATAATGAATCCTAATGGTTTCTTTCTAGTACAAGAGATTCGATGAACTTTGAAGATAATATGCCATTTTCACCCTTTAATCTGCAATTCAGTAAATTGGTTTCTGTGGATTCCATTGTCAATAACATGCTGGTAATTCCACGATGAAGAGTTCATCATTCTGGCAGGGTCATTTCAACAATTGATTATTCTTTCTGTGCAAGAATATTATCGAATATTTATCTCCTTTGCTGATGATTTCTTGATGTATCTGTCAGATTATTTCTGATAATATCTTATTCTACTTCGCAAATCTACATAGGCTTGTAAAAAACAGTTTTTGATTATAGCATGGTGTAACATATAATTTATTTGGTACTTGATGTTAGATTCTTTCCACATGCAACACACTTCCTTCCAAACGCAAAAAGGTGCCTTGTTATATGGTTTCTCACTGCAGCATCCTTAGCTTTTCATCAACCAATTTGGTGCAAAAAATTCGTTGGAGCCAATATCTCTAGCCATGTCGATGTGAATTTTCGCTATGCTACAAATAATTAGTAATCAATGTGCTATGTTGACAATTCTTATTTATTGTTGCAGAGCACCTTATATTAATTTGTACATGTAATCTGTAGTATTAGCCCCCTATCTAGATGTCTAGCTCTTTACAATCTCTTGTAATTAAATTCTACTCTGAAGTTTCCATTTCAGATACCGATGTGATCTTTGTTCCATTGCATAACATGATTGCACACACACACACATCTTGTCTGCGATCAACAATTTTTGACAGACCACCAGTGTATGTTTAATTCTACATTGTGGAAAGCGCTGCAATGTACACCACACAAATGTCAACATCTTAATCCAATGGCTGACATGAAACTTTTATCATTCAAAGACACAACAAAGAACCTCACAAAGATTTGCATGAATAACATATGATCTCTTGTAGACTTAACTAAGATTAGATAGGAGGGAATCTAGGGTCCAATTGGGTAAGAACACATTTAGAGCGCACGACTGTACAACCTGGCCGTGTTTATGTTGGAGGGCATTATAAACATAGTATCATATCCTATTAATATTTACTTCCCAACTTGCATATGACATTCTAGATTGGTATTTTGTATTAGAGCAACCATATCGTCATCTTAGATTTTATGGTGTTGACTGGATGCCATTACAACTGGTCATCTTTTCCTAAAATGAATTCTTGTTGTACTACTTTCCTTGTCTGTCATACTTCTTGTCATCACAACAAATGTTGTTATTCTATTTTGGAGTGGGAATCAGCTTTTGGTGAGCCGTACCGAGGAGTATCAAAGGATATTATTAATTAAAGGAGTTGTGCATTTAAAAAAAATACTTGTATTTGTTTTAAGCCGAGCTTCCTTATTAAAGGATCGTCATACATCTTAAGAAATTATTCTTTTAAAAAACTTTGTTTGGCCACCAACCTATGGGGAAAGGAAAGTAATTTATAGATGATATCAAATTTTGTCTAAAACTATCATGATATTGCGAGGAAGCAGTCACACCTGTTGTAATTATTATTTGAGCTGCTACAATATTTTGGAGATTTAGCCCCTTTTTTGTGAATTTTTTAAAAATTGGTTTGATATTATTTAAATCATTTGGGTTGTCATACTCCTTGGTCTTGTTCTTGCCATCAAGGTTCAAATCCCATTGGGGTATTATTTGTTGAACGTTTATATGGAGAATGAGGTCCCTTCTTTTTGACCTCATGAGTTCATAGGTGCAGATCAAAAGCGTTTACCCCTTTTAAAAAGTGGCTGCCTCAATTTTTTTTTGTTGCAAAGGATGACATTTGTGATTTTTTTATGTGGTTTAATGGCATCTTGAAGCCTTTTTTATCTACAATTTTTGTGACCTTATTCAAGATGTGTTCAACATAGGGAAAGTTGGCTTTCTAATGAGTCATTGTAGGTTTTGTGACATCCTTTGACTTTCTTTTAAATGCCCTAGCAATCCACTTAGATTTGTATCAATTCATATCAAACACTTATCTTAGGCGAGATATCTCTGGTCAATATGTGCCCCAACATAGACTTGAAAAAATCTTGCAGTATTTGTGTTTAGGAGAATTGGTTTTTGGGTATCATGGTGATGATAAGATGTCTAAAGATAAAGGTCAATATGTTGTTTTTTGTGAACACTTGATAGAAATGGAACAATCGTTTTAGAAAATGAATAATATCAAGGAAGGGCAATTAAAGGCAATTTTCTATCACACTACAACTCCTTCATAAACTTATGTTGAAGGAAATCTCAAATAATATCTCAAAAACATTAGAGGAAGAAAAGCATCAATATAATGCTTAAACCACTAGATGATTAGGAACGTGATCCTTGCTATGAAGGATTAGAGTCTAGAGAGAACCACTTGTGAGTTCAGGTGTCTATAGAATTGATTGTTCATATGGTACCCTCAACAATGGAGAAACCATCCACTTTATTGCCAGTAGGAATAAAGAACATAATGTTGACATTACACATGAATACATAAACAAATTTGCACTTTTAAGCATTATTTCAACACAAAACACAAAGTTCATTTAGAAGACACCAAGTTGCTCCGTAAGGAATAAAATTATCGCAAGTGGAAATTAAGAGGTATTGTTGAAATCAATAGGCATTTGCATAATCCCAATAGAGACGAGTGGTGAGGTTTAAGCTACTCCTAGCAACCTATTGTAAATGCCCAAAAATAAATTTGTACACATTAATTGGTTTCTTCTTCCTCCCAATTTATTGCAATCTCTATGACTTTTTTTGTTTTATTTTTTTGCACTTATTAATGCACCTGACCTTTAAAACACCCCATTACAGACTTTCTTTTTGCTTGCAATGAACTCTCGTATCATCAAGGGGAATGAGGCAATTTGTACCAAGATTATTTGGGAATGGAGAGATTTGTGGGTCTAAGTTTGTGTGGGCAATGAAGGTCTGATATAGCACACAGTGTCTTAATCAACATTGGAATTAATTAATCCTAAAACATGATCGATATTATTTCCCCATGTTGATTTCCTCCTAGGTATAGTTGGTTCAGGTATAAGTCTATAAAGACAAGACAAAAGATTAAGCAACTTAAGATGTGTCAAGACACTGTTTTACCAAGACTCAATTATTCTTATTTAGGATTACCAAAAAATGATGAATAGAAAAACCCATGATACTCTCCTTAGATAATAATTCAGAGACCAATAATCTCAATGCATATCAATCCATTGAACGAAAGTCATCTCATGTAAACAAAACTTTTGTTAGGTTTCAAGATGTCAAAATAATCAATCGGATTCAAATATGCAACAAATTGAATAAAAGATAGAAGGCAAACTTTGGAAAATGTAAATGAATGTAGAACTCATAAATACTTTTACAATGTTGGAAAATTTGCAAAGATTGGTGAAGTTAGCAAAGAGATATGGAAAAAATACCAACACCACTGGAAAGTTCTTAGAACCAGTTTTCTAACAACTTTGTTTTGAAAATTTGATACTGCATGCCCAAGTTATGCAAAACTTAAAAATGTAAACAACTCCTTTAGAGCATGAAAAGAGTGCTAAGGTCCTTGGTTGGTAGCTTGTGGCGGATCACCTGGTTGTGTCATTGGATAGGCAGTGGACATGCAAAGATATGATGGCAATCGGGCTAGGCTCAAGCAATGCAGCTCAGAGTGGTTTTAACCTTTGGTGGAGGTGTAGATCTGGCAGAGCAACATAAGTTTTACACCCTAATGCTTGCCAAATAAAATTGATCATTGGAAATCTTAAACGATCATTGGGGATTTGAAAGAATGCAGAAGAAATTAAAAAAGCTTCCGCTAGTACTGACGTCTTTCTTTGTGCTATAGGAATCCAACACTTGGATGCTAAGAGGACGGTATGTCGAAATTAATTAAACAAACAACTGTTGTAAAAACCAGAACTTGTAGATTGTAGGTCACCTCAAAGTGACACAGGAGGAGTTGATTGACTGTGTAGGCATATGACGCGGTATTGACTTTACTGCTATTTGGATTTTATATGGATCTGTGCCGTTGTACAGATTTTTTTGCACAACAATTCAAGACATAAAAAATGTCACTTTGATTATTCCAAACTTTCATTTTGGCATTTGGGAAGGCGATCTTATTGTTTTGTCTCCTTCAAGTGTTTATTTGATTTCTTTTATATGCTTTTTACTTCCATTTCTAAAGAAGATGCACAATGGTTATTATATCCTTTTTAAATTTTGTTTTCTTTTTAAAGAACTCATTCTTCAAATCTTATACATCATACAAGACAGTTCATACTTATCTCAGTCCACCATACAATTATACCCAATACCGGACACCGGTCTCAGCTGATATTCAACCATGTCAAAAAGGTGAGTCCATGATAGATAAGCTTATGCAACCGGTTATGCTCAGACTCACTTATATATGAGAAACAAATCTCTCAACATGACCAGGACTAACAATATACAATATTGTTTCAAACATGCAAAGGAAGAGGTTCAGCAATTATAGTATTCAAGTCCATGAATCATAGGACAACACAATGTTTGTGTGAGCTTGCCAGCACTATAGTTCTCACATCTAATGCTTCTCTACACTGGAACACCTTCTCATCCATGATGCCTTTTCTCAATGATTGTCTTTGTGTGATCCTATACACACAGATGTTGAAATAGTTAATTTTCATAGTTAGTGCTAATCGTTTTAGAAAATTCATCTTTAAAGTTATCATAATGTAGAAATTCAAATCCAAAATGAGATCAGCAGTTAATTGTTAAATAATTTATTAAATATTAATGGTAACAATATGATTGATAATATCAAAATATATTAATAATTCAGGGTCATGACACTTGACTTTTAATATAGCTCATCCATTGAGACTGCAAATTAAATGTATTGATGCTCAAGGCAAGAATGAACATATTAATTAGATAAGAATACTTATTGGGAGTGACAATGTGAAATAGACCAACTCAAAATCTTTTTGCAAATCTAATCTGGAATATAACCACACAGATTTGTCCAGAGATCTAAACAGGATTTGTTTAATAATAATAAGCTTAGAAGCATATCATTTCAAAATCCAGATAAGCTACTGTGATTTCACAGTCTAAGTATATGAGCTTAGATATAGATTTACATCAGTTGCCAAGGAAATATGATTGTTGAATATTTTGTCATTGATGTCAAAGGTTGAATGTTGTATAAATTTTGGAGGTTTTCTCAAAGTAATAGGGAGCTGTAGCACAAAAGGTTATATTTGTGTTTCTTCAGACTCTCAGATTTTACTTGAGAGTATTTGCCAAAGCACGGAATTTCTTGGTTTAGGGGCATCAGTATCGGGTTTGGTCATTGCTAGAATTTGTATTCAGTGTGAACTTTGATCAGAAACACGCTAACAGCAAAGTATTGGAGGAGGTCAAAACTCTCAGATTGAAGGATTCCATTTATATGCCTGTACATTGTTGTGTTGTCACAGTTGCTCGCAGTGAACAGTTGGTGATCTCCAGCTTTGCCTCCGTGGGAGTTTTGTGCCTTGAATTTATTTTGTGTGACAATTAAGAGTTTAGATGAAGGGACATGTGGCATCTATATTGCAAACTGTGTTGGATATATCTACAGGTGTATGGCGTATAAATTTAACGTGCATTCGCCATATATTTTGAACATCTGCAGAAATCAATGCTTGGTGGTTTTATTTGAATCAAATTCTTTTATTTATTCATCCTTTTTTAAGTATGACAGCTTCAGATGTAATGTAGGATTCTTTATTAAATTTTCCGTGAGAACTTTCCTTTAGCTGTGTGTTACTCTCTAAATCGCTGGGAATGTTTGAGATGTATTGTATGAGGGTGCGTTATATTTTCTGAGTCGAGTATGTTATTGAGTTGAATATGCATGAGGTTGTGGATTCAAGCATGTAAGCTGTGCGTGGGTTTTCAGAACTCTATTCATGGGGGTTTAGATACTTGCAGAGCTTCACGTGGCTTGTTACTTTCATTGCTGCTGAAGCTTGACTTTGGGGTTGAGTTCCTTCTATTATTGAAGAATAATGTGCTGCTTCTGTATATTTCAGATTAATGGGTACTGTGTAATTCTAGCATGGTGTTTGGAGTGCTGAGTTTGTTCTGAAAAGTGTTATTGAGTTTTGTATTTGAGTTGGTGCTTAAGCTGATTGGAGTTGGTTCTTACTTATGTAATCTGGGTTGGTGCCCATTTTGTGAATGAAAGCTATTGATCTGCTGTGGATTTTTACCTGAAAGGGTTTTCCACGTGAAATTTGGTATTCTTGTTTTCTCTCCATATTCTATTTCTCCTTTTATGTGGTTTCATGTGTTTAAAAGTTTAAAATACTGATTCAGCACGCCCCCCCTTTCAGTATTTTCTGTGTGCTCTTCAATGATTGCATTCAGAAAAACATTTAAAAAGTAAATCTCAAATGAACTGCCAGAAGGTTCCTTTGGTACATGCAACTTCACTTTGAGTAAATACTTGACTGACGCTGATTGGTATGTGCCTCTTCAGATGCAAATTGTTGTCTGCCACCCTCAATCTGTGTTCTAGAGCATGCTGTATCGACCTTTTCAGTATCATCTCCAATGAAAGGTCGCTGCTAACACCTTTGATGCGGAAATAGATTGTATCTAGACTCACTGTTCCATGAGGATGTGTTTGATTGCAACCTTTAAATTTGTGAAAATTAGTTTTCTTTTCATAGTGCACTCCCAAAGATGTTATATTGCAGTTTTTCCTTGAAGATTTCTGTGCACCTTAATTTGTATATCAGTGCCAAGCCCCAACCACCTCCACCATCCCAAATTTAGACCCTTAGTCCCCGTCCTCGATACTTTTTCTTGTGCCACCCCCACTCTCCTCTCCTCCCCTGTGAGGAAACTCTGTGGAACTATGATCCAGGGATTTTGAATAACATCCACCTCCCTTAATGGCCAACTCAGTCTACTTTACTATGTACCTAGACAAAAGTAAAGTAGAATGCATGTCATTGCTTCAAGAGATGTCCCAATCTGTTCGAGACTCAAGCACTTTGGTGTCAGCACCTAGCTACAGGTTTGACAAAAACTGTAATGTCCCCTTTTTCGGGCACATTATTTCGTTCTGCGTCGTTAGCCATTTCATCGTGGTCCGGTGGGCTAACCGAGGCTTGGCAAGGATCAGTGGGATATTTCGCCTAGGTGATTTCAGTTTCAGGCCAATCGGAGTAGTTTCCATAGGGTTTCTAGGGTACTTACTATTTATAGTAAGTCGACAGAGTTCAGTTTTCTTGGCATTTCAGTATTGGACTTGGAGCGTCTCGTCGAGAGCTTTCCGACAAGCTATCACACGTCATCTTCCAAGTTCGTTTGGTCCTCCGTTTTACTGCCAGAAGATTCCTTACTTTATTTATTATGTCACTTTATAACTTAACGGTTATATTTATTTAAAGTGACTTAAAGTGGAAATATGAAAAGATAAAGATAGGAAACTAAAGAGTCACAGCGGCAACTTCAAAAGAAGGCTTGGAGTCTCATTTATGCATGCTTAATTTATGAATTTATTTCTCTTGGAGAATCCAGGAAGCTTCAGCTTTTGGTTCTAAAACCCGAGGACGGAAATCTTTAGGCTTTCTCGGTGGATTGGATGGAAACCCAGTTCATCTCCGGGGCGGATTCACATCAGAGTTCGCCATTGTATTTACAGGTTCTTGATCATCCAATCTTGCTGTAGCATTCTGTATTTCAGATTGGATTATTTGTAGTTTCATTGTTTCGTATTGCTGTTGTATAATACGATAACATTTTCTGAGTTATTCAAATGGAATATATTGCTGGATTATCACTGTGAAATTAATAAAATATTGCATGCATGTATTCGTTTATATTTCTGAGATATATTTGAGAAGTTTCGGGAAAAATATCAGTTTGGGATATTACAGAAGCTCCAGGTACCTGAACAGAATATCATATGATTCCTTTCAAGGATCCAAATACTTCTGAAATCACCTCTGTAATCTTCCTAGTCACACAAATTCTATAGAAGACTGGCAGGGGCAATGCATTACCAGCTAAGAGCCGTCCAGGGTTCATCTGGATAGACTGTTGCATTTGTTAAATGCGTGGATTATGAAACTTATTCAATACCTATCCTGCAACCAGTGCTCACATATATACTAATACTTCTAGGATACCAGAAGGTTCGCTCAGACACAAGAAACCGACCCACAGAAGTTCCCAGTCAGCTTAAACAGTTAGAACATTATTTAATAATATTCACCAATGTGAGCCCCTTAAACAAATTAAATAATGATTCATTTATTACCAATTTTTATTTATTATTTATTTTATTTGAAATACTGGTAGTCGATCTCTTAAAATGGGGAATATCACAATCCTGCCATCCTGGAGATTACTTTTCCTCAAGTAATTCGCATTTGCATAACTTAACTGAATGCGAGGAACCCATATCAGCCTCAGAACCATGGCTCTGCCACACTGCTGCGCTACTCTGAGATAAACATCTCTCTTCCAAACTCCATCACTGATTTTATTAATCCTGGAACAAAGGAATGTGAATGTTTCTTGGCCCATCTCCATGTAGTGCATAATCATGGGACATTCGAGATAAATCACAGTTCTTCTTCACGGTCCTCCATCTCAAACAAAACCATCATGATAACATCATTTTGCATTACATGGCATGGACCAATCATTCTCATATACCATGAATCATCGCTACCAAATGCAATTATATCCACACCTAAAGTTATCTTTTGTCATTAAGGAGCCCTCCAATTTGACATCGTGAAAAACTGACCTTTCATGCTGCTTCACTATCATCACTTCTGTCTTGATCTCCTCTGGTGCTTCTGTGTCCTTCTCCATTTCAAGTTCCTCTCCTGCTTCTTCTTCTTTTGTTATTTGTCTTATGTAGCTGTGAAGTCTCCTTTCAGTTGATTAATCCAATTCTGATATCTCAGATAATCATCAAAAGGAAATGCAACTTTAATTTTATCAGACAACCCTAGATATTCTTCAAAGATTTTAATGGCTTCAAATGTGTAGCTTTTCTGGTCGCATTGCTCCAATCGTAAACTCCCCTTGCAGGGGAATCCCCATGTCATCTTCTCCTTTGTGCATACCTTCTGAACTCAAAATATTCAGTAAAAGTCATATCTTGTTGGATAGCTGGGCCTAAGCTAATATATTTGGTATGACACCAAGCCACTTCTTTAATTGATTCATCTGGTGACTTTCTAATGGCATTAGATCCATAGCTTCGTATTTTCATGAAGCTGCAAAAACTCCTTACAGGCTGGCAGGAAGGTGGCTCTGATACTACTGAAATAAACCAACTCAAAATCATTTAGCAAATCTAATCTAGAATATAACCACACAGATTTGTTTGGAGATCAAAATAGTATTTGTTTAGCAACTATAAGCTTAGAATCATATAATTTCAAAATCCAGATAAGCCAATTTGATCTCACAGTCTAAGTATATGAGTTTAGATACAGATTTACATATCAGTTGCCAAAGAAATATGATTGCACTCAGAAAAACATGTAAATCTCAAATGAACCTGCCGAAATGTTCCTTTCGTACATGTGGCTTCACTCTGAGAAAATACCTGACTGAAATGCTGATTGGTATGTGCCTCCTCAGATACCAATAGTTGCACACCATCCTCAATCTGTGTTTTAGAGCATGTAAAGACCCTTTCAGTATTGTGTCCAATCAGAAGTTGCTGCTAATACCTTCGATCTGGAAATAGATTTTATGCAGAGTTTTTGAATAACATCAGCCTCCCTTAATTGCCAATTCAGTCTACTTTACGATGTTGCTAGACAAAATATAAGTAGAATGTACTTCGCTGCTTGAGGAGATGTCCCTATCTGCTCCAGACTCAATTGCTTTGGTATTACTTAATAGCATCCAGCTACAGGTTTGATGGAAACTCCTGGAACCCAAACTGGATATCATGCAATTTTTTCAAAGGATCCAAATACTTCTGGAATCGCCTTTGTAATCTTCCTAGTCACACAAATTCTGTAGAAGACTGGCAGGGGCTATGTCCTATCAGGTAAGAGCCTTCCAGGGTTGCATCTGGATAGACTGTTGCGTTCGTTTAATTCGTGGATTATGAAACTTATTGGATACCTATCCTGCAACCAGCACTTGCATATATACTAATCCTTCTAAACCGTCACAAGTTTGGCTGAGGCACAAGGAAACCGTTGCCTACAAATAGAGCATTATTTAATAATATTCACCAATGTCGGCCCCTTAAACAAATTAAATAATAATTTTATATATTATTAATTTTTACTAATTAATTAATTATATTTAAAATACTGGTAGCTGACCTCTCTTAAAATTGGGAACATAACACAATGCGGCATATTGGTCACAATTGAACATGCATATCTAGACACATGGAGGAATTTATGGGATAACAAGTCTTGGTTAACATTCAAGTCGTTTTTGTGACTTATATCGCTCAATAGTCAATAGTGATATGTATTGAATCTAGGAGGAAAGCTCGTCATCAGGTCAAGTCATTTCAGCAGATATTAGGCATCGAAAATGCCTCTTGAACTTAGCAGGATGAAACTGCTGGTTTCCAACAAACAGAGATTTTGAAGTCATTAGGTTCCAACAGAGGTGGTTTCGTAATGGATGTGGTGAAACAAAATTGCCAGCTGATGAAAAGGGTCATTTCATTCTGATGCAGAAAATAACAATATGAAACGCGAAATGTCCCCTTGTTGAAATTGGATTTATTAATAAATAATACTAAATTAAAATACAAGAGAATAAAACTAAAATTTAATATAATTAAAATGTAGTTAAGTTTAATGAGTGGTCAAAAGGCGTGAAATGAAAAGTTGTGACTCCCTCGAACATGAGATATAAAAGGGAGAGAAGAGAGCTTCATTTGGGAGGAGATATGAAGGAAGAAAGAATGGAGCAAAAGGAATGAACAAAGCATTAATGGAAGAATAAAGGAATGGGAAGAAGATAAGGGAATGACTCTATCAAAAGAGTAGCAATGATGATGGGTTGTGACCCTTTCTAAGGGTGTTAATTTTGAAAGGTTATGACCATTATAAAGAGGTGTGACTCTCACTCATATTGGAGGATATAAAGGACATGAGATTTCATTTGAGTAGGACATATAAGGGAGATCAATTTGGGGAATAATATATTATTTTCAAAGGCAACAAGGAAAAGTGGTGACTCAGTCCTTATGATGTTATTAAAAAATCGATATGTACAATAGAGTCGAAAGGCTCTATTTATAAGAGATTACAAGAAAATATTTCAGAATGAAACAATCATTAACATAAGCTAGAATTAGAAACTAATTAAAGTAATTAAGATGACCATTAAAGAAACATTACATTATTTAATACCCTCCCTCAATTATCACCGTTCTAACTACCCTACAACAGACACCATCTATAGGTCTTTTGTTCACGAATGCATAGAAGACTACCCCTTTCTCTTTAGAACACTTTGCAAAATGAGCCTGTTGTTGAGACCCTCCCTGAATCTGCATAACTTTTGGAAGTGACCAAGATAACCAAAATCCTTCCAACTTGATTTATGAAACAAAAACTGTCATTCCCTGTAGCTAGAGACACTGAGTTCAACTTCTAAAATTGAAACGACAATTTTGAGGAGAAAATTGCCAAATTCGAATTGCTTTAGAAAAAAAGTCATTATTAAAAAAATCGGCTAAAACTTTTTGTAGATGAGCACTATGACCCAAAAGAGACTACAATTAACCACAATTTTTGTGGAAAAAATTGCCAAACCCTCCAATGGTTTTGTGGAAAAAATAAAAAAACCTTGAGACCAACAACATTAGCTATGACTTTTTTGGAAAAAAATAGAAAACCCAGAAGTATTTTTAAGAAGAAAATTGTAAAAATCTAGTTATGTTTTTTGAGGAGAAAAATCAATCAAAACCATACAATTGCGAAGGAGAAAAATCGATCAAAACCCAACAACAATTTTTTAGGAAAAAATTATACAACTAAACAATAATATTTTGTGAAAAAAATTATAAAACCTGAATTGTAGTTTTTTATGGAAAAAATTAATTAACCCAGACAATAATTTTTTAGGAAATAATTATAAAACCCATGACCATGATTTTAGGGAAAATTTGAGCAAAACCCAAGATTTGTAGAATGATAGAAAAATCCTTCACGAGCAGGGATAGAGACATGAGAACCGTAGGTCGAAATTGCCACAACCATCGATTTTGAGGAAAACAAAAAAACCCTAGTTGCAAAGAAGTGATACAAATTCCTAGAGGCGGGTATGTATCTGCTGGTGCCAATAAATTTGTTTGTAGAAAAAAACCCGACATGTGTTTGGAAAAAAAGAACCACCAAACATTCGAACAAAGGCAACAAGCAAATTGCGGGCATGAGTCGTAGAAAAAACTCGGCCTAGTGAGTAGAAATCGCTAGATCACGAATATTCAGAAAACCTTTCCACAAAGAAATACTGACACGACAAAGAAGACGCGAACTGCGCATGAGTAGAGAAAGGAGAATGGCGCGTGGGTTGGTAAGCAGACGTAGGCATAGAGAAACGAGCTGGAGGAATGAAAACCCTAACAAGAGCTTCGATTCATTGCAAAAAAGCCAAAAAAAACACGATTTTTGTAGGAAAAACCCTTGAAATTGTTTTTAACGATTTTTTATGGAAAAAAATCAAAACAAAAATTTTTCTGATAAAAACCTTTTTTTTTTCAATCACCTACAAATTCCATTACTTTTTTTTGCCAAACTTTAAAAAACCCCATCGATCTGCTCAGATACCATGTTATTAAAAAATTGATATGTAAAAATAGAGTCGAAAGACTTTATTTATAAGAGATTACAAAACGATATTTTTAAATGAAACAATTGTTAACAAAAGCTAGAATTAGAAACTAACTAAATTAACTAAAATGACCATTAAAGAAACATTACATTATTTAATATATGAAAGGTGGTGACCCTTCCACCAATAGAGTATTAAGGAGGATTCATTGCAAGCATTGAAGGGGACTTATCAGTCATCACTCACCCATACCTTAAGGCATCAATCAAGGAAGATCGAAGTTTGAACCATTGAGCAATAACACTCATCCAAGAGAGCAGTGATCAACATCCAAAGAGAGAAAGTCAGCAAACTCAATATTTACAAGGTACATGGGCAAGATTTACAGGAAGCCCAAAAAGGGGACAACAAAATGTTTCAGTTGACATCGTCTCTTCAGATTTCATGAAAGTAGATTCCTAACATATGTGTGGAGTCTTCCAAAATACCATTTTGAGACCTTTATAACCCAAAACAAAGGGGAGGAGGATTATTGTTGTCGTAGTAATAAGAAGGTTCAAAGCAATTTGGAACTAGAGAAATAGGCTTAGCAAATGTTGTATTTACATATGTACTTGTTTATTTGAGATATACACTTGGTAAAAGAGCAATTGCGTCTACCAACTCAGGTTCTACCCCTTTCACTTTTTGTTCATAACAGCACTCCAATTCCTCCACATTTCACTATCATGGAAATCCAAGTAGGATACATTAACTTGTTTGAATTGTTAATTTCGTCTTGAGTTGGGAGAAATATTGGATTAAATAGCCACACGATCCTTGAGGCTGGTATGGTAACCGGTTTTGGTGACACATAAATGGTTTTGTGTATAACCATTTGTCCAGATTCTTCTCAAGAAATTGCAAAGTATAACCATAACAAAATCTTAGAAGAAGAGACTTGAAGATACCTAGTAAAGTCTAGAGCAAATATTGGGAGAGAACAAAGCTCTTTGTGAGGAGGTGCACCATTGGAGAGAAAGATTAGGGAAGTTGCAAGTTGAGAAGTGTTAAAAGTGGATAGCTGCAATAGAGTTTCTTCACCTGAGAACAAAGCTCTTTGTGAGGAGGTGCACCATTGGAGAGAAAGATTAGGGAAGTTGCAAGTTGAGAAGTGTTAAAAGTGGATAGCTGCAATAGAGTTTCTTCACCTGAGATTATCTGCCGTGTGTTCTCTGAGGTCGATACCTCTCTGTTTTCTTTGGTGCTGCCCTTCCAAGTGTGTCTTCAGTCTTTCCTCTATGGATTCATGCCCGTGTTCAAGCTGTGAAGTTCTTTGAGCTATTATGACTCTTAAGTCTGTCTATCACTGCTGTGTTGTTCCTATTTATTATTAATAATGTTTTGTTCAAGCTGGAGCTTCTCACCATTCGTGTGACTTCTCCTAGCTATTGTTGCCACGTCAGTGTTGTTGAGATGGCAGCTGAGTCATATCTTCTTTATATGGCTCGTCCATTAATTTTTAAGATGTCGTCGCTTTTTCAAGAGTTACTACGGTTCAATTTTGTAACAACTTCAATAATTGTTTGTGCCTCTTGAATTCTCTTCGTCGATGGTATTTTTTGGGTATTCTTCTTCTCACGTGAGCAGTGCATCATTATTGTCAGATGTTGAAAGGATTATGTTGGAATGATTAATCAATGATCATTGTGTGAAGAAGTGTGAAGTATTTTTCGTATTGTATTGAGCTCTGTGAGAGCTGGCATATGATTCTTGAGTATTAGTCTTTGTTAGAAGCTGTAGTCAATTTTCAATATGAAGTTTTTGTAATTGATGTATTGTGTATTGTTCATAGCGATACTTTGTCTTAGTATAAACTTTGATCAATGTGTGATCATCGAGTATTGAAGACTTTGAAAGGAGTAGAGATTTTGTAACGTGTTTTGAGAAACTTAATAAAGGAACTATCTTTTGGTGTGCTGGGTTGTTTCCCTCAGTGAGGAGAATTTTTCCCACGATAAATGCATTGTGTGATCTGATTGTTTTGAATTTGTGATTTCAATTTTTTACTATATTTATTTCTGGTTCATAAATTTAACATGGTATTAGAGTGGGTCTAAGGAAACGATCTAGAACCAGAAGTATTGTTATACCTTTTCTATTTGCTCTACTTTCAGTTGATTTTTTGCAACTTTCGACAATGGTGAACAATTTGAAAGTTGAAGACAGATTAGATGGTTCTTCAAACTTCTCTTCATGGAAGTTTAGAATTTTGATTGCACTTGAAGAGAATGACCTTCTTGATTATGTCAATTCTGACGTAGTAAAACCTTCTGATGATGCCGAGAAAGCTCAATGGAAGAAGAAGAAGATTATGGCAAATAAAATTCTGATCGATTCTGTTAAGGATCATTTGTTTCCTATTATCTCAAAGTTAGATTCAGCCAAAGAGATGTTTAAAACTTTGAAGGACTTGTATGAATTCAACAACACCAACATAGCTCTTGCCTTGAGACGTCAACTTTTGCATGTCAAAATGGCTAGAGGAGAATCAGTTGTCTCTTACTTCATGAAAATTACAGAGTTAAAGGATCAACTTAGTGCAATTGGAGAATCTTTTGCAGATAAGGATTTGGTCATGCTTGCCATGAATGGACTTACCTACCCTTGGTAATCTTTCATTCAAGGTGTCAGTGAGAGAGATGATCTTCCTAAATTTGATAGGTTGAGAGCTGAATGCATTCAGGAAAAATGTAGACTAGAAGCTAGAGGCAAAGGATGTAAAAATCATCATTAAGATGATTATGTACTTGCTGCCCACACTTCAAAAGGAAAAGGGAAGAAAAGAAATTTCAAAAGATTTAGAGATACGAACTTTGAGTCAGCTCCTGACTCCAAGAAAAAGAAAAGGGATCTTTCTAGTAACCAGTGCTTTAGATGCGTCAAATTTGGACACTTTGCTAGAGATTGTACTTCAAGACCAAAGCCTCAAGCAGCTGCTGCAAATGTAGAAAATTCTTCTCCTCAAAAGGAGTCAAGTGAAAATTCAGAGGGATACTATTTTATTTCTGCACTTTCTAGCAATGTCCCTACCAACAGTGATACATGACTGATTGAGAATCTTTGAATGTCCTGTTTACATTCATGTTCCAAAAGAGAAAAGGACAAAGTTAGAACCATCAGGAAAGAAAGACATCTTTGTTGGTTATAGTGAATCTTCAAAAGCATACAAAATCTACATTCCAGGTCAAAAGCAAATTCAATTCAGCAAAGATGTTTCTTTTGATGAAGATGTGGCTTGCAAGAAATCCAAAGAGTCTAACTTGGAATCTGATAGAGAGGATTTTGAGCATCCTCAAGACATAGATATGGCTGATCTGGATCCACCTTTAGAGGTTCAGAGGGAGAATACAGATTTAGAAGACCCTGTTGATCAAGTTGATTCTATAGATACTTCAGCAGGTCCCAGTAATAGTTCAACTAATAAGAAAAGACCTTTGTGGGTCAGGCACACTATGGAAGAAGCAGAAAAATATGCAGCCCCTCGTGGTACTTTCAGAGAGAGTGAAAGGCCTCATAAGTTTGCTGGTTATGTAGCTTTGATGAGTCACATTATAGCATCCGAGCCTTCCAATGTTGAACAGGCCTCAAATCAGCAAGTGTGGAAGGATGCCATGATGAAGTGTCAATCCATCATCAAAAATGATGTGTGGGACATTGTCCCTAGGCCTAAAAATAAATCTGTTGTTTCTTTCAAGTGGCTGTTCAAAATTAAACACGTAGTTGATGGGAGTGTAGAAAAATAAAAAGCCAAATTTGTAGCTAGAGGTTTTTCACAGAAGGAGGGCATAGACTATGAAGAGACCTTTGTACTTGTAGCACATTACACTTCCATCAGAACCATAATAGCTGTTGCAACAGTTAAGGTTTGAAAACTTCACCAAATGGATGTGACAACAACATTCTTAAATGGGATAATTAAAGAGGAAGTATACATTGAGCAGCCAGAGGGCTTTGTGATTCATGATAGGGAGTCACATGTGTACAGGCTGAAAAATGCGTTGTATGGTCTTAAGCAAGCTCTCTGTGCTTGGTATGAGAGAATTGATCACTATCTTTTGAGTTTGGGCTTCCAAAAGAATGATGCTGATCCAAATTTATACTTCAAGGTATGTGATGACAAAGTGCTGATCTTAGTGCTGTATGTTGATGATTTATTTCTCACTGGTATTGATGATCTCATTGTTACATGCAAGGAGGAGTTAGCTTTTGAATTTGAAATGAAAGATCATGGTTTATTGTACTATTTCCTTGGGCTTGAGGTATGGCAAAGGCCAAATGAAATCATATTGAGTTAAGGAAAATATGCAATTGATATTTTGAAAAGATTTGGCATGTTAGAGTGTAAATCTATGGTGACTCCTATGGAAGCAAATCTGAAAAAGTTACATGAGGATGCAACCTCTTCAGATTTAGTTGATCCTACTATGTACCAACAATTAATTGGCTCCTTAATGTATTTGGTTAATACAAGGCTTGATATTTGTTATGCTGTTAATACTTTGAGTCAGTTCATGTGTGAACCAAGACAAATTCACCTTGTGGCAGCCAAACACATATTGCGATATGCTTATGGTACAGTGGGATATGGATTAAAATGTTCTTCATGTGTAGAGCTAAACTTTAGGGGTTCTCTGATTCAAATTGGGCAGGTTGTGTGCCTGAGAGGAAGACCACTTCAGGTTGTTTAAGCCTAGGTTCAGATATGATTTCTTGGTGCAGCAAGAAACAATCTTTTGTTGCACAAAGTACAACTGAAGCAGGGTATCTTGCAGCTTGTGTGGCTGCAAAAGAAGTTGTATGGCTTCGGAAATTGCTTGCAAGTTTGTTTGGGCAGCCTTTGGAACCTACAGTGATTATGTGTGATAACCAACGCTGTGTGAAACTTTTGGTTAATCTAGTTTTTCATGATAGAACCAAACATGTGGAAATTAAATATCACTACTTGAGAGATATGGTTCAACGGAAAGTAGTTGAGCTCAAATACATTTCTACAGAAGAGCAAACTTTAGACATTCTCACCAAGCCACTCCTGGGAGTGAAGTTCTGTTATTTTCGGGAAAAGCTTGGTATGGTGGAGAATGATGCTCTCATTGAGAGAGAGTATCAGCTTCAGTGATTCATTGCATATAGTTAATGAGTTCTCTGTGAGAGAAGTTCGAGGTGCAATCCCTTGTTAATGAGTTCTTCTTTGTGAGAGAAGTTCGAGGTGCAATCCTTTGTTAATGAGTTCTTCTTTGTGAGAGAAGTTCAAGGTGCGATCCCTTGTTAATGAGTTCTTTGTGAGAGAAATTCGAGGTGCAATCCCTTGTTAATGAGTTCTCTGCGAGAGAAGTTCGAGACGCGATCCCGTGTTAATGAGTTCTTCTTTGTGAGAGAAGTTCGAGGTGAAATCCTTTGTTAATGAGTTCCTCCCTACGAGAGAAGTTTGAGGTGAAATCCCTTGTTCCACCCTCTGGGAGTAGCCATGGTGGAAGTCATGTGTGTGACTTCATGACATAATTTTCTGTTTTTCTTATTCACCCTCTAGGAGTAGCTATGGTGAATATTGTTATGCTGAGATAACAATTTATATTGAGAAAATCTGTGATGAGATTTTTTTGTTGACAATTTTTGGTTGCAGCTTCTTGTGCTTGCTGTGTTATGAAAGGTGAAGGATCTCTCTCTTGCTAAGATGGAGTGTTAAAAGTGGATAGCTGCGATAGAGTTTCTTCACCTGAGATTATCTGCCGTGTGTTCTCTGAGGTTGATACCTCTCTGTTTTCTTTGGTGCTGCCCTTCCAAGTGTGTCTTCAGTCTTTCTTCTATGGATTCATGCCCGTGTTCAAGCTATGAAGTTCTTTGAACCATTGTGATTCTCAAGTCTCTCTATCACTGTCATGTTGTTCATTTTTATCATTAATAATGTTTTGTTCAAGCTGGAGCTTCTTCTCACCATTTGCGTGACTTCTCCTAGCTATTGTTGTCACATCAGTGTTGCTGTTGAGATGGCAGCTGAGTCATATCTTCTTTATATGGCTCGTCCGTTAATTTTTAATATGTTGTCGCTTTTTCAAGAGTTATGACGGTTCAGTTTTGTAACGGCTTCAGTAATTGTTTGCATCTCTTGAATTCTTTTTGTCGGTGGTATTTTTTGGGTATTCTTCTTCTCGCGTGGGCAGTGCATCATTATCGTCGGATGCTGAAAGGATTCTGCTGGAATGATCAATCAATGATCATTGTGTGAAGAAGTTTGAAGTATTTTTCATATTGTATTGAGGTGTGCAAGAGCTGGCATATGATTCTTGAGTATTAGTCTTTGTTAGAAGCTGTAATAAATTTTCAGTATGAAGTTTTTGTAATTGATGTATCATGTATTGTTCACAGCGATACTTTCTTTTAGTATAAACTCTGATGAATGTGTGATCATCAAGTATTGAAGACTTTGAAAGGAGCAGAGATTTTGTAATGTGTTTTGAGAAACTTAATAAAGGAACTATCTTTCGGTGGGCTGGGTTGTTTCGCTTGGCGAGGAGGGTTTTTCCCAGGATAAATGCATTGTGTGATCTGATTGTTTTGAATTTGCGATTTTAATTTTTTTGCTATATTTATTTCTGGTTCGTAAATTTAACAAGAAGGACCAATCTGATTTCAATGTTGGAATCCTTTAGCAAAGGCATCAAAATTTGAGAGTCAATATCAAAACTTCAAGAGAAAGAGGAGTCTATAAGGAAAAGTGGACTAGCCTCAATTCAAGAAAAACAAACTATGAAAGAGATTGTCATCATCCCTTTAGACTAAAAGAAGGAATTGAAGATCCTCAATATCTAATTGGCTACGCAATAAAATAAGAGAAATAATAATATTTCAGGTGGCCTCAATCACTTGGTTATGAAAGGGCAACTTAAATATTATTATAGGAGCTATATGTGACATTTAAAACTGTTGATAATACTTAAAGACTTAAAGTTAATTTGATATGTAATTCAAAAGTGTTTTTTGTGATATAAAAGGTATTTTTTAAATTCTTCGAGGGAGAAAGTAATGAAAGATTCCCAACGAATTCTAACACAAATTCCTTTAAGCTTAACCGATCACATAAAAAGAACATACAACTTCTCAGATTGCAATACTGTATGTGACAGCAACACAGAAGTGAACATTTTCAGCATGATAATGTCCAGATCATACAGCTCAATATATTATCCAGAATCAGATATATATTATTGATTTTTCATGAAGATAGAGGAGTTTACAATTTACTCGATTTTATCTAACAGTTGGGGAAGTCTAAAAGAAAGCATCATACTGGAATTTTCCCAGAATCCAGTTACTCCTAGTTGACTGTAACATAGCGCGATCTCAGATTTTTGTCTTCCCAGCTCTTGGCTTGTGTGCTAGGTATCAAATCTCCTCCTGCGAGCTTAATCTTCCTGCAATCTGCTTCAAAAGACGATGTGAATAGAGTGCTTGTGACAGCGCTGCTACTGCAGCTTCTTTATCAGGCTGCAATCCTCTTCCATGCTGGACTAACACACCTGATATCTCCCCCGCGATCAGAACTGGAAAAAAGGGGAAACAAACAGAATATGAGCCAAGGGTAAATGGTTTTTAATCTGCTTAGTGAAACTAGGAGACAAGCTTAGGGTGATCGTCCTAACCTGCTCAGGCAGTGAGGCTTTCCTCTCTCCTGCTTTTCATGCATAGAGGCAATTCTAATTTGACCAATCATAGAAAAATAAATGATTTTCACCTTTTAATAGGTGCCCAGAAAAGTCGTCTAGGTTGGTCCAGGAAACATAAAATTATATAAAAAAATTACTTTAAAGTTTAAACCTGTTAAGTCGGCTAAGGCCGACTCACCAACATTAGGTTTATTTATTAAATTATTTGATTATAAATTAAGCAGATGCATATAGTGGGGTGCTAAAGAGCACTGCATGGGCCCCAAGGCCCCATCCTAATTCGGGAACATTACAAGTAAATTTAAATATAGGGCCCAAAAGGCAACCAGAAGAGAGAGACATTGTTCAAAACACTCAATTTTGTCATTTCATTATTCCTTCCAATTTGGAGTTTGAGCATTCAAGGATGAAAGCCCTTGGTTTTTTAGACACAGAAGACAAAAACTCTTGGTGCAATAGATTCGTAGGATGAAAACCATCTTGGTTTTCAAATTTGGATTTGAGGAGAAAACCCCCTTTTATCCCTTAGATGCGATTCCATTTGTGGAACTTAATTGTGGTGATTTGTTGAAGATAGATATAGGATTTGAAGTCATTTTAAGTTGCGAGTGTAAAAGCCATAATTTCTCATCATTTACTTGTAACTGTACAGCTATAGATTCGTTGATATGGAAGATGTTTGAATGCTGCTATTTTCATAAGGGTTTTGATGCTCTTGGTGACAAATCTGATGTATATTCATAGGTGCTGCCATGCGCATACTGATTTTTGTTTTCAATTTTTCATTATTCTACTACACAGTACATGGTGAAATTTATATCTAATTTGTAGCATTCTATACTGGCTGCTGGATTATAGCAGCCTCCAGACTGCCACACCTCCTTGCAGTGCCATTGTACCATTAATCACTAGTAGATATTGTTTCAGATTAAGCATATTTGCAGTATACGTAACCCTCATTCTTGTTGTCGCCGTACCTTCCAAAAGGAGACTAAAAGGTTATGGTTTTGTCTCCAAGTAGTCTGTGAGTATGTATAATCATTAGCTTGATTCTGTTGTGATCAGAAGTTTGCGGCAGTAGTATATATTGTGTTACCATAATTATCATTGTATGTGTGTCTCAGCCCTGTATCTATACTAGCATTGATATTATACTTGTTTGTAATAAACACATCTTTTTTAAGTTGCAAACATATACTTGAAAACAGATTTGTTGTCGACAGTTTATATCAGATTTCTGTAAACAGATTATATCATGTTAACAGTCTATGGTATCACCTTGCCATCTTTGCCTTCTTTTGGCACTGTCCTCAAGCTGTAGCTGCATTGGTGTTAGAGATCATAGTTTGATTCACGTATTGGCTTACAATATTTTCATAACTGTTTACAATATTGATAAGTGGCACATTTGAGTATTCATTTATATTGCATTTTAAATCGAGGTTTTGGTGTGTTACCATTGCATTATTGGACTTGTATTATATAAACAAAAAAAGTTTTTTTAAGCATATTTTATAAAACCCAAAAAGGGACATTACAGAGATATGCAAGAAGAACACTTAAATCAAATTTTCTTCAATGATTCAATAACTAATGATTCCTCTGGCAAGTTCGAGAGGCATATGAAGGATATAGAATTGCAAGTGCTAGCAATGATGGGATATGATGGTAGGGTATTTGGCAAGAATGGCCAAGGAATACTTCATCCTCTCACAGGGAAGGAAAGACCACCATTTAAGGACCCTTCATCATGTAATAAGACAAAAAGAAATATAAATGTAAAAAATTAAATATGAAACAAAAAATGTCAAATCAAAAGCCTTCCTAGAATATAGGCTTTTAAATGTTTCTTGTAAGTTACAAACCAAGAAATAAGACTCCTTAGAAACCTAATGTGGAGATTAAGGTGAAATATGAAGAGACATGGTGGTCAATCCTTGCATCAAAACCTTGCTCTGCGTTGGATGTGAAGAAAGACTGTAGTTTGAATTTCTTTGCTAGATACAATTAGTTTGATATGCACCAACTCAGTTCTCTATGCTAAAGAGCTTGATAGAGTGTTTAATTGTTTCCACTAGTCTACATTTTTAAAACCTGTTTGCTGAAAGCTAGTGTTCTATAAACTTGTCCTTAGTTTGAGTGAAAAAAGGAGCTGGATAATCTAGTGAAGCAGTATTGAGGATGTATACAATTTCCTTCTAGTATAAAGACCACGCTTGGCAATTTGTCTAAAATACATTAGAACTAGATATATTAGGATAACAAATACTTAATAGATACCCTCACCCAAATGGAATATATTAAATTCCCATTATAGCTTGAATTTGTCAAACATTTTCCTGAAATTGAGTTGTGGCAAATAAATGCCTCTGGCCCTACACACATCTCTCAAGACAGAAACTTTTTGATTCAATTCACTCCAGGATACAGCCCAAGTTTATGTTCTTAAATCAGCTAGTTCTATAAAGAGGGTTCAAGCACCATTCATGGTAATTGTCAAGCATGAATACTATGCAAGGTTGGCATGGCAGTTGCCCAAATATCTCATTTTCTACTTGTCTGCAGAGTGCACAAAACAGGGGAACCTATGCCAATACAAATCCCACAAGCCTTAAGAATTCAATCAATGAGTTTTCTATCTTTTTATCTCAAATATTTTAAGACCTTTTCAACTTTTAGCTCACGTCAGTTAATAGCTTCATGGTCCTATAATCATGTACAACTTGATATGTTTACCAATCACATTAACAGATTTTATGTCCGTTTTTGCATTTTTAATTTTTTATTGATGCTTTCATTAGCATGTTGACTTCACAAGAGTCAAGATACTTGTAGTAGATTTGCAATGTTAAATATCTACTTATGTTTAGCATCTCATTCAAGTTTTCTTTGGTTGCTATACGTGCCATTTTTAGGTTATCAGTCGTACAAGACAAATACGAGAGAAATGGCATTGTCATTTTTAGCAACATGATAAAAGGGTGAGAAATCTCAATGCTCTGCGAATGCTTGGGTATTTGAGTGTCTTGAATTTTGTAAGAATTATTATGTTCATCCATATTTAAGCAAAGAATTCTTAGCCTTCTGAAAACTGCCAGACATTAGGTAGTCTAAGAATCTGTTGTGGACTAGACATGAGGTTAACAAGTCTGTCATGATGGATAAGGATAAAAATAGGTTGTTGATGTAAATAAATTATTGTCTAACATTCTTTAGGGAATCTTAGCTCTAAGATCTTTGGATATTTTGCAAAAGTTTCAAAAGATATATGATTTTCAGATCCATCCTTGAACTACAGATGTTTTGGGGACATGGGGATGCATTAGAAATGTGCCCTCACCATCCCTTGCAAAAAGAAACTGATCTAATATCCTGGAAACATATTTATAACCCTAACAATGTATGAGGACAGCTGGGAATGTCTATGATATCCTTTGACGGTCCTGGGGGCAGCTAGCCCTCCCTATGCAAAATACCACTCATATTTGAAGTATTTTTTGTAGTAGGGTAAGTTAAACTTTCAAAATTATGAAATCTTCCACCTAAGATCAAATATTCTGGATTTAAGGTTTCATTTCCCCATTGAAATACTCACCAAGCTTTAATTGAAATGATTTACCCTTAAAAAGCTTCTATTAAGCAGCGAGAGTTCTCAAATATCTTGAGCTGCAATCAAATATATTTTCTCTCAGCATTTATTGTTTTGATTGCCAACATTGCATTTTCTTTCAAAGAAGACATGACTTGTTTAAGATTATTTGACAACATGCAATATATATAATGTAAAAATTAAGATTTGGACAAATAGTCTTTTGAACATCTGTTACAATTCTATTCAACAAAGTTGGTTTTTAATCTATCGACAAAGTTTTTTATTTCTTTTCATAACCCTTTTAGGCCTACTTGCTCTAATCAATATGCTCAATTTATCTCAGATCAATCTTTTTATGGTTTTCTACTAAGTTGTTGGTTCCAATATGGGGTTGGGTACGGGTACAAGCTTCTAGTGTGCCACAAATTTGTTTTCCTTGGGTATGGTACATTTGGGTACAATTGTATATATGTATGCAATTTTTTTTTTTAAATATAGAAGATTATAAATACATTTGATGTATCATATAACATTATATTTTATAATAATAATGACATTTAATCTTTGATAGTATGATACTTTTGATAATTATCAAGATAATTGTCTAAGTTGTTTGTTTTGGTCTTCTCTCCTAGATCACCTCATTGTAATCAAGTTTCTTACGTCACAAGAGATTCCAATAACTAGGGGGGCTAGGAGTGGAGGCCTTAATGGGGATTGAGGGAAACAACCATCATGGGGTCTGGGGGCAATGCCTCCAACAAGGTTTGAGGGGCACCGTCCCTCATGGGGGCTTTTGAAACCACGGTGCACACCATTTTCACAATTTTATCACTTAAAGGTGAAATTAATTATGTTTCAAGGGAAAATGAAATTGTGAAATTTAGGTAGATGATACCTTTTAGGGTTTTAATTTAATTTTTTGCATTAAAAAAATGATTGTATTATTTTTTCATGCCTCTGATATGTTGGCGCTTGGGAGAGCTCCAGACAACCCATGTTCCCTACGAGTACATGATAATGAACCTAGGGTGAGTGGGGTGCTCCTTGGGCACTCTTAAAGCGCTCCTATTGATGAATTCACTCCCAATCCCTTTCCAAGAGGGTACAAAGCCTTCAATAAGAGAACCTGGTAACATAGGTTTCTTATATAACTCGATCACAAAATGGATGTCAATGCTTGTTTAGGTTGATCTATATTTACAACATATTACTTGTTGGGTGGATATTTTGTAACCGACGGTTTTTAAGGATCAATTGCAAAACAATGGTTCCAACCATAGTGTGTGAGACAGTCTCTCCTAATTATAAGGGAAGGCTCCCCCTTCTTATTGCTACTAGAATCAACAAAACACTTAACTACTATTTACACTATAAGCTAAATTAGGGTAGGATATTCATCCTATTCTCTTATTTCAGAATATATGTTTACCATTACAATACGATCTTTAATCAATGCTGTATTTCACTTACAAAGTATTCGTTGGAGCAATAATCCTGATAAACATAGGATTAGACACAAGAATAACCTTTGACGTACTGACAACTTTCAATAATTTATGAGTTCACAAAAGCCCAAAGACTTTCAATGACCCCTTATGAGATTATGAGAACAAAAATGAAATACATGTGCAACTCAAAGTCCCCCAATACGTATTCCACTTGTGTGCACAAACGAAGAAAATGAAGCAGCACAAAGTCTGCAAGCTATTCCCTTGCTTGAGCGTTCTATGTTAATTTTAGACTTGATAAGAAGCTTGAAGTCTGCAAGATTGAGTTCAAACCCATTTTGAACATAAGCACAAAACTCACAATCAACTCAAGAAAATGTTGTCACATAGCACCTTGAATCAATAAAAAGTTTCTGAAAGCAATTTAATTTACATCCAAGCTCAACGTCTTAGAGTGCATATACAAACCGACAAAGTTTTATTGCCTGACCAAAAGATAAAATTTACAATGAGGCACCCTTGTATATATAGGTGAGGGGCTGAGAGAAAAAGGTGGGAGAAGTTCAACAAATTTTGAATTTTTCCACAACTAACTAAGACTTAGTCAAATTATAGTCCTAATCTATCTTGAATTGCAATTGGTTTACATGTAATTACAAGTTGCAAGTTACATGTAATTTGTCCAAGTACATAATTGAAAACGATTCTAAGTGTTTGACATGACACAATTCTATTTACATCATCCTTTGTCACATTCCTTATGTTGCTACAAGATGCTCTGTGTGAAGTACTTAGATTTGTTGGAAGCATCTTGAACTGGAACATGAATCTGCATCCTTGATTGTCCCACATCACAACGACATTTATTGGGAAAGCATCTTTTCAATGTTTCATGACCATTTCACTCTTGAAAGCATTCTATGCTCTCAATCATTTTATCACTTTTCTACTTTGTATGGCTTCGTCACGTGGTTGTTCTAGCTTTGTGTCCTCTAGTCTTGGGATTTGCTTGCAAAATAAGGCCAATGAGGAATTGCGGGTTTTTTGGTGGGCATTGCAGGTAGATCAAACATATGCATTTGAACTAAAAAATGGGAAATTCAAGTTACAAATGCATATGCATATCATGGAGGATAACTTTTACTTGTAATCGAGATTCAAAATTCTGATTACATGTATATTGTAGAAGTACTTTCACCTCATTCGGGTTTTTGAATCTTGACTGTGGCTAGGGGAAAAACCTTAATTTTGATTTTGAAATGATTTCAAAGCCAAAGTCAGATTTTGAGAATTACATTGCAAATGAGAACATCATCTAGGAATTTCATACTTGTAGTAGCATTTGGAAGTATCTCTTTGTTTGAGAAATGAATTTGTAATTGAGATTCAGAATCTCGATTGCAGGCGGGGAAGAACATTCTCATTTGATAATTTAAATATGTAATCAAATTTTAGAAACCTGATTGCATATAAGGTAAAAATCAAATACTAGGAATCTCAAGATTGGAATTACTCACAAGGGATGTTACTTTCAACAATTATTTTCTCAAATTGAGAAGCTAGTTGGGGAAGAACAAAGAGTGGAAGAACTAGAAACAATTGCAAAATCTTGCATTTGTTTGCATTGCAGCCACATTGCAATATTTTAAACAAAAACTCACAAATGAACAACAACAAAAACAAGAAAATGCCATACTTGTACCAAAAATGATCTGTAGAAATAATCTTTAAGAAAAACCAAGATTGAAATCCAATTCCAAATTTGAATGACACCAAGGTCTAGAAAAGTGTAGACGCCCACAAGAAATGAACACCTTTAATCCCTTCTAAACAAAAATGACAATCCCAAAGCCTTGAATAAATCTTTAATGCCAAGAAAAATGTAGGGGAAAACGAGTGTATGTGGCAAAAATACAAAGACAAATGGCGGAGATAAGGGTGTTTCAATTCAGTTGGGTCTCTACTATCTATGTTTGCCTATCTGAGACTTAGTCTTCGCCTTGAATATTGAAGAAGTGCAAGGAAAGACTTGCAATCGACTAAGAATATTCAAATCTCTCTATCAGGGTGAAACCTAATATGTAGGATTTGAGCAATACAAATCCACAAAACCCGAAGATCACCTGCATACAAAAACCTGTTACAAGGAAGTAGAGACAAGAAGAGGGCAAGGGTTTGGCTCAAAAACATGAAGAAAATATCCTCAAATAATGAATGAATTAAATGTACAATGGATAATCCTTATAAAGGAGATCAAAAGCCTTGAAAGGCAAACCCTAGTGCATTTAATTATTAGTTAAATTATTATAAGACTAATGCATGCAAGTTTATATTTAAAACAACTAGTGCATGTGTGTTTAAATATAAAGAACTAAAGCAAAAGAGTTGACATCTTAAGAAGGGAGTAAAGTAAAGAAAATAAAACTTTGCAGAGTATACAGATAAATAACAGAACATAGCAGCTAATAAGAAAAGCAGAGCATTGCAATCAAATTTCTATTAAAAATGCTTTACACAACAGGGATGATTATATATTATCATAGTTACAAATCTCTGAAAAAGAGCCATTTTTGCTTATGCAACAGTAAATTTGGGAATTGACTGATGCATTATCAACTGATTGACAGTCAACTGAAAGTTGCAACGATGGATCAACCTTTGTTAAAAACCTAAGATTGGGCATAGAAAAGGGATTTTAACAGCTACAATTTGGGGCAGAACCAAAGTCTACGATTGGTGAACTGAATGTTGAACTGAAGGTTGAATTAACTACAACACCCCCCCCTTAATTCTAACTGAAGAGAAAAGAAAGCCTAAGGAGAGAAAGAGGAAAGAGGGAAAACCCAATGGGAAGAAAACCCCCCCTTAAAATAGATGCTAACAAATTAAGAAAACTACTGTGTTATAGTTCCTTTCACCCCAAGAAGATCTCGAAGAAAGTGAAACTGCTTCTCGGTGAATGTCTTCGTGAAGATGTCAGCAATCTGGTGAGACGTGGGACAATACTGCAAATCTATGATGCCATCATGGATCAAATCTCGAATGTAGTGCATGTGTATCTCAATGTGTTTTGTCCGTTGTCGGTGTATTGGATCTCTACAAACTGCCAGTGTACTATAATTGTCACACCAAATGAGAGTTGGACTATGAAAAGAGATACCGAGCTTAGTCAGGAAGTTTTGCAACCAAATAGCCTGAATGGTTACATTGACTGCACCTCTATATTCAGCCTATGTAGATGATAAAGCAATGGAAGATTGCTTCTTACTTAACCAACAAATGGGACTAGATCCCAAACTAAGAACATATCCTGAAGTGGATTTGCAATCAATGCTATCACCAGCCCAATCAGAATCAATATAGCCAATGAGATCCAATGTACATCCAGTTGAATAATGAACCCCATAGCTAATGGTTCCCTGAACATAGTGAAGTATACGCTTGGCATCTTTCCAATGTAGCTCATGAGGCTCTTGCATGTATCTTGAAACAACACCCACTGCATATGATAGATTTGGACGAGAGTGAGTGAGATAGAGAAGACTCCCCACAAGTTGACGGTAGAGTGTGCAATCAACCAATGGTGTATCCTTACCATCCTCAATCTTGACCCCTGATATGAAAGGTGTGGTTGCTGGCTTACAATCACTCATGTGAAATCGAACCTAAAGATCTCTTGCATACTTGGATTGAGAAACTTTGACACCTGATTCATTTTGGTTGATTTCAAGACCAAGAAAAAAGTGAAGGAGGCCCATGTTTGTCATAGAAAATCTATCATGCAAAGTTGCTTTGGTTTCAGCAATGGTTGTGGTTGAATCACATGTTATTAGCAAATCATTTACATAGAGGACTATGAGAAACAGAGAGTTAGATATGTTCTCATCATATAAACATTTGGATAAGATTTGCATCTCATAAAATTTTGAGACAAAACATAAGAATCCATTTTAGCATACCAAGCTCTAGGTGCTTGCTTGAGGCCATAAAGTGACTTCTTGAGCTTGCATACCAATAAGGAATCATGTACATACCCGTGTGGCTGCTCCATGTAGATCTCCTCCTCAAGATCACCGTGAAGAAATGCATTCTTCACATCCATGTGATGAATCTCCCATTTTCTTGTTGTTGCAATGGAAAGAGCCAATCGAATGGAGTCCATATTTGCCACAGGAGCAAAAGTCTCATCATAATCAATGCCATGAACTTGTTGAAAACCTTTGGCCACCAATCTTGTTTTGTATCTACTCACTTGACCATCTGCTGATCTCTTTGTTTTGTAGATCCACTTACACCTTACAAGCTTGCGATTGGATGGAAGTGAAACCAAGTCCCAAGATTGATTTGCAATGAGAGAATCATACTCCTCATCCATAGCTGCTTCCCAATGAGGATTTCCTATGGTTGCTGCATAAGTTTGAGGATCAGATCCTTGAATCTCATAAGAATGCATTGGCTTGGTTGAATCGGTTGCTAAAAATGCATGAGGAGCAACATATATATCAGCCAAGCTCCTTTTTCTTTGATTTCTCACTGGAGATACAAAATCATTACTAGAAGCACATGATGGAATTGGTTTTGGATCTGGATCTGCATAGGGATGCATGTGTTCATCTGATTCAGATTCAGATGAATCTAAAATTAGATCAGAATGATTGCATGTATCATCTGAAGATGCATGCATGGTACTTTCATCAAAATAGACACTCCTCTCAATGAAGAGCATTTCTGTAGAAAGATCAAGCAATCTGTAACCCTTTGTACCATCTGGATATCCAACGAAGATGCATTCTTTGCTTTGAGGCTCCAAAGCCTTCCTCTTTTCCATAGGAATGCAAGCCCATGCACATGATCCAAAAATACAAAAATGTGTAACTTCTGGTTGTATACCACTCCATGCTTCAAAAGGAGTTTTTCCTGTAATAGATTTGTGAGGAGATCTATTTTGTATGTATGAAGCACAATTGATTGCTTCAGCCCACAATTTAGAGGTAAGGAACCTAGCATGCAACATGCAATTGGCCATCTCTTTCAAAGATCGGTTCTTCCTCTCAACTATCCCATTCTGTTGAGTGTAAGAAATTGTGTTCTGAAACTGTATTCCTTCTTCATCACAAAGATGTTGGACATCATTGTTAACATACTTCCCTCCATTATTTGTGCGGAGGATTTTGATCATTTTCTCAGATTGCTTCTCTGCACGAGCTTTGAAAATATTGAGATTCTCAAACACTTCATATTTGAATTTGAGAAAATACACCCATGTGTATCTTGTGTAATCATCAATGAATGTCAGGACATATCTAGCTTGGCTCATAGAAAGTTCAAGAAATGAGCCCATTAGATCACTATGAACAAGTTCTAGAGGAGAAGAGGCTCTCCATGCAATCCCTTTTGGAAACTTTTCTTGCAGATGCTTTCCAAGAGCACATCCTTCACAAAATCCATCAGAAAATTCTATGGTAGGCAAGCCCTACACCATCCCCTGTTTGCCAAGTTGCTGCATGTATCTAAAATTTAGATGTCCAAATCTTTCATGCCAAATTCTACTTTCATCATTTGCATGTATTAGTAGTAAAGTAGAATTTGATTTGGCAACAAAGTCAAAGAAAGTGTACAAATGAGATTGATGATTCACCTTACCAATAGCAATTTTGGAGTTGTCTTTCATGTCATAGATGCTCATTGAATCTGGTGTGAATTCAACTCTCCTGCCGGTTCCAGTATGTGTCATTTGATACACATAAAAGATATTAACAAAAAGCTTTGGAATATGTAAGACATTCTCAAAACTTCCAGTTGCAAGTTCTACTCTCCCTATTCCAATTGCCTCTACATGAGAGCCATCTCCCATGAGAATAGAAGAACCCAAATATGGTTTCAAAGAAGAAAGAGAATCTTTTGTGGCTGCCATGTGGTGTGAAGCTCCAGAGTCTATGATCCATGCATCTGAAGAAGAATTAATAGCAACTAATGCATGACCATGGTTTGTATTTTCTGGTGTTTTCTCTTCCTGTTGCTTCTTGACACTCTCTAGGATAAGGTTACCAAGATTATGTTGTTGAAGAGTTTGAGCCATGATATCAATGGTCTTCTTTATGCATAATGCTTCTGGGTGGAACCCGCGATCGCAATAGGTGCACTTTGATTTGCCCTTTTTGTCATTTTCTTTTGAGCCTGTAGATCCACCTAGAGGTTTGAGGTTGGCTTCCTTTCTTGGATCTGAATCCTTCTTCTCTTTGCCTTTGAACTGCTGGTTGGAATTGGAATTGTACTTCCCACTATCATGCACAACAAGTGCATGAGGTTGGAAATTCTTCAATGTACCCATCTTTATAAGCTTATCTTGCTCATGTATTAGAGACTTAATGAATGTAGCCAATGTGGGCATCTTCCAAGTTGCTCCTGTTGTAAGCCTAATTGTGTGGAAAGTAGAGACAAATACTCCATATTCTGGACCCAATTTTGATAGAATAGAAAGGATTAATTTTCTTTCTTCCTTGGATTTGTCAATACCACATCCTTTTAACTGAAGCAATAAGGCCTTGAATTTTGTGATGAAATCTTGAATATTATCAAATCTCCTTGGATCTTATAAGTTGAGCTCATTTTCAAGGATATGACCCCGCATCTCATCTTGCTTTCCAAAGAGTGTCTCCAATGTATCCCAAACTTGTTTTGGAGTTGTGCACGCCTCAACATGAAACAACAATTAATGAGAGATGGATAAGCATAGCAGACCAAAGACTTCATCCATGCAGTTGAAGTATTTAGACTTTTCAACTGTTGAATTGGGTTCAACCTTCATATTCATAGCTATCCGATAGAGGCCTCTACTTCTAATCTGAAACAAAATATATGGCTTCCAATCAAAGTAGTTGTATGGTGTGAGAGTATTAGAGGCTGTAAACTCCATTCTTTGGGCTCTGATATTCTGTACCTGCAAAAAAATAAAAGAATCTCCTTCCTAGTACCTATGCTCAAATCCTAAATTTTATCAGAGCCTAATCTGCTACAACTTGTTTGCGTTTGAAGGAATCAAAGATAAGAAAATCATCTGGTTCAGATTAGGACTTTTTAAGTTATTTTTTATTGAAATTAGGGGGTCTCTAAATTTTGGCGCACTTTGAGCTCAAATGGACTTCATCTTTGAGCTCGTAGCGCCCAAAAACCCTTATTTCGATATAAAACACATCCAATTTGGACAACTTTGCATTTTTGGGGTAATTTTTGAGGTACTAAACAACTTGGCACACTTTTTGAGGTGAAATTTGTACAGATTGGCACGCTTCCTGAGGCAAAATTTGTATGGACTGACATACAAAATGAGACAAAATTTTTACTACGTGGCACACAAATCAAGACTAACAAAATTTGGCATGCAAATCGAGGCAAAAATTTGTATGACTTGACACAGATCCCGAGGCACGCATGTGATTTTGCAAATTTTTTTATTTTTATTTTTTTTGCCGTCAATTTTAAGCCCGTGAAGTGCCAACATCAGTACATCAAGACACCATTTTGGGCCCTCCGCAGCACTCAGTGGTGTTTTGCTCATAACTTGAGCATATGGTGTCAAAATCAGGCAAACGAGATATCGTCGAAAAACTGGTTGTGAGCTCTATCCAGATCAGGAGGTTTGAATTTCTGATTTTGCTTTTTTGATGGTGTTTTTTTACTGTCAAAGTCAAATGTTCAGTTTTGCACTCCGGAAGCTCTATCTTGCACATCTGGACTCTGTTTTGGGAAAGTGAGATATCGTTAGAAAGCTTGTTCTGAGAGATTTCTAGTGTTATGAATCATTTTTCCAGATTTTGCTCTAGGTATATTTTATTCAATTTTTTGCTTTTCTGCACTCTAGTGGATATCTTGGATGTTACAGGTCTTGGGATCTCTTCCCTTTAGGGGATGGCTCTTTTTTAGGCTGTTCTTTTGTTTCAGTAGCCTTATCTCTTCTTTGAGTTGTGTATACTTCACTTTTGTAGCATTCTTTTATGCACATGCATTGAGATAAAGTGTCATTTTATTGCATGCTTGAAATCTTGAACATGTTTGTGCTTTTTGTACTTGCACTCCATTATAAAGTGCCATGGGGGGGTTTGATGTTTGCCTTTGTTTGCCATCTACCTTTGTCAAGTGAGTGTTCTTTCCACGACATTAGCCTCAAGATATCTTTATTTGTGCTTGTGCTTTTTATGCACCTTCGATGTTCCTGGTTCTTCACAATGCAGTTCTTATTGGCACTCTTTTCAATGTATCTATCACCTCTCTCTTGTCAGCATTATGGGGGGTTTCTATTGATTGTTCTTCTACTTCGTTGGTTCAATAGTGTGAGCTATGTATTCAGTATTTGTTCCTATGTACTTAGCGGATGCAGTGGTTGGGTATCTATGCATTTTGGTGAGATGGATCATTTACCATATAGACATCCTTTCTTTCCTATTTTTAGAAGCACTCTTCCATCTTTGATTGATTAGCTCTTTAGGCTTTGGTGTTTTATACCATCTGTATCTTTGAGTTTAGTTGTTTGCCTTTGTTTGCTTCCTGATTTGAGTAGTGTCATTTGAGGGCACTCATACAGATTACAATCTTCTCTATCTGGTCATGCTCTATTTCAGTGGAGGATCTTCAAATCAACAGTTACTTCTTGACAAAGTTTGCATCTTCTTGCTTCAGTGATGTTCTACATGTTCATTCTTGTTCCTATTTTTTGGAACATTCATAATTTTGGAGACTTCTTTAGTCCTTCAGATTAGTCTGTCTTTTTTTGGAGTAGAGTTTTTCCCATGTGGTTTTCTCTATTTCTCTACTTTATAGAGACTCTCTTTTGTGTTGGGTACCTCATTAGGCCATGTTGTCGGGACCCATTTTATGCTTTCAGCATTGTAGTTTCCTTTGCTTTATTCTTGCATTGTTTGTAGCTGCATTGTTGCTCATCTTAAGGGGGGGTGTTAGAGTAAAGTATTAATTATATTAATTAACTTTACTCCCTTCTTAAGATGTCAACTCTTTTGCTTTAGTTGTTTATATTTAAACACACATGCACTAGTTGTTTTAAATATAAACTTGCATGCATTAGTCTTGTAATAATTTAACTAATTATTACATACACTAGGGCTTTCGATCTCCTTTATAAGGATGATCCATTGTACATTTAATTCATTCATTATTTGAGGATATTTTCTTCTTCATATTTTTGAGTCAAACCCTTGCCCTCTTCTCGTCTCTACTTCCTTATAACAAGTTTTTGTATGTAGGTGATCTTCGGATTTTGTGGATTTGTATTGCTCAAATCTTACATATTAGGTTTCACCCTGATAGAGGGATTTGAATATGCTTTAACAGTATGAAAGCAATGATCTTAATTGACACTCTCTATTTGATTAGATCATACTTGTTGACCTCTGTGACTGTAGCTTCTCTCAAAAGATATCTCTCTCCTACTCTGTATACTCAACAACTCTCATTTTTGTGTCCTATAACCTGTATTTATAAGAAATAAATTTTATTAAAATATAACTTATAGAACCGTCAAGCTGTAAACTCACCCAAAAATTATGTAGCAAAAAACTTTGCGAGATGATCTTGAGTTTACCTTGAAACATCCGCGTAGAAATAAAACTATCTCCTGTTAAAAAGTTAACTCCAGTTCTAGACGGTGGATCCTCCATATAATTCGGTTTTAAATTAGACAATTCCGCATAATTCGGTGCGGATTATTATGCACTTGACCGGTATGAATCTTATACTCGGTTCATCCCTTATATGCACTATAAGGTGCGGATTATTATGCACTTGACCGGTATGAATCTTATACCCGGTTCATCCCCTATATGCACTATAAGACTGGTACTTTGTACTCTGTTAGGTCTGCTGGTGCATATCCTCTGTTTAGTCTACCGGTGTAATATGAGTGATCTACCGGTGTACCTATACCGGTGAGAATGGTGTTTGCATCTATCTTCACCAATGACAACTTAACGTTGCCAACAAGGTATCATTTATTTTCTCTCTGTACTTTACAATGGACCTTCAATCTTTTCAAATTATGGAACTTATTGAAGTTTTCTGCAAGTCTATCTCGTGATCCTCTATTTCTTTGAAAGAATTATTGCTGCATTCCAATGCTTCTCAGAACTTTAGTTTTTGGTCTTCAATGTCCAATGCATGTGACCTTTTACACTCCTAGATTCTGAGTTTTTTCTCTGTCCCTGTTGATGGTTGAAGACTTTGTGTTTTGCTTGGAATATACTCGTATTGTTGTTTTGTTTATTTTATACCTATTATTATCTGAACTCTTTGCTGTTTTTAAGGTGCAATATGTATTTTAATGTTTTTAACTTTTTGTATGGATGTACCAAAACACACCCAACACCTCGCCCCCCGAAAAAATGTTGTACTTTCGAACCTGAGCTTGTTACATGGTCTAAAGTTTGCTGCTTGAGCTTGGGAAGCTCTCTTTTGTTATGCGGCACGTGAATTTTTAGAATGCTCATCATTCTGAAGCTTCAATTATCTCTGCATCGATCATGGTCGGTATTCCTTAGTTCTACCTTTGAAGCCTGGAATCATAAACTCTCTGATTCTCTTTTTGGTAGATGGCCGTGAGGCTCCAGATACAACGGTTTCCCAGAAGTTGCTGTTTTTTTGGCTAACATGACCGGAATATCAATCAAGCATTTGAACTAGTTTCTTTTATCCCCATACTGACAAGGACAAAAAAATTCCTAACTTGCAATTAATTGTCTTCTCTTTAATTTATATAGGCTGTGTGAAAAAGTCATCTTCATCTATTATCAGTTTTGTGACACTTAAAATAAACCCATCTCTAGTTTGACTCCTTGACAAATATCTGAGATACGCTAATGAAAGTGTTAAAAGAAACTATCACAGAGAAATCAATAGCAATTATGAACAATTACCACATGAGTTATTCCTGGTGCTTTAATGTACTTCCATATGGATGGAAGCTTCAAGATGTTAACCAAATCCCATTTTTAGTGCACAAAAAATGATCTTCCCGTCCCAGAGGCACTAAACATTTTAAGTCAGACAAAATTGAACCTTTAGTTCTCTCCCAAAAATGCGAACAGTAATAGGAATCATTCAATAAGACCACATATAATTAACCTGATCTCAAAGTTCAACTAGATTTCATTTAGTAAATGCTCATACGAGCTTGGTTAAGCCATATTCATCCCTAAGGAAGCGCGATCTACAGTTCTTCTCCATGGATGTGCTGATATTCTATTCAAACTTCCCCATAATGTCCATAAAAATCTGTGTTGCCTCACTGTTCACTGTGCCAGCTACTTTCAAAGTCTGTGTCAAGGTTTATACAATTCTAATTGTCATTAGTACAAAAAACATGCTCTGACAATATTTTGTGAGATATGTAAGCCCTATAGTGCTATGTGTTCCATTTCATTCTCCTGAAAGATGGTTTGGGTGAACCACTACTCATGAATCATGGGTCAATGAGTTTGATTCAAAAAAACTACACAGTTAAATCCTGATAGCAATATCACAAGCCCCATAGTATTTAAGAACAATATTAACTAAATCCTTATATCTGCAACAAAAATGTGATTGGTTGAATGGATGGCAACAAAAAAAAGATGCTATGCTCCCAACAAAAAAAAGATGCTATGCTCCCGATCTATTCTTTTACTTCATAAAAAAGAGTGGTTATGTACTAAGCTACTGAAATTAAGTATATTTGTGGTCAATATAACATTTCAATAGTCCAGGTGATTAATATTACTTTAACAATTGGGAAACGCAAAAAGGCACCTCTTTCAAGTGAATATCTGAGATAGATACTGTATAACATAAATATTCTGAAATCTGAATTGGCTCTTGCAAAAAATAAAAAATAAAACATAGTCCATTATATTCTGAGTCTTGTTATTTGAACATTTTTTTGGGCTAAAGTTGTTATCATTGCAAAACATTTCACAAGATCAATGAATATTTTAATGCAAAGTGTATGAGGACGAGTATAACGATTGCTGGAAATAATGATGTTTATCATTTAGATGAAAGGAAGAACAAACAAACTTAGTTATTTCCAGAAGCTATATTCATCAAGTCCAATAAGATTTCCTGTAACATATAAAAAGCTGTATCTTTCTACCAATTTTAGTTACATGGAGTTGATCACTGAATATATTAGCCATCACCACAGAGAGAAACAATTTTCAAAAGAAAAAAGCTTAACCAAAAATATAACAAACGATTCATCCAAAACACATACAAAGAGTCTTAATTGTTATGCTTGCTGAGTTTGTAGAAAGAAAAAGGCTGGAGGGCTTCTTTCCACTCATCAGGCTTGTCGATTTTCTGTCATTTTATTTATATTTCACGTGCCTGTGCTATACCTTCACGTCATAAAACAAAGACAAACAATCTTAAGTTTTTAATAAAAGGTGGATCCTTCAGCATGAGGAGGCATCCACATATCTTTAGAGTTGAAGCATAGCAGTTGGCACCCTTTTGAGAAGATGACAATTTGAATGGACGAAGAATTAAAGCAGGCTAGATTTAATGTTTGAAAAGTCGCAAAAATATAGCATATGACATCTTTTTGAGAAGATAAGATGGTGATTTGAATTGAACCAAAATTACATTGCAGATTTTGAGATCATCACAACTTGAGCTGACAGAGGTACTTATTTTTAGTAGATGGCGATGTGAACTGATGCAGAACAAATGACATTCATGATGGTAGAAGGAAATGAATCTCCCAATTGCGATCTTTTTGAAAAGATGGCGATGTGAACTGAAGCAGAGTAGATGGCATTCATGATGGTAGAAGGAAAGGAATCTCCAAATTCCAGCTCTTGTGAATCAAGAAATGCCAATAATCCCCACTCCAAAAGGAAATTCATCTTGCGTTCATTAATCATCGTGGAAAGGATGTGAAAAATACATCTAGGAATCTTGTCTACTACAACAAAATCTTAAATGTATTGTTCTTTCCACCTATCAACCTCATATGCCATTTTTTCCAAAAATTATCCCTGACCATAGAAAAAAACAATCAATTAATGAATTTTGTGATATAACCCCCAAAAGAATCATAATTAACAATGCAAAATATCTTTCACATACCTCAAAATTTAAAAAAATGGAAGCTACAATACCCAATGGATCTTCCCAACTCCGCTGCACAATTCAATGGCAATCTCCTCAATCCAGACCTTTTGATTATGCAAATACCACAGCAAAACTGAGACAAAATGGGATCAAACAAATGCTTAAATACTCTAAAAGAGCTAATCATACCTTATCTGTAGATTTGTGAATGTCCTCTACTATCTTGACCAAATTAGGGCCATTCTCAACCCACGATATTGATATATCTCCTGCCATCTTAACCAAAGTGTCCCTTCTTCTCTTTTCTCAGAGTTAAGAGTTGAAGAAAACAGACTCAAATTCACTTCATTCTTGCACAGAGAGTTGTATTTGCTTCCATCGTATTATTTTGATGTAGTAGACGATGATAAAATTGGAACTTGGACGGGCTTCTTATAAAAAAGCATTGGATTCCATTATGTGATAACACCTCCATTATGTTGTCACTTTCATAAATTACAATAGTCCAGGAAGTGCCGGCCCTGTGGTCAGATTCCTCAGCTTTTACGAGAATCCAATGACATAATGTCAAAAGCCGTCTAGGAAATAGCATCTTATGAAGTTGAAAAAGAATATTGGAGCATCATATAAAGCTGAAAAGAAATATTGGAGCATCTTATAAAGTTGAAAAAAAATGTCTGAAATATCTGACGTGTTCTGTTTTGAAGGATCTGACTTTTTCTCTTTGTTTATATTCGTTTAATGAAATGATTTTCAGTTTAAATGAGTGCTTCTAAAAAAGTGACAAGTAGTTTTGGTTCTTGAAACAACTTTAAAGTAAATTTCAATAAAGAGCACCCGTCTTTTCATCTTCTTTTTAAAAAATCATATAAATAATAAAACATAAAATTGTACTAAAGTTTTTGTTTAAAAATATTAGAATGAAATTGTATTAAACAGTATTATCCTATTCAAATAGTATAAATTAAATTAAAAAAATGATCATTGATGTTGGAGTAATTTAGTAGATTGAGTTATTTTTAGTATTGAATATGGAGTACAAATAAAAACTAAAAGCAATCTGGTTACAATAAAGTGGCCAAGTTCGTCACACACAATTAGCTCAAACCAAGCTGCCTACAATCTCAAAACAACGTACATAATATATATAATAAAAAAGATAATAGTACATAATATACATAATAAAAAAGATATAGTATATGATCATCATCTAAGTCATCTTTTTTTTTTCTGTCTTGAGCCTGCTAATCTTGTTTTGTCACTTTCTCTTAGCCTTTCCCTTGTTCTACATTCAATTTAGTTGTGCCTGAGGTGTCAAGGTTTTGCTAGGTCCACTCAAGATCTCGTACAACATCTTTCATTAGCTAATATTCATGTTCTTTATAGTATGCAAGATCTTGGGAGTCCAAATATTCTCCATGAAATTTTGGGTCAACCTTCTTGAGACTTTGTGGCCAAAAATCTTCTTTTATTTCATCCTTGTATATGTTGGCCCCTTCCTCCATCTCTTTCACGAATCTATCTATAAGAGGCTTCAGTGTATAATTCACATGCTCAATCAGAATAAAAACAACGAGTATACATGTAGACTCAATAAGGCTTCTTAACTTTCCCTAATAAACATGTTCATTTCTTTTCTAACAAAAAAATTGAATAATATAAGCAAATAACAAAAGAAAAAAAAGTTCTTTTTTTTTTGTTTAAGCCATTAACAAAACCCAAGATAATCTCACTGCAATGCTTGTTGTGAAAGTTAAACCAATCTTTAACATTTCCAACAAAAAAAGAGCAAATATACACAACAAACTGACATTGAAAAAAGATGTGATGACAAGATTCGAATTGACCACAAAATAGACATTGGCCAAGGGAAGGGCTAATGACCAATTTATACAAGAGTAACAGCCATCTAAAGCAACACAATTTAGGTTCTAACTTGCTAAACCAAGGTTTTGTTTTCCATGAAGACTCAATAAGGTTAAATTCCCATTTCTTATTCACATGGTTCAAGACACTATCGGATCGGGTAAGGAGTTGATAGAGGATTGTGTAATCACCTAAAATTTGTCAAGTAAAACCTAAGCCCCTAATTTTGATTAAATTATCTTAAAACAAATTATAAATTTCAAAGGCATAATTACTAGACATAATTATGTAAGTAACCTTGAATAATCTCCCTTGCATAATTAAACTATTTCTAAAAATCAAGCATAAATCATTTCAGAATTTGAAAAAAACATTTAATTGTCAAAACTTACCTTTAATATAAAGTCTTAGCACTTTTATTAAAAAGAGCACTTTGTGCAAACTTAATCTTGATTAATTGACAATTAAAAGGATATTTTCTATTTTGTCTTATTCTTCTATCAAGCTTGACCAATCAAAAATCTCGAATCCTCTCACATGGATTGGTCTTTCTCACCACTCATCTCTACCTAACATCTTTTGCATCTTATTCTCCACCCTTCATCTTGAAGCAATTTCTTTAAAGGGAGGCAATTCCTTTGGCTCAAGGGTCCCAATCTTGATCATTTGCATTTTAGTGATTTGCATTCTTGCATTCTATAGTAATATTGCTATTTTGAATTCTTAGTTTCTTAATTGTTTATGGTTCTCTTGCCTTCTTAGCTTAGTTTATTTTCTAGAAGTAATCTTGCATTGTTAATCTAGCTTGCTTTCATAATATCATCCTCATTAGATCAATCTTGCATTCTAGTTTCATTTCTAGTTTTGCATTGCATTTGAATCTTCCATTTTGGAGTAGTCAAGTCACTAATCCTTCATGCCAAATTGATGAACCTTACAAAATGATTAAACTCGGTTCAACTAGGAAGCAACAAGCTGCTTTTGAGGGTTTAGTTGGCTCATTCGATATGAACTCCTATAGCTAAATTCTTGAGTTAATGGTTTATTGAGTGTTGGTTGCATTCCAATTGAATATCAATTTTTAACCACATATTTCTAGCGCCCACTATGGGGTTGAGGCTTCAATAGCTTTTAAAATCTTGTTAAATTATCTATGCTTTGGTTTTTCCAAATTTTATCATTTTTGCAGGTAGCGCTTTTGAAAGATGAACAATGTGTATAATCTTTGTTCCGCCGTGTCAGCTAAATGAAACAACGCGTACCAACTTCGTTCCGATGCGTATGCTGGATGAAACAGTGCATTTGAAAGATGAAATAGCATGTATAAGCACTGTACTGACGCTTCTAAATACTCTTATGTCTTATGTCTAAACTTCTCTCAATGCGTATCTGAAAGTTTTATGACGCCTATAAGGGAGCTTTTCGATGCATTTAATCATTGTTTTAGCGCATAGGAGTATTTAAAATAGGGCTTTTAAATCTTTTTATAGCGCGTTTAAATAAAATAATATCACATTTAACTATTTCTATAGCACTTTTAAATTATTTATGTAGCACTTTCAATCCTTTCTATAGTGCGTTTAAATAACAGAGTAGCTCATTTGATTGTTTCTGTAGTGCATGTAACTATTTGTGTAGCGCATATGATAGTTTTTGTAGCGCGTTTGAATTTATGTGCAATTTTTAAAATTTGATTATTGATTGATGATTCTTTTTTTTTGTAGGTAACATAAACATGAAAGAAATCCATGAAACCTATATGCGGGACGCTTGCCAAAGACATATCTTGAGACTACTAAAGTTAGTTTTTTTGTCGGTTACCTTGGAGATACAAATAAACTTTGTGCTTTCATAAATTTAATTTTCTAGGCATCTAGCTTAACTATGAGGCTTCTTTTCTTGTGACTAGTTGGGTAGTAGGAGAGTATGCTCTTCACCTCCTAGAGGTTGAATCAAATTTTTTGACTTACTTGGTTTTCAACTTGCAAAGAGTCTTTGGTAAATGAATATGTGCTTGATGTTCTTGGGAGAAGCTATGGAGTACGAGAGTATGCTCTTTTCCCCTTGTGGAAAATCAGAAATCTAGACCTTCATTAGCCTATCAATTTTCTTTTTCATTTTACCTTTAGAGGGCCTATCATTGAGGTAAAAATCTTGCAGGAACAATCCAAGTGAGACAAAGTAAAGCCAGCTCATCCAACCCACTATAAAATTTATGCCTTGTTGGCCAAAAACCACAAGGACGTAGCTATTAACTATGTTGGGACATTCATTTGACAGGAACAACACATGTGAAAGAGTGATGTGTAGGGTGGCGAGGTCTCAATCTTGCTTGCAAGACTACCTTCAGTTGAAGCGCTTGTAGGGCTATAAGCCGCAATTCCGCTAAGCGAAACTACTAGGGATAATTGTGAACAGATGCCCTTACTAAACACTCTTTGTTAGAAGCTACTTGACTTACCTCTAAAAGTATCATAATATTTGTGCAAGGATTGATCCAAGTGGACTTTATTCGGATCACCTCAAGACTACTCACCATATGTATTCCTTTGGATGCTATCCTCCGAAAAACCAACATCACCTTGTGTGAGGTGAATCAATATGAAGTTGTGGGCAAAGATTTTGATACTAGCCTTGACCCAAGGTAGTTTTTTGTTTGATGTGTCTTCAAATGTGTTGAGACCCATGCAAATCATTGTGGAACATACACTTGATGCTCTTGACATATTGCAACACCCCCTTTAGACCTCATATGTGCTTGTGTCCCCAAAGTTGCTTTATCATTTGGTGGATTGTTTGGAGACTCTTGTTTGATCACACTATTGCTTGCTTGAAAACATTCAAACTTGATTTAGGGACACTCAAACTGACCACAGATTTGAAACCAAACTAGTTCAGATTGGTCAAAATCCTTGAAAACAGTGGTAAATTGCCTTTTCCCTACATATTGTCATTTAAAACCGGTATTCTCAATAGATTGAGTCCTTGCTAGTGATTTGATCTCTCTTAGCTCTTGTTTTAAGGTCTTGGGAAGTGCTCTAGTTATTATCTCAAAATATCTCATTTGAAATTCAAACCTTGCTCAAACTTTGTCACAAGTGCCACTCAGCAGACATTCATGCCTCATTCTCAGTACCTTGTACTTAGTTTTCCCGGCTACAACAACTTGGTCACAAGTATCACCTAGCAGGCATTCATGCCTCATTCTCAATACCTTGCACATTATTTCAGCTGCCCCTTTATCTATTTACTAAACCCTTGAGACAAAAGCTATCATTACCTTGATCTTCTTACATTAGCTTAGTAATCTTTTTACTATCAGTTTCTCAATCTCATCTTCCATCCCAATCAGAACTCGTAGTTGTTCCTACAAGGCTACATCTGATCCCCGAGGATAATCCATTTACGATATTGTTGGACCATCCTTCCGTGAAGAACCTTTGCATCAAGCTTCTGATTAACAGTCAGTAACATTTTCTCATGTTGAGAACTTTGATCACATCGACATGTCAAACTCTGATTGGGGTGCCCATCGAAGACATGATTCTAACTCCTCTGAGGATGAAGAACCCACACAAGAAGAAATCTGAAAATGCCAAGAAGACAAACAATCCCACAAGGTGATGCAAGCCATCATGACTCAGGATAAAGATTGCTATTTCATTCATCTCGCCTCTATGGGTGTGAATCTTCCCATTGACTTTGATGTGGATGGTTTACTACAAAAGGAGGAAGAGTCTCCTCTCACTGCTCTTACCAAATAACTTCAGGACCTACGTTGTGAGATTTCACAACTAAAAAAGGGTAAGGACCAACCCTTTAACAAATATTCACTTGAATCAATTTGTCCTTTCCCCTTCGACATAAATCTCTACATGCCATGTTTTCCATCCAAGGTGGAGATCCCCAAATACGACAAGTATGATGGAAATAAAGATCCTCAAGATCATGTGCACTAATTTTGTGACCTAAGAATGAAATTTATACATGAATAGAGCTATCTAATGGGACTCTTCCCTCAAAGTCTAGGTGGTCAGGCTATGAGTTGGTTCACCTCGCTTTCCCCTAGCATTAAAACCTTTGATGAGTCAGTTTAAAAGTTTATCCAACAATACTCCTACATCTCTCATGTTGTTACCATGCTCAAATTGTGCACTATGAAGCAACGTGTGGGAGAACCCTTTGTCACATTCATTCAATGATGGTAAATGATGTTTTCTAGATACCCAAGACAAATTCTTGAGACTGAAAAGATTGATATATTTATAAACACCTTGGTTCCTGAAATGAACTATGCACTGCAAATGAAGTCACATGCCTTATTTGAAAAATTGGTTGAATCATTTATACACATAGAGGATGTCCTTGTTTGGAGAGGAGATATTTCTTACAACATAAAGAACACAAATCTTCTTCCAGCAATCAATATAACAAAGACAAACATAAGTTTTGGAACAAAACCAAGGATGTTGTTAATGACAGCATCATCCAGCAAACCAAAGGAGCCAAATTTTAACTTATCCACTGGCATTCAAGCAATGAAATCTAACAAGAACCCTTTACTAGGCTCTAAAACTGAGATTAATAGAGATAGCCCATGGATCCCTAGGCCTAAGTGAGACTTTAATCCTCTTGGAGAATCCCTTGAGAATTCCCTAAAAACACTTTTGACAAAATAAGATCATCTCTTTTCCTGACAATTCTACACCATACGATCCTAAGATAAAGCCTAAGTGGTGGAATGATAACCACTATTATGATTACCATTGTAATAAAAGCCACAAGACTAACGATTTTATGAAGCTTGAACATCTTATCCAGGATCTTATAGATAATGAGACAATTGTGATTGATCCCCCGCAAACAAATATTGATCATAAGGTTTTCAAGGAGCCTTTTCCTAAATATGAAAAAGGAGAGTCATATAAGTTGAAGGCTAACAAAGTGGGTTATACATACTCTGATAACGACAATGTGATCCACATACTTGAGTCCTTTGACCATAACATCAACGTCATCAAGATCAAAGGCAAGACTCAGGCTGAATCATCCAATGCAGTAACCAGCTCTCAAGGCAAAGTCGCTTTGCGAGTGGCAGGTGAGTCCTCCTCATCTTCCAAACAAACAACAACTCAAGCATCCAAACCAACTACTTCAACTATAACATGTGATTACAATCTTGTTGATCAGCTTTAGCGCACGTTAGCTCAGATATCTATACTTGAATTGCTTAAAATCTCTCATGTGCATAGGGAGATTCTAGATTAAGCCCTCTTGGCAGCCAATGTTCCTAAGGACCTAGACATAGATAGGTTCCAACTCATGGTCGATCATCTGACTTCACCTCATTACTTGAATTTTTTCATAAGAAGATGATAAATCTGTTAGTCATCCGCATAACTAGCCTCTCCATATTGAAGTGCTCATACATAAGCATAGGGTGAAGCACATTTTGATAGATGGAGGCGAAGGTTTGAATATTTGCACTTTAAACTTGGTTAAGGCTCTTGGTTTCTTAGAGTATGCTATTGATCCTCGATGAAAAATAACAATCAAAGTATATGATGAAGAGGAACGCTCCTCTAAAAACATGGTGGTCTTGCCCATCCGGGTAGGTCCTGTTCAAAGAGACGTCATATGTCAGGTCTTGGACCCTCCTCTAGCATACAACATACTCCTAGGTCATCCATAGATTTATGAAATGCAGGTAGTACCTTCAATGTATCATCAATGCATTAAATTCCCTCACAATGGAATTGAGGTTACCATTCCTCCAGACTCAACATACACTTGTAACAATCTTAAAAAAGACTGAAAGCATGGTTCCACACAACAAGGAGGCCCTATGGAACCAAGAAGATGAGAGTTCCAAATAATCAGTGTTGGATGCCTTTCAAAAGAAGTTGAGTATAAAAGAAAGTGGAATGAGAGAATACAAATTGGATGCTTCATGCTCAATGGTTAACTTGCCCATCTCACCTAGGTCATATGGAAAATGATTTTCATCCTTTCAACCTACTACCATTTATGCTCCAACAATTCATGAAGGAACCAACATGGTCAAAGCAAAAGTTCCTCTTGAACAAGAAAACGACGAAAAGGCTATCCTACAATGGCTCTATAAAGGAGAAGAAGTTGAACAAGAAGTAAAATACACCAAAAATTCTCTTGAGAAATATGGTGTATCCTACCAACTCATGCAAAAAATGGGGTATGATGGAAAATGTGCCCTTGGCAAAGGTAAACACCTTCTTGAACCCCTACATGCTAAATTCTGTAATCCAAGAGACAAAATCAGGGTAGGATATCATGAACAAAGGTTTGCACCATCATCTGCAAGTGGTCCAATGTTTGACAAAATTGGGTATTATAATGATGATGAAGATGTCATCCCTAGAGCTTATGAAAGGTTGTTACATATCCCTACAGATCAAGAAGAGATACTTGAAGGACAACCTAGTAAACATGAGACAAATGCATTATCAACAACTGAATTGAATCCTGAACATCCTATAGGGGAAAGACACCCTAAGTGGGAGAAACTTGTTATCATTGCACATATCCTTGACTTGCCATGATTCATTGACTCATCTGGAGAGTCTAGACAACCTAGATTACCACGCTTACCTATACTGGACTATGGGGATTGTTCCCAAGCTTTAAATTCTCAGACAACCCTACAAGTAACTGATACTTAAGATAGCCAATCGAATACAACAGACCTCAAACTAGATGAGATTGAAAGGCAAGTTGTCAACCAAAAGATCCATGGTGAAGAATCTCCCATTACCCTAGCTCAGTACCTCGGGTGATCTCTTAGTAGTAGAACTGACTCACATGAATATGAGGGACCAATTATCTGATGCTACAATTGACATAGAGGTGGGTGTAATACATAAATATGTTCCCATTTCCACTTTTGAGGTTGGTGGAAGTTCTGATACATACCATAACTCAGAGCTCAATCAAGACCATCCAACTATTGAACCTGTTGTAGTTCCACCTATTCAGGTTGTCTTTGAAGAAGAGGATTCTCCTCCAAATAGTCCTTCTATGATTCTTCCTCAGAATCCCAACTGGAACTTTGGTTCATTCTCCAGGATTATGATGGTTCCTTTGCAGAGATTCTTGCACTGAAGAGAAGAAGTTGAACGAGATCTTGATCATTATTTTGAACCTTGACGAGAATATTCTTAGAATAATTCTCGCAATTCCTCTAGCAATCCCTCAACGAGTCGTGCTCGAGACAACTCTAGAGAAGTTAACTTTCTTGACTTATCCTCAGTAGCTATGAACAATGACAATGATACCAAAGTCTTTTCTCTTGAGCCCATTGTTTCCTTACCCCTCATTCACCCTGAGTTAATTGTAGAATTCTTTCGAGCCTGTTAACTTAATGTCCTTTTCCATGACCATACCTTATTATGCTACCATAATGTTTTTCAACCTTTCCCCTCTTCCACCAATGTAATGCTTGAAAAAATGTCGGTGGAAGATATCTAGTATCTTAGTCACCAAAGCAACAATAAAAAGAATAGGCGGTTTGATGGTGAAAACCACTTTGTGGTAGTATCACCCTAAAATAGTAAAAATAAAGGACATATCCAATGGTGGAAACCTCTTCGAGATGTTTGCAGATGAGATCTTTGATATCCTCCTCAAGGATTTTCAAGAACGATCATCAGTGCTTATAGAGCCTACGCAACAAGTGAACTTAGGTACAACTGAAAATCTACAAATCATACATATTGCACAATCTTTGTCTAAAGTAGAGAAGCAAAAATTCATCCAATTCTTTACAGAAAAGAAGATAAATTTTGCATGGTCTTATTTTGATATGCCAAGCTTCGATACAAACCTTATCATGCACCATTTATCTATTGCACCACACATAAAACTAGTTAAACAAAAGCTGAGAAAAATGCATCCCCACATCGTATTACTAGTTAAGGAAGAGCTCGAGAAACTACTCAAAGCCACATTTATTCAAGCAATTGATTATGTGACTAGATCTCAAACATTGTACCTATCTCAAAATATGACAAATCAATACACATATGCACAGACTTCAGAGATTTGAACAAGGCTTGTCCTAAAGATGACTTTCCTCTACCAAACATAGATATGATTATGGACCTCACTGTTAAATTTCCAATGTATTCATTAATGGATGGATTCTTGGGATACAATCAAATCCACATTGCACCTAAAGATTAGGAAAAGGTAGTGTTCACTTGTGCAAGGGGAACTTTCTGTTGGAATGTCATGCCCTTTGGTCTAAAAAATGTTGGTGCAACATATTAATGCACAATGACAACCATATTTCATGATATGATGTATAAAAACATGGAAGAATATGTGGATGACACATTAGCTAAGTCTAATACTAGAGATATGAACCTCTCTGATTGGAAATGATCTTCACTAGAATGGAACAATTCAAATTAATGCTCAATCCAAAGAAGTGCGCTTTTGGGGTCACTTCTGGAAAACTTCTTTGCTAAATAGTCTCACCACGGGGAATTAAAGTAGATCCAGCCAAGGTCAAAGCAATAATGGAGATGCAACCATCATGAAGTATAAGCCAAATGAGGACGTTACAAGGAAATATATAATCCATTAGGAGATTTATCTCACAACTAGGTGAAAAGGCACAACCCTTCATTAAAAAATTGCTTAAGGGTGTGGCATTCAAATGGAATGAGGATTGTGAGAAGCACTTTCAATAGTTAACGAATACCTGGCTACCTCTTGTACTCATGGATCCTATTCCTGGAAAACCCTTATTTCTCTACATATTGGCCACTTCTTCTTCTTTGGGAGCATTGCTCACACAACATGATGATCAAGTATAAGAACAATCAATTTATTATATCAACATAACTCTAGTATCTTATGAGCTAAACTACATAGTGATTGAAAAGGCTTGCCTGGCAGTGGTGTTTTCTTCTCAAAAGATCAAACATTATATATTAGCTTACTCTACATAGCTGATAGACAAAATTGATCCTCTCAAGTACTTGTTGAGCAAGGCAACACTAACAAAATGATTGGCTAAATGGGTTATGATCCTTAGCGAATTTGACATTACATATATTGATCGTAGGAAATCAAATGGAAGGTATTGGTTGATCAAGTAGTAGAAGCACCATTACAAGATACACAACCTATTGTGGTGGATTTTCCTAATGAATCTATTCTACATTTAATGCAGAACCCTTTGAAAATGTACTTTGATGGTTCATTCATGCAACAGGGTGCAGGCGCTGGAGTCTTGTTCATCTCCTTGTAAGGTTACAAAATTCTTAAGACTTACAAAATGATCTTCTCATGCACTAACAATGTGGCATAATATGAAGGATTAGCTAATGGACTCAAATCGGCCATTGAATGGAAGATCAAAGAACTTCACGTATATGGTGACTCTCAACTTGTGCTCAACCAAGTCAATGATAAATATCAAACTCAAGATGAAAATCTCTTTCCATACAAATGCTTGGTTGACGACTTAAATAAATACTTTGTGTTCATTACTTTCTAGCAGATACCACGTACAAAGAATATAGTAGTAGATGTCATGGCTACCTTAGCCTTAATGCTACAACTGGAAGAGAACCAATTTTGCTATGACTTCTTGGTGGAAGATCTCTCATTTCCTACTTATGATGCGTCAGATTCCCAAATTGTCTACACCATCATTTCTTCTGATACTTCCTACTATAGCCAGATCTACACTTACCTTAAAGACCAAACTATACCTGAATCTCTATCTTGGTATGAAAAATAGAACCTCATCCAAAATGCCTCCTAGTATCTCATCATCGCAAATGACTTATTTAGGAGAAGTCTTGATGATACACTTCTTAGGTGTTTAGAGGGCGAGGAGTCTGAGAGAATTTTTAAATAAGTTCACGAGGGTATTTGTGGATCACACTTGAATGGTTTGTCCTTGGAGAAAAAGATCCGTAGAGTAGGTTATTATTGGCCTACCATGGAAAAGGATGTCATTCAATTTGCTAAAACTTGACAAAAATGCCAATTCCATGGGAACCTGATTCATGCTCTTGCTTGGGACCTACTACCTTTCATTACTCATTGGACGTTTCATTAATGGGCTATTGATCTAGTGGGACAAATTTATCCTTCATCTTCCAATGTACATAAGTTCATCATTACAACTACTAAATACTTTACCAAATGGGTAGAAGCGGTACCCCTTATCAAAGCAAAAGAAAAATAGGTGGCTATTTTTATCCTCAACTACATAATCTGTAGATATGGAATCCCCTCCTCAATTATTACAAACAATGAAGGTCAGTTCAAGAATAGTGGCATCGCCGAGCTCTGCACTAAGTTCCACATAATGCATCATTCCTCCTCTATTTACTATCCTCAAGGGAACGAACAAGCATAACCCTCAAACAAAATAATCCTAAAAATTTGAAACATAATGGTTAGAAAGTTAGGAAAGGATTAGCACTTGCAGATCAATCCATCTCTATGGGCTTACCGAACAAGCATCAAAATGCCTACAGGGGCCACACCATTTTCATTGGTCTATGGTTCTGAAGAAATTCTCCCAATCAAAGTCAAGATACCTTCACTTAGGGTATCACTACATGGGCTTGTCATAGATGATGATTATAAAATTTCCCAACTTCAAGAGATAGAATTACTAGATAAATGCAAAAAAGTAGCATTTGACCATCTGAGGGTCTATCAAAAGAGAATGTCTAAAGACTACACCAAACAAGTATGTCATTGTGAATTTCAAGTCATTGATCTCGTTCTAAGAGAGAACCCAAAAAACCAACAACGTAAAGAACATAAAGGAAAATTTGAACCTAACTGACTAGGTCCTTTTTTCATTACTGCATCATTCAGTTCTCTAGCTTATCAGTTAGCCATTCCATAAGGTGATGTCCTCAAAGAGCCTCTCAACACCCTTCACCTGAAATGATTCTACAACTAGACATTCTGCATCCTGTACAATAACTTATGATCCTAAAAAAATCTTAAAAAATATATATGATCCTGAGAAAATCATAAAAAGTCTTGAAAAAATGATCATCCTAGTGAAAACTTGGAAACGGGCACCTTAATGTATCCCCAAAAATTCAAAAAATCAATAAAATAAAATAAAAAAGAATAAAAAATTAGAAAAAAAAGAGAGAAAAGTGCCTTGGTGAAAACTGGAAATAGGCGCCTTGGTAGCAAAAATATAATAATTCCAAGTGGTGAAAACTTGGCAAACAGGCATCACTTGTAATCAGCGCTCCATCTATCAATGCATGGTTGAGCTCTTGTGCTCTCATCTCATTACCACTTTCCTTATCCCTTGTGTCATCATGGACTGGAATTGGTCTTAGTCTTGTCCTCATTTCTCATTTGTCATCTGGGAGCGATCTCGCACTATCTATCTAAGTTGTCAATGCTTATCACTTGGTCGATCTTTTAAGCTTAACCCAAGTTAGTATATCAATCTTCCCTAAAGGACAATCTACCACTAACACTACTTGGTGTTTCTCAACACCTCAATCCTACAGTGTTCTTTAGCACTACCAATCTAGACATCACTGTATTTCTCAACACATATTGGATCTTGCTCTTTCCACTACACACACATACTTTGGCACAAGCACAAAGGTGTTCCTTAACAACCAACACAAACTACAACTTAGAAAACTGAAAACAACTGAGGCATGTTGAACTATTCTCTTGTGTGTTATTTGTTATCATTGCTTTTCTCTTGGTATGTCTTCTACGGTTGCTTGACAATCTCTACTTGACTAAAGATTCATGACTGGAGGCATAAATTATTTTCTTTGATTTTTTCTTGTGTAGTTGTAATGATCCTAAGAGGTCTAATAAACTAGGTGTTTGTGGTAAGAGCCTCCATCGTGATTGGAACACCGCACATACCTTGATCCTCTTTATTTGGACACTTAGGTGAGGTTTGAATTATCTCCTTGTATGTTTCATGTATGTGACACGTACAATGACACTCCTAGTTATCTTGGTTGCTTATGCTTCGATATAGGTGTTATCTTACAATATTAAATTGAAAACTATGTTTAGGTCATCTCAGCTCTTGTGCCTCGATGCTTTCATGTATTTCCTAAATCTTATCCAATAAGGTTGTATTCATATCTTCATGGTCTCTCTCACACCAGTGAGGATTGTACTAACCTATGATGTCCCGAATGCTCAAATGATGATAAATAAATGGTTGCAAGATCAATGACTTGACTAATGTCTTAGGCTGCATTTCATACCAGGGCTACATTTCTGGTTCCCTTGAGTCATCCTTCATTTCTCTCTGCTGAAGTGATCAATTGCAACTATCCATCATTGACTTAACTGAATACCTGCAAAGTGCTCAAAATGTCATGAAAATTGCACCCCTTTTTCGGGATCGAAATCAAAATTTGAGATCATTTACCTAGTCAAATTGCAAAGACAACCCTTATTGGTCAAACACAATTGACCGTTGAAGCTATCACTTCCTGCTTGCTTTTGTCTTCATTTCTCAAACCTCTGAGGTCAATCTCATGCAAATTTATCAAATCTGAGTGATTTCAATTTGGTCAATCTTGGTCAAACTTGGTCAAGCTTCAATCAAATATGGTCAATAAGACATCAAATCAGCTTCGAACAAGCTCCAATCTTTCCTAAATTTGTTAGAAACCTAATCTTAGCGATCCTAATCTATATTAGTATGCTTCCAATCAATCCAATCAATCTTTAACCTCTCTGCCTCATTTTGATTTCAATCCCAAGGGTGCATGACAATATATCAAATCTTCTTCTGCAAATCAATCTTAATCAGCAGATCAATTTAAGCTTCATGTCTTGGAGCATCTCAGCTTCAGTAGGAAACATATCAAGTTGATATTCTCTACCACTCTATCTGAAAGAGTGATCTCATTGCTTCATATCAGGTCACTCAGATAGACATCTATTTGATCTCTTGGGGCATGTCAGGTTCATCAGGACCCATATCAATCTGACATCATTCCTGGGGCATATCAGGTTCATCAAGACTCATTTCAATCTGGTATTGTCTCTCAATTAGGTGATTGGATTCCTCAAAATCCTCGTTGAAGCATTTATTCATGCTTTTTGACAGATATTCAGTCTCATCACTTGACATCAGGCTGGATACTCTAGTCTTGCTCATCAGTCTTCGCTCAATCAAGTCCAGAGATGATATCTCTTTATCGATCAAGTTCAAAGTTGGTTCTCCTTTACATCAAGTTGTTCTCTAATCTAGCTACTATCTATTATTTGAATCAATGTGTCACTCACACATCGATTCAAAGAGGGGAAAATGTAATCACCTAAAATTTATCTAGTAAAACCTACGCCCCTAATTTTGATTAAATTTCCTTAAAACAAATTCTAAATTTCAAAGGCATAATTACTAGACATAATTATGTAACCCTGAGTAATCCCCCTTGCATAATTAAATTATTTCTAAAAATCAAGCATAAATCATTTCTAAACTTGAAAAAATCATTTAATTGTCCAAACTTACCTTTAATATAAAGTCTTAGCATTTTTATTAAAAAGAGCACTTTGTGCAAACTTAATCTTGATTAATTGACAATTAAAAGGGGATTTTCCATTTTGTCTTATTATCCCATCAAGCTTGACCAATCAAAAGTCTTGAATCCTCTCGCATGGATTGGTCTTTCTCACCACTCATCTCTACCTAACATCTTTTGCCTCTTAATCTCCACCCTTCATTCTTGAGGCAATTCCTTTAAAAGGAAGCTCTTCCTTGACTCAAGGGTCCCAATCTTGATCATTTTCATTTTAGTGATTTGCATTCTTGCATTCTAGAGTAATATTGCTATTTTGAATTCCTAGTTTCTTAATTTCTTATGGCTTTCTTGCCTTGTTAGCTTAGTTCATTTTCAAGAAGCAATCTTGCATTGTTAATCTAGTTTGCTTTCATAATATCATCCTTGTTGTTAGATTAATCTTGCATTCTAGTTTCATTTCTAGTTTTGCATTGCATTTGAATCTTCCATTTTGGAGTAGTCAATTTACTAATCCATCATGCCAAACCGATGAATATTACAAAAGGATTAAACTCCCTTCAACTAGGAAGAAATAAATCAATTTTGAGGGATTAGTTTATTCATTTGAAATTGAATCCTATAGATAAATTCTTGAGTTAATGGTTTATTGAGTATTGGTTGCATTCCAATTAAATACCTTTTTTTAACCACACATATTGTAGCCTTGATATTGAAGAGGGAGTCATCATTCCACTTTACATTGGAAAAAAGGTGGCCTCATTTACAATTGTTACTAGTTTTTAAAGATAGCAAGATATTTCATCAGCATAGAGAGAGTCCTCTTGTTATCAGAAAGATGAAATTAATCTTTCAGCTTATCCCAAGTCATAATATCTTGCCCAAAACAGAGAATGTCAAAGGAGGAGATCTCATTGTCATACCATCTTGTAGTTGAGAAATCTTGAAGCAAGGCTAAGATCTTTCCATTATGTTCAATATTCCACAAAATAGATCAATTACCTACCAACTCTCCTTTAGCAAGATTAATTTCCTACAACTAAGATAGAGCTTTTACACATTTCCTAGGCTTTCCAAATACTACATAATACATTAGATCTTGTGCAATAAAGCTAAACATAATATCATGACTATGCAACTTCTTCCATGTTTTAGCACCTTTAATCAAGGCCTCTTGAATGTTGTGCCTTTTTATAATCTTCCATGGCTTGTCACCTTTAATGATCTTAACAACCCATTTCACTACTAGTGTAATACATTATTTCTTGAGATTCCTTAAGGCCCAAGCAACTTTGAATTTTATTAGTATAGCACCAATTATAACAAATAACATGATTTTTGTGACACCCTCTACCTTCAAACCACAAGAATTACATAATAATTTTATTTTCCTTTTTAATTTTCTATCCAACAAAGAACCAAGTAGAAGAATAATATATGGTGTATGACGACAAAATCTTTTAGCATACTTGTAATCTTGCTGCCAATTATAGGAATTCCATATTCTAGCTAGTAAGTTTTTTCTCAATTTTTAATAAAATCTAGTCCCACATTGTAGGAAGAGGGAGGAATTGAGAAGGGTATCCCAAGATATCTCACTATCATGGTAGGACCGCCCCATTTCCAACCAAAGTTACTATTCCATTCAAGTGCCTTTTTATTCTAGCTTAGGATGATAGATTTAGTTTGAGATACATTGGAACTAGTTTCATTACCAAACAACTCAAGTTTGCTAACCAAATTATTGATATTCTCTTCTTTAAGGATTGGAAACACTACAATGTCATATGTAAATTGGACACTGATAAGGAGTAAATTATTAGATAGGATAATTCCATTCAATTTAGGCTTTAATCAATCAGTTCTAAGAATATAGTGTAACCCTTGTCTTATGGATCTACCCAAGGAGAATTACTTAGTAAGAACTTCATTAATGTCCATCTAAGGATTGACATATTTGAATGAGACTTGCACCATCTTACATTATGCTTCTGAAAACCTCCAGGCCTTCATCACAATAGTGATAAATGAGTTTGACTTAATAACTACACAATTGAATCTTGATAGAAATATTACAATTTGACTTATTGTGGAAAATATCTCCTACTTATTGATAAATGACCATTTAACTCAATTATATGCCTTTTCAAAGTCCAGTAACAAAATACAAACATCTTGTCTTCTTCTTTTATCCCAATAGATCTTTCTAGTTGGTTATAATGTTTTAAAATACATATATTTTGTTGATAAAATTAGTTTGGGTCAATAAGTTTGACTCAAAAACTACACAATTAAATCTTGATAAACATGGGTTAATGAGTTTGACTCAAAAACTACATGGTTGAATCCTGATAGCAATATCACAATTTGACTTACTGTGAAAAATATCTCCTACTTAAATTGATAAATGATTATTCAACTCTATCATATACCTTTTCAAAGTCCAATAACAAAATACTAGTATCTTGTCCTCTTTGTTTAGCCCAATCTAGACCTTCATGGCTAGTTGTAAGGTTTTCTAATATATTCTTTTGTTGAGTCAAATTGACAATTTGAGGCAAAATGTCAGTGAGTTTCTTGGCAAGTGCTTTTGGTAGAATTTTGTTAGAGACATTCAGTAATGTTATAGGTCTCCAGATTTTAATAAGACTCTTATCTCCATATTTGGGTAAGATTTTGATAATACATCTATTAATCTTTTCTCCTATAGTTCCCTTCCAAATAGCCTCTTGGTAGACTTCAAATAGGTCTTCATTTCCCAGTCCTTATTAACTTTGTATAATGTTGTTGGTAGCCCATCTGCTCTAGGTGACTTACCATTATGAAAGGAGGTAATAAATTTCTACATTTTGTCTTAAGTGAGTTCCTTGCTAAGCTCTTCAACCATATATTCAATAATCTTAAAGGGGATGATTCTCTTGGAGAATTTATAATCTTGATGACATTCATAACCTTTATCTTCAATAGTAAATAGATTTTGGTATAATTTCATAAATATATTACTAATTTTAGAGCTTTCATAACTATACCTATTGTTGCCTTGAATGGGTCCTATTACCTCTCTATTTTGTTCCTACTTTAGAAAATAAAAGAAGAACTTATAACCTTTGTCACCTTCCTTAATCCAATGCATCCTTGCTCTGATTATGGTTCCTTGGGCTATAACTATCTAAAATCTTCTAATTTTGTGTTTGATAGCTTTAATCTACTCAATAAGAGAACTATTTTCAAGGTGATTTTGCAAATTTTCTTTAACTTCTATTAGCTCCTCTTCAAGAAAACACTTTTTTTATTTTATTCTACCACTTCTCTTTAGCCTATAGTTTGGAGCGGTCTTTACAAATTATCTATTAGAGTGTTCCAATAGACCCTTTTTCCCCCTCTACCATTAATAATTTCAGTGATGCTTTTAAGGGTGGCTAGACCATCTACATAATCTTGGTTTTTAAGAAGGTTTTTAGTTTAAAGACCCCTCCCTTAACCTTAGTCAATGTATGATTGTTCTTCTTTAGCATAATAGTGGTTTTGATAGGGTGATGGTCTAACAAAGCATTTGGAACAACCTTGATTATATTATCATTATTGCTCCCCAAAAAATAAATATTATCTCCTTGTCCATAGAATCTATCCAATCTATAGTAAACCCTTCTACCTATATCTTGGTTATTAAACCAAGTATATCAAATCCCTTTTATGTCATTTTTTTCCTTCTAGAGGATCATTTATCTTTAAACTTTTTTCATACTTCTGCAAAAGAAGAACTCATTCCCTTTCCAACCCTATGGGTTCCCTCCTTTCTTGTTTTCTTTATATTCTACAATATTGAAATCGCCCCTAGACCCCAAGGGATATTAGAGAGGGAGTTGGTCATCTATTGCCACAAGGATTCCTCTCTTGGTGCTCATTAGGTGAATAGATTGCACATATGCCAATTTTTTCATTATCTTTAGTTATTTCAATCCAAAGACATCTATTACAAGGGGAGAAGCCTTGATTATACATGAATTTACTCCATTGTTCATTCACTAAAACAACCATCCCTCCTTTTCCTTTTTCATGCTTAGTATGGATATTTTTGTTTTTCTCCAAATAAATGTTAGCTTACTGATTAGATTTTATATGATTGCCTTAACTTCCTTATGAAGTAAGACATCCAAGTCTATGTTTTTATTGCAAATCCCTAATGAGATACTTCCTGTTAGGGGATTCAAGACCCCTAATGTATTACCATCACCATTTTTTATGGGATTACCTTTACCATCATCTATGTTGTCCATTTGTATTCTATTTTTGGTTTTAGTACCACTATGTTCGATAGAATCAATACTATTTGGCTCTTCATCATTATAATCTAACACAACCCCATTTTTATCTAATGTATTCCCATCCTTTGAAGGTTCAGGAAAGTTTTGGATGAATGCAAAATCAGGTTTTGAAGGGGCCCCAAATCCATTTACAAAGAGAAGGTGAAAGATAATTCAATAAAGCCCAAACCAAGACAAACAATGCACAAAAAACCAACGTGCAGTCACGACCAAACTGTCGCACTAAAAAACAATGAGCATCCAAAACTTAGAGATAGGACTAGAGAGATCTGCAGGCCAAGCACCCACAAAAAAAACCTTAAGATTTTTCTTTGGTCTTTCTCTTGTGGGAATAGAGGGTCACATTGAAGGAGGGCGAAAATTTATTTGATTTTTTTTCCTTTCACCATACACCAGCCCTCCTCCACCTTAGCAACAACATCCTGCCAAGCCAACATATTTAGAGATGGAGTACTAACCCCCTTAATCAAGAGAACAATAACACCAACATGAGTGCCAGAGATAAAGCTAACAACAACAACAACACCAACAGAAAGTGAAGCCCCACTGCCAGCAAGAACCTAATCAATAGAAGAAGAATTTTGAGATAGAAAAGGTGCAACAACTGCAGCATCAGCCAACTCAAAGGCACCACCAAGGGGGAGAGCCTCACAAGCATCAAGAGACACGCTGGCCTCAGTACCATCATCAACAGGTGACTGGACTGGTTGAGATGAAGACTCGGGGAAATCCTGAGAAACCACCTGGGAGAAACTTCAGTGGGAAGGATTCTTCACAACAGTATAATATTGGGATAAAGCACCCTTCCACCAAGATGCAGAATTTTTAATCTTCTCTAACCCACTTTGAGCTACCATGTGGCCCTTTTTAAAGCATATCCTACATCTAAAAGGAATCCCTTCATAGTTGAAATTTTGGATCAAGTGAACCTTAGAATGTTCCAACTTGACCTTTGTTGGAAGTCCCTTGGAAATATCCATTTCAACCAAAATCCTAGCATAAGTAGAATGAAAAATATCAGAAGACTCTGAACATGGGTGGTCCCACAATAGTGTGTCCCACTTTTTTAGACATGTTGATTTTTGCTGAAATAACATATTTTTAATAAAATATGATGATTTAAGCCTTGAGAGGTTCTATTTGAAGGAATTAATTACAAATGGTCATCTCAAAGCCCCTTAGATTAAAAAAACATTGATATAACATCTATACTCCTCATTCATACCTACAATGGAGTCTCCTTCGCACCTATTACAATGCTGACAAAAAATCACTTTGACTTAATGTTTTGGCAGATCAAATGAATCCATTTGAAAAACCTATATATTTAGTATGATGCTATTTGGAACAAGCTTTCTAATGAATATAATTTTAATACATATTGAGTTCATTATCACTTTTAAATATTACTTTAACTAAACATAGGTTGTTTGGTCATTCAACAACCTATCTCTTCAAGACTTTGGAAAAAATAGTAAATTACAAAAATAAAATTATGAAAAATATGTATGAAAAGAGTATTTTTGTTACCTTTCTATAAAAAAAAGAAAAAATGAATTTCGATATACACAGATCAAGTTAGAGTGATCCAAGTGACCTTATGTCTAAATTACAGTTACTATCACTTTAGAACTTAATAAACTATGAAATATTGACCCAAAATGAATGAAACCAATTGCATCCTTTCGATATTTAAGTTACAAATATAATCTCAAAAGAATTACATCATTATCATATTTTAAAAAAAAGTTATGTTGATCCAAGTGACAGTAACTCCTTAAAAACACAGTTTTTCACACAAACCACTTTTCAAAGGAGAAGGAAAAATGAATTTTAATGAATTTTGATTTTTTTTTAAAAATATATTTAGAAAATAGAAAGAAAATTCTAAAAGACTCTAGTTTACATCATCTTCAAATTCCTAATAGTTTTGTGGCAACGGGTGTTCAAAAGTGAAGTTTTTCTCAGAATGTTGATCTTTGTGTCAAAGTTGGCCAAAAAGTGGGACACATTCCCACCATCAAGAAGTCCCCAAGAGCCCCACCCATATCCTCCAATAGAGATTCAACCCAAAGATGAAGGGGAAGGTAGGGGAGCCTACCCCAAATATGATGCCAAGGTTTAACCATAAGCATAAAATGATCTTCCCAACTAAAATAATGATTACACAAAATCAATTTTCTATCATCAGCATTCTCAAATTTGGAAATAAAAAAATCTTTTTCCATAAGGAAAATTTCAACATTATCCATAATAATGGGCTCCCAATGTTGGGAGATCCACTCTTGAAGTTGGGGAAGACTCAACCAAAATCCCCTAAACCTGCAGATTACAACAAGGGAATAATAGTTTGAGGCAGTTCTATCAATATATTTCTCAATCTCCTCATCCAAAGTGATGGCAATGGAAGTTAAAATAGTAAAGGGATCCTTCTGAGTAGGTTTCAAGAACAACAAAGCACCAAAGATCCTTGGTGATGAGCATATAGCAGAAGTTTTCCCCTTAGAAACATGCACATCTGACCCAGACCCAAGAGCAGAAGTTGAGACCTCCACACCGACAAGACTCTATAAAGGGGAACAAGCATGGGATGAAACCCTAGCCACAACACCAACAAACCCTGATACAAGGGAAGAAGGAGAGGGTTGCACAAGCAAGGAGGCCAAACCAACACTAGTAGGGCTAACCAAAGCACTAGTCATGCCAACAGATGCATCTTTCACCGCCAAAGAGACAAAGACCAAAGGGATCACATCAGGTCCACTGAGATCCCCAACAGATCTAGCGTTAATGAGAACCAACACAACAAGAGAAGAGCCATTGCAGACATAGTGACATCATCATGAGCGGGAGTGGGAACCACTTTTTGAATATTCAAGAAAGTTATTGGTTATTCTTTTCTTGATTTTTCTTAGTTATTTGAGATTTTAAAGAACTATTTATTAGGTATTCTTCTTTCTAACCTTATTTATTTTATTGTTTTGTTTAGAGTAATCAATTTTATTGGCATCTTCATTTTTTTTTATCTTGTTCATTCACCTTGTCTTCCATATTAGGGATAAAAGTGGTTACCATCTCAACATCCTTTCATCCATGGTTTCCCAATCTGTCATGAGGGTGACTCTAATAGGGTGGAAGGAATAGTTCTTATAGGATTAGATGATCTAATATATTTATGGACAACTTCCCCTGCTACATTCTCAAAATTGGATCCCCCATGTGAGTCATCCTCTGGAGGCCTATAGGGAGGAGAACTATGAAGATGAGGCTTGGGTGGGAAACATTGTAATAAGGGGGTTGAACGTTACACAACCACAACCAAAAGGTGTCAAGATATCAACAACACATAAATAAAGGTGTTTGCTATTACAAGTGAGGGACTAACAATAAGATCAAGAATAGACCATTAACAACACACTAGTAACCCACATCAAGTGTGGGAAGATAAATCACTCACAGTGAGGGAAGGAGAATGAGAGGTAGCGTGATTCTTCCTTCATCGATGGACAACCTTCCAAACAATACTATCACTAGGGTTCCTACCACACAATAGTGAAGCCTCCATTATGAGATCGTCAACACCAAGAATAGAGTGTTGACTGTACAATGCATCAGTTTTCAAAGGCTAGAGAAGAAGTCAGAGAAGGGCCTTTGTAGTTAAAAGAGACCACACTAGTAGAAAAAGGTGGTGTCAAGTCCACCAGATTAAGGGAGGCCAAATCATTAGGAGAATCACCCTGGGGGAGCTTAATCATCAGCTTGTGAGGATTCTTCAAAGGTAGAATTAGAGGGAGAATCATAAGTTTAGATAGTCAAATGATCATCATTTGCATCCTTCCACCAAGTAGCGTCACCTTAATGCAAAAGAGAATAGTCTATACCGATATGGCCAGTAGAGAGGCAACACTGACAAAGAAAGGGGAGGTCCTCATTATCTAACAATTGAGTCCAAGTCCTATCCACAACCATGAGTACCACATCCCCCAATAGTGGTGTGGAGATATTTACATCAACCAAAATGTAAGCGGAAGTAGAATGCCCCAATGAATCCATAGCCTCATCCACCTTCAAAAAATGGCCAATAGAGTTTTTGATGCTCTTAAAGAAAGAAATATCCCAAAAATAAAGTGGGATATTTGGGAGACAAACCCACACTGGGTGCACACTCAACAATTCAGTAAGTGGGTTGAAGGAGATTGGGGTTTGGCTGAAAGAGATTTATTTCCCCAAACCCAAAACTTTCTTTACACTAAATTAAAGTCTTTAGAGGAAGAAAATGAAACAATAAAAAACCCCTTTGCACAAGGGAAAATCTCAATGTTTCCAGAGACTAAAGGTTGCTAGGAATTTGTTATCCAACCATGCAGCTTTGGAAGAGAAGGCCAAAGAATAGTGAATCTGGAGACCAACCCACGATGTTGGTAGAGATCCACATTATCCACTATGTCTGGGGTACACACCACCACATGGGAGGTCTTGACACATGTAATGGGTAGAGATTTCACCTTTGGAGGAATGGTAGCAATAGATTTCACAGCATGGGCATAACTTTGTCCACTAGCAACAAAATAATTTGGGAGGGGAACCCCTTTGGTCCTATACGTAGAGACCCCTCCACCACCAGCACCAAGGATGACAACACAAGCTAAAGTCTCCAACCTAGGTAATGAAGTGGTGGGGAGAATAAGGAAAGAAACCCCTCACTACCCCCCAAAGATAACATAAGGGTGCATAGATATCCCCTACAACGAAGAGTTACCCAATTGCCTCTTTGAGATGACCCCATCAGTTGCAGCATCTAGAGACAACAGAAGAGGATCTTTTGGATTGGAATGAGTGAGAGGTAGATCTGTTGGGTTAGCAGAAAGAGCAAGAGACATTTTCAAATCTTAGTATCATAGGAACCATTGTTGTTCTTTCTATTAGCAGGGATTTAAGGGTTGTCCCTTTTGTGGTTCCCATCGGATTTACATAAAAATTAAAATTTAGGTCATCTAGGGCTTGAATATCAGTGGTGAAAATATGCTCATCCAAAGAAACCTCAATGGAATTTGGAATTTGAACTAGTTCATTGAAAGAGATTGGGATTGTGGCATTCAAATAAGTCAAAGTTTCCTTGGTTTCCTCCACTTTTAAATTTTTACTAATGATATTGAGTATTTGGGATAGAAATGTCTCGCATTTTATTGACACGTATTTGAAAATAATCCATCTTAGTGTTGAAAAAAAAAACTTCATCCTAAGATACATTAGGGGCCCATAGAATGGCTTTAAGTAATGATTTTCCCACAAGTAATTTTTTTTTCAACTATCCTTTCTTGCATTTTGTGGTTATTTAGAAAAATTACAAATAATCCTTTCTAAATCATTATGCAAAATGACTAATAAATGTCAAGTTATTTTACCCCAAACTGAGACAATCCATTTATCAAAAAAATTCCTCACAGGCAATGTATTTCTATCCAAGCATGTGAAAAAAAGGCCACATTTTTTTTACCCTATATTCTTTTTTTTTTATTGAATCAACCATTTCCCCATTAGGGTTAATTTTCATAACTCTATGGAGCAATTTTTTTTTTCTCTTTTATTTGATGGTTGATATTTCCTCCTCTTATACCTCCCACAATGGAACATGCCTCTTCTAATATTACTTCTTCATCTTTGGATTTCAGGGCTTCTTTAATGGTCTTACTAGGTTGGCTTTCATCAAGAATTTTAAAACTTTCATCCTCCATAGGTGTTAATTTCTCAACACTTGAAGGATTTGCATCCATACAAAGAACATGAGAAGAAAAAAAAAAAAGGGAAAGGCATTCCAAAGCTAGGGTTTGTAGACCATGGATAGGAAAATTACATGCGCGATAAAATATTACCACCACATACTCCCCAAAAATCAAGAAAAGTAGAATAAACTAGAGCATGAAAGTAGGGAAATATAAGAATCCTTATAGAAACCTTACACCTCTCTATGCCAAAAAGTGGTGGGAAATCCCTTGATGAACAATGTGTTGGAGACGTCTAGTGGAAGAAGAAGAGCTAGGGGAATTTGATCTCTAGTTACGAACTCCTGCAAAGCACTGCCCACTAAACTTTTCTATAAGGAATGAGAGATAATGAAATCATAAAGTCTCCACACCAAAGGAAAAATAGATGAAACCTCAAGGTATCTCTTCAATTTGTCATTGATTTTCAAAGTTCTTAACGAAATCCTTTTTCCTTAGGTTTATTGACAATCCAAACCGGTGCTGAGAGGGGAGGGGTGAATCAACACCTATAAAACTTTAAAATAAATCTGATGTAGTATACTAAACTATAAGCAAAATAGATTCTAACATAAGAATAGCATCAAGCAATCAACCAAAATCAACACCAGATTTATCACGTGGAAACCCAAATTGGGTGAAAACCATGGTGTGAGGAAACCTCACAAATTCTGCACTCTTTTGAAGTGCACCCTATTAGGAGCCTTCCTTGTTAAAGGATTACAACGCACTGTTAGATGCGACCCGATTAAGGGATTTAATACAATAAGGCTTGTTAGTGCCTGCCTGGTTAGAGGACTTAGAACACCTGAATAGATGTCACCCAGTTAAGGGATTTAGTACAAGGGACCTATTAATGTCCACCCAAAATACTGGGATTTAGATATTTTAATTGTTAGAGAATAATAGAAGGATTGACCTTTTAGAAATGGCTTTGCATAGCCTGATAAGATCTCTGTTATAATCAATTGAGAAACATCACCGGTCACTGCTAGTATGTCCTCCTTTCATGTTGTGCTTCTTTGCACACTCTTCTCTCTTCTCTTTTCTCTTCACCTTAGCTTCTTCAGGGTACAGGTTCACTCTTTACTTTGGCAAAATGAGGGAAAACTATATTCTTGTCAGGCAGAGGAATATATAGACTTCTTGCCCTAATTGCTTTTCTCATGCATGACCTATTTACAGATCACCTTCAGATCCATCACCCAGTGGAGTATTAGTTCATTGAGGAAAACATCTTATGCATGCTATGCTTTATCTGCTTAATGAAAGAAAACAACACATTCGTGTCAAAAAAGCTTTCCTTCGCAAGAGATAAGTCCATGCTTTAATGCCATAAAATTCGGCATTAAAACCTTCAATCGTGCCTTGTACTGATCATCTTGAACTCAAAGCCTGTCGGATTTAGTGCAGTAAATCCCAGTCAAGGAGTTAGACAACAAATAGTTGACTATGACTTCACTGGTTCATCTTATTATGATGAAGTCTTTGTTCGATCGGTAAAGATCCTTAAGTTATGCATAGGTAAGAGCCTTGACCTGCCACCTTTCCTCCTCGGTCTATATCAGTTACATCCTTGCCTCAGTCTCCATTACCGGTTGCTTTTCCCCTGGTGATTGGTTGCATCCGATGAACATAAATAGTCTCTTGTTAATTGCAAAGTGTCACCGGTTGACAAACCAATCTCACTACACACAGAATGTTGTCAGCTAACTAAAAATGATTTCGCTTCACAGATCCAACAATGGTGTCCATAGATTGAGATGTCAGCACCTCTTTCCTATTTTTCCAATCAATGACAATACCTAATTGCCATGTACCGATAGCAAGCTTACCGGTTACCATCCCTTAATTCCAACATTTATTTCTCTCCTCTCTCCACACAAGAGGAACATCATATAAAAAAAATAAGTATTTACTTTTAATAAATTGTAGGTTTCAATGACAAGTCTTCCTAAAAAAATTTCAAGAAAATTCATCCAGATTAGCAAATTATAGGGCACAAGGAAGATGTAGGACAAACATGAAGAACAATTGCTAAGCAACATTGTGAAAAGGTATATCTTTCTCTAGTTGCTGAATTTGAGCCTTAAATGTATAAAGAAGCTAGTAGTGATGAGATTTGGATAAAAGCAACTTAGATAGAAAAGAGAAAAACTTGGAAATTAGTTCCTAGGCCTCCTAATGAGAATGTTATTGGTGCAAAATGGTTATTCAAAAATAAACTTAATGAAGATCATAAAATAGTTTGAAATAAGGATAGACTTATATGCAAGGGATATGCATAGATTGAGAGCATTGATTTTGAAGAAAGCTTTGTAGGTGTTGCTCACTTAGAAGCTATACTTATGTTTTTGGCTTTTTCAGTTTACAAAAATTTTAAAGTCTGGAGAATGGATATTAAATCTATTATTTTTAATTGATATTTAGAAGAGGAAGTTTACATGGAACAACCTGAAGGTTTTGAATGTATAGGAAAAGAAGACTATGTATGTAGGATGAAAAAGTCTCCATATAGTCTAAAAAAGGCACCTAGAGCCTTGGTATTCTAGGCTTGATCAATATATTCTTTCAACAAGGTTTTCATAGAGGAAACACAAGTAGCAATCTTTATTTTAAATAAAATGATGATCATTTTTTTGTGGTTTTTATTTATGTGGATGACATTGTATTAGGAGGAAATGATCATGTTTGTAAGGAGTTTGCTACACAAATGCAAACTGAATTTGAAATTTCCATGATTGGAGAACTTTCAATTTTCCTTGGATTGCAAGTATCTCAATTAGATGCATGTATCTTACTTTCTCAAACCACATACACTAAAGAAATGCTTGAAAAATTCTAAGTGGAAGATTACAAGCCAGTTAGTAATCCTATGATCACAGGGTGTAAATTGAGCAAAAATGATGAATCTCCAGATACAAATTAGATAGAATATCAATCCATGATAGGTAGTGTATTATACTTGACATCATCAAGGCCTCATATTGTGCAAGCTGTTTGTATGGTTTCATGTTTTCAATATGCTCCAAAGGTTACTCATCTTAATGTAGTCAAAAGAGTTTTAAGATATTTAAAAGGCACAAAATTAACTATGGGTTATGGCAACCTCGATCTAATAATTTTACTTTGACTACTTACATTGATGTAGACTGGGAAAATTGTGTTGATGACAGGCGTAGTACAAGCAACACAAATTTTTTTCTTGGGGGAGAATTTGGTCTCGAGGTTAAGTAAAAAACAAAAATGTATATGACCTTATCCACAATTGGGCTGAATATGTGGTTGTTGTTTCTTGTTTACACAATTTTTGTGGATGAAGCAGACTTTACAAGATCTACGAGTGGTTTATAATGAACTTCTATTTTTTTTACAACACTAGTGCAATAAATAGTTCTAAAAATCTTGTATTACAATCTTGCATGAAGAATATTTCTATAAAATATCATTTTCTATGAGAACAAGTTACTAATCATGAATTTTAACTTGAATATGTTCCCACTCATGACCAATTGACAAATATCTTTACTAGGCCACTTCCTAGAAAAACTTTTGAATCTATTTGTAAACGGCTTAGGGTTGTGGCCTCATCTATTCAAACTTAAATATTCATGCATCTACTCAAGAGGAACATCTTATTTTTCTATTTAATATCCCCCATCCCTTTTGTAATTGATGCCAAAGGTGGAGAAATTGGTGATATATTTTGTTTCAATTTCACAGGTTTCAATTTTTTCTTCAGATTTTGCTTCATGAAATGGCAGTGTTCTAGATTTTGTTGGTGATATTTCAAATTTCACTTGTTATGTTTTAGATTTTGATTCAATGGTGAATTTTTAGATTTTGCTAGTGACGTTTTAGATTTTGCTTTAGTGGTGATTTATTTTATCTTAGTTTAAATTTTTTTTGATATTTTAGATTGAACTTCATTTTTTTAAGTTTGACATCAATTCTAAAGGGAGAGATTGTTATAATATCTTTGTCATTGATTTGAAACACACCTTTTAAAATTCCACTATTACATACAATAGAGGCAATACATATTAGAGAGGATTTTTATATCATGCACACCTGTGACGATTGTTATGAGTTTAGAGAGGATTTTTATATCATACACACCTATGATGGTTGTCATGAGTTTGATAAAATATTATAAGATAACATCTATTCAATTTCAACAAATTGGAATGAGTCGATGGATAGTTTTATTGGTAAATATTTTGTAGGAATTTAGATTGTTTGTTGTTGATCAGGGATACATGTGATACTTAGAAGATAGTTGACATTTCTAGGAATATGAGAATTTGAACATTGGTTTTCTCTTTCCATATTAGCTTTACTAGCAGACGTCTACTATCGAGTTTATACCAAAAGAATTAGATAGGGATTGTTAATTGCAATGGAGAAGAAATACTTGCATTAGTGACTTTTGTTGGTGTGAAGTATTAAAAAATATTTATCTATCAAAACAACATTAAATGCAATAAACAATCATGAAGTTGTGTGATGACAAAGATTGAATGAAATAAATCTACATGTTACCACTCGAAGGCATGTGACAAACACAACAGTTATCAAATTATCATTGAATATGGTTGAGAAACTTGGTTTGTGAAGATTAGTACACTCAATAAACTATATGATTTTTTTTTGTTAGAAGACACCATTATTATGAAACACACAGAGGATTCATAAACAAAAACAACAAAGCAATAAAATAGAGCATAAAAAAGGAAGCATACAAAGCCAATCTGAAAATACACAAAAGCCTCCAAAAACTAAACTATATTCAATAATTTGGCAATGACATTTACATTAGTTTTCATATTTATACACACTTATATCATAATAAATGGACCATAGAAGTAGTTCAAAACAATTGATTCAATTCATGTACATAGAAATTGCTAGAAAGCTTTAGACCGTGGCTAGTTGAGGGAGTAAATGTAGTGTTGATGATCAAGAATTTTATTCAAACAAAGGTACTATTTGGATGATGACTGAAGCCACTTCAGTTTTCTTCACACATCACATCTATAAAATTCTCCTACTTGAAGCTAATGAAGGGGTTTTAGATAGAACTAGAGTCATAAAAAACCCCAGACCAACCAAGTTTCTACATAGATCATATTTTTCTCTTGGCCGAATTTTAGTGAGTATATCAATAGGGTTTTCATAAATATGGATCTTTCCCAAATTGAAATTTCCTTCCTCTAATACATGATGAATCCAATGGTACCTCAACTTAATGTGCTTGGTTCGTGAATGGAAGGCTGGATTTTTCACCAAATGAATGGCACTCTAACTATCACAGTATATGACATATTTATATTATTTTACTCCTAAATCTCTAAGGAATAGTTGTATCCACAACATATCTTTGCAAGCTTGTATTGCAGCTATGTATTCTACCTCTATTTTTGAAAGGGCTACTACATTCTATAGTCTAGACGCCCAAGATACTGCAACACCTGCAAAAGTGTATAGATAACCAATGGTGGACTTTCTAGTGTCCACATCTCTAGTCATCTTTGTATCTATGTAACCTTTAATCCCAACATAATTATTATCAAAACATAAACCATGATGATTAGTATCCTTAAGATACCTCAAAATCCACTTTAATTCTTCCCAATGTTATTTTCTTGGATTTACAAGGAACCTGCTCACTACTCCCACTAAATGTACAATATATGGTCAAGTACATACCATGGCATACATCAAGCTACAAAAATCTGAATCATAAGGAATTCTACTCATTTCCTTCTTTTCCTTGTCCTCACAAGGGAGTGAATTAGCACTCAATTTAAAGTGGGATGAAAAAGGTGTACCAGCTACCTTGGTATCCTTCATATTGAACCTGTCAAGGACCTTCTCAATATATTTTTCCCTTGACAACCATATTTTATTCTTCTTTCTATCACGTATGATCCTCATGCCTAATATTTATTGTGCTAGACCCAAATCTTTCATTGCAAATTATTTACCCAAGTCCTTATTCAGCTGATTAATCATATTTTTATCATGTCCAACAAGTAACATATCATCTACATACAACAATAATATAACATACTTTTTTTGGTCACACCTCTTGATATAGACACAATGATTAACCTCTATCATTTTAAAGCCATTTTCCAACATATATGAATCAAATTTCTTATACCAATGGTGAGGTGCCTATTTCAACCCACAAAGACTATTCTTCAACCTACAAACTAGATTTTCTTTACCTTTAAATTTGAAACCTTCTGGTTTCCCCATTCAAATCTCTTCTTCCAATTCATCATGAACAAAAGTTGTCTTTACATCTATTTGTTCACATTCCAAATCTAGAGCAGCAACAAGACCAATAATAACTCTAATGGATGACATTTATACAATGGTGAAAATTTTTTAGTAAAGTCTATACCTTCTTTTTGAGAAAATCCTTTGACCACCAACCTTTCTTTGTATCTTTCTTTTTTCTCATCACCCTCATGCTTGATCTCATATACCCATTTGTTTTGTACAAATCTTATTCATTTTGTAAGCTTTATGAACTCCCAAGTTCTATTTTCTAGCAAGGAGTCCATTTCTTCCTCCATCACTATCTTCCATTATTTACTATGTTCATCTTAACAAGCTTTTTGAAAACCATCGGGTTCACCTTCATCAGTTAAAAAAAATATAACTTCTTAGGGTGTATACTTTTGTGAAGGCTTATGAGGCCTAGAAGATATACGACGCAACTATTGTGTTATGTTTTCAGGTTGAATTACTTTTAAGGGCTCCTACAAGATTTATTCTTGTTGTTCCTCATTCTCCTATTATTGTCCACCATACTCTTGATCTTGTTGCCCATTTTCTTGCATTTGTGGGATATTTTCTTATTGTTCTTCAATCATGTCAACAACTATCTTTACCTCCAAATTTTTTGTGGTCCTCTTGAACATCTCTAACTCATTAAATATAACATCCCTGCTTCTAATGATCTTATGTTTGGATGGATCCCATAAAAATAACCAAATTCACCATCTGCATATCCTAAGAAAATGTTTTTCATGGATTTATCATCTAACATAGTTCTTTTCTCTTTAGAAATATGCATAAATGCTTCACATACAAAGATTTTCAACTGAGAATAGTTTACGTTCTGTTAGTCCAAAATTCTTAAGGAATGCCATCGTCCAAGGTTGTAGTGGGATATCAATTTTTGAGGTAGCAAGTTGTCCTTAATGCTTTTGCCCAAAAGTGTTTTTCCAATCTATAGTTTGACAATATACTCCTCACCTTCTCCATGATAGTGTGAGTCATTCTTCCTGTAGTCCTATTTTGTTGAGGACTAAGACGTACTATTTTCTCATGCTTTATTCCAAACCTATTACAATACTCCTTGAATTTATTAGAACAATATATTCTCCACCATTGTTTGTTCTCAAATACTGGAGCAATTTACTAGTCTCTCTTTCAATAACAACATGAAACTTCTGAAATATATTGAATACCTCATCTTTTATTTTCATAGGGTAGGCCCAAACTTTCCTAGATGCATCATCTATAAATGTGAAAAAGAATGAGGCTCCTCCTAACGACCTAATGTTTACTGGCCCAAATACATCAGAATGTATCAATTATAAAAAATTTGTTTTCCATTTATGACAACCTCTAAGAAATGCAAGCCTTAATTGTCCACCATAAATACAATGCTCACAAAGATCAAGATTATAAGATTTCAAAACTGGAAACAAATTTTTGCCTATGAGGATTTTAAGGTTCGTCTCACTCATGTGAACCAAATGAATATGCCATAAATTAACTGAGATTTATTTTGCAACAACCAGAATATCTTATTTCTCTGTTATTTCTCTTAATGTATATAATGTTCTTGCCTTGGATCCTCTAGCCACGAGCAATGCACCTTTTCAAATTTTCTAGCCACTTTTCCTAAAACTTGTGGAGAAACCTTCATCATCCAGATGTCCTACAAAAATTAGACTCATGCACATCTTTGGAATGTTCCTAACATGTCTTAGGAAAATATTTTGTCCATCCTTTGTCTTGATTTGGACATCTCCCATTGCGACAATGTTATGAAATTATTGTTTCCCAAGTGCACTCTACCATAATTACCAAGATTATACACAATAAAGTTATCTCTATTTGCGGTTACATGGTGAGATGTCGTAGAATCAAGGATCCAATAAAAGCTATATTTGGAGGTATATAAACTTGCATCTTCTATTGAAATAGTAATTAAAACCTTATTATCTAAAACTACAACTATGGTCTAAACTTCATTTGTGCTAACTAATTTTTTATTTATATTGGCCTATTTTGTATCCTTTTATTCTCGTTTCTAGATTCAACATTCCATTTTCATGTGTCATAGCTTTCCACAATGATAACAATTCAACCTGCCTCTTTTCAATTTTGATCTACCTCTTGACCTTGAACACCTTTGATGGTTTCGATCAATTTTTTTACCATGATCAGTAGTAGTTAAGGCTTCTCCTCCCTAGTTTTGCATGATTTATTTTCATCCCAACTCCTCATTAATTAAGGTGTTGTTAACATCATCAAATTACAAGGTTCCTACTAGTGAAGGAGTGCTTATGGCTACAATCAAGTTCTCCTAGCTGTCCAACATGGAACACATTAGTAGGATGACTCTAATCTCATCATCTTGAGCAATTTTAATAGAGACAATTTGGCTAGTGATTATGTTGAACTCATTTAAGTTCTCTTCTACTAAATCACCCTCCTTCATCTTGAGGTTGTATAATTTATTCGTTAAGAAAACCTTATTCGAAATGGTTTCATATTCCTTCAATTGGAAAATATTGATCCTTCAAAATCATTATATCCTCCATTTGTGATTTCCAAAGGGAAAAAATAGCCCCATTTAACTTCTCCATATCACTCACTCTTGTCTCCTAATGAACTACAACTAATTGAATATATTGAGGGAAATGTTAACAATGGAATAGATATTTGAAAGACTGTGATTGATGATCACAGAGCTGCTAAATTGTATGTAAGACATTAAATCAATTAATGTATTGTCATTGATGTCAACTAGTTTTGAATGTACTTATCATGATGGTTACAAACATCTTAAGAAATAAAAATGGTAAAGGAATGAGATATCTACATGAAGATGAGATGGTTGAGAAAGATATGGATATGGTATACAATGGGTAACTTATTGATGAGTTTATGGCATTTTTTAGTTATTTGATTATATTACATGGATCTATTATGTATTGAAGATCAAGAATGAATGAGTTTATGTGGTCGGTAAATGAAGAATTCAATATACACCGAGCAAGTGTAGTGTATACCGAGTATAGTGCTAATCGAGCTAGTTATCACCGACACATTTTGGTATTGACCGAGTGAAATAAATAAATAGATCTTATGACAACTGACTAAAGATGATGAGTTGGACAATTGTTTATGATTCTGAGGTAAATAATAAGTTTGTTATGATGATCAAATGATTGACAAAATTCAAGGATGATCGAATGAAGGAGAATGAAATGTGTTATTGACATAACTGTCGAGGAAGGTTCAAGCGGAAAAATATACAATGAAGATTAAGAGGCAAAATCTATGGATGGAAAGAAATTTTTTTATGATGTCTATATAAAGAGACATGAGATTCATTATTGAGTCTGTTGTAGGAGAATTCACGTGAAAAGATTTATTTTATGCAACACTGATCAAAGTGGTTGGAGACAAAACTGAGCAAATATGCAGACAACATCGAGCGACAGAGAAAGCAATTACCGAGCATAACAGAGTTGGAGGAAATGAAGAGATTGAATTGATTATTGATCAGAGGTATTTTTGAGCTTAGCATAGATCTAAAAATATGCAAATCAAGTTGTATTTGAATCAGATCATTACTGTATCAATTTAACCATTGTTACATATAAATCTCTTAACTAAGTGGGACTTAACAGTCTTTATATTTCAATATGTCATTCAATGAATGTTGATTGTTTTCTTGTTGACCCCATAGTGAATGTTTGGTCAAGGGAGAACTGTTAGTGATAAATCCTTTAACTTGGTCACACCTCATAGTGTGTTTTATAACCTTTAACAGGGTTGGCTCCTAACCAAGCTCACTTCATAAGAGTGAATTATTTTGGGTTACCGGTCCCATGTGGTTTTTCCCCTAATAGGGTTTCCACGTTAAAAATCTATGTGTTATATGTGTATGGATGTGTTGAATTGTTATTTTACTTTACACATTACTATAACTGGATTGATTAGTAAACATAATATTTAATTTATTGGTAATCGGTATATGAAGAGAAAGACACAATTAATATTTTATCGAGTTGATTATTTGATTTGAAAGTTTTGTTTTTTACATCTGGGAGTATTTGTGATAGTAGGAAAATTGGACTTAACTGATTCACCCCCCCACCCCCCCCCCCCTCTCAGTTATCTAACAATTGGCATCAGAGCATAGAGTGCTTGGAAGGAAAATTTGAAGGAATTAAGCTAAAGATTAGAAGATGTATAAGAGAGAGGTACCAAAGCTGAACAAAGACAACTTCTTAAAATGGAAAAGTAGAATGAGATTGTACCTATCAGGGATTGGAGAGTCTGCAATATACTACTTGGATAATGAGTTCATTTTTCCTATTGGACCTTTGACTATTGATTAGATGAGAGAAAGACATGAAAACAATACTACAATGATAGAGCTTGTTGCTTCCTTATCAGATGTTGAATTTGAAGATGTTAAGACATGTACTTCTTCTAAATAGATGTGGGACAAGCTTACACTAGTTCATGGAGGAGATGTGAATGTGCTAAGGGCTAAAGCTAGAAGTCTTAGAGGAATTTTGATGACATGAAAATGAAATAAGGAGAGAACATATCACAGTAAGACAACCAAATCAAGGAGATTGTGAATGCTATTCGAGGAGTAGGAGGTATTATTGATGACGCAAGGAAAGGTGGGGTGAGAGGCCAAAGGCACACCCAATCACCAATCTCCTTATAGAAACATCACACAAAAATAATAGCACAAATAGGGAGAGAGAGAATGCAGAGAATTCATATATTATTCATCAATAACCTCATACATGTTGGGCTGTAAGGCCTTCCCAATTATGGCCAAATACATTCAGAATTCAATTACAAGAGTCCTCCAACATACGAGGATTCAACTTTCAGATCCTATCTCCTATCTCCTAGAACTGATACCTAAAACTATAACTAACTACTTTATTTATACAAGAGGCTACCAAAACAAGTCAGCCTTCAGATCCATCATTGGGGAAAGAAACAACTAGGTCTAGGTCTACGCACTTTCCAATGATCTATGTAACTATTAAATCTGTGACCAAAATTAAATGCATAAATCAGCCTCAACATAAATCCAAAATAAACCACTCGATGAGCAAGATTACCGAGCGATAGGAAATTAACTCGATGAACCAACTGAGCCAACTCAGTGAATGAAGAAATTGAGTAGCAACCAAGCCCCATTGGTGGAAACAAAAATACATCACCGAGAGCCCAAAAGCAGCTACCAAGCACAACTAACAACTCTAACTTGTTTTTGGTGACATAGGATTGCCAAGAACCCGAGATGCTCCTGCATCAATTGAAGAAGACACTATTGTAAGTAAAATTATCAGAACTCTGTTACCTATTTATGCTATTAGAGTTTCTACAATTCATGAGATGAGATCAGCTCTATGTAATCATATTACACTTGATAGTCTAATCGGTAGACTGATTGCATATGAGTTGAATAAATTTGATAATAGTCTTGTTCCTACTGTTGAATTTTCATTTATGCCATCTTTGAATATTGGTAAATCAAGTAGTAAAAACATGATAATAAATGAGAGTGATAGTGAAAGTGATGAGGATGAACTTGATGAGCTTGAAGCATTAATGGCTAGAAGACTGCAGAAAGGTAATGGGAGATATAAAGGAAATTACCTTTGGTATGCTTTAACTGTAAATAGATTGGCCATATTGCAGCTAGATGTCCTAACATGAAAGAAGATGAGAAAAATAATGAAAGATATAATGAGAGGAAGTATAATATATGATATAACTGAGAACACGGAGGCAACCAACAATATGAGAGAAGTAACTGTGATTACAAAGACCAAGGAAAGAAGGCATGTTACCATGTTGAATATGATGATGATGACATCAACATCGACACTGATGAAGAAATTGAGGTGGTATTCCTAGTATTGAAAGAAGATTCAAAAGAAGAAGAAAGGTATGTTGAAACAACACTTATTTCTAAAGTAAACAATAATAATACTTGGATTACTGATAGTGGTTGTACACATCATATGACTGGTGATGAAGAAAAGTTTGGATACCTTGAACATTATAATGGTGGATCTGTTAAAATGGGAAATGATACACCTTGTCTAGTAAATGGAAAAGGGTCTATATTGCTTAACAATAAGATCAGATGTGAGAATACATATTGGGTGAAGGGACTTAATTATAATCTGTTGATTGTAGCACAACTAAATAATATAGGTCATTGAGTTGCATTTGAAAATAGAAAGGTGAAAATCTATGATGAGACTGGAAAGTTGGTCGGTACTAGTGAACAATCTAAAGGTAATTTATTGTATCTTGATAATGTTGAAACTTCTTGTTTGTTGGCTAGAACTGAAGATGTGTGGTTATGGCACAAAAGTTTATGTCATGTAAATTTTGACAACACGGTTAAGATCAGTAAGAAAAGGAGAGTTAGAGGCTTACTGAGCATATCTAAACCTGACCATGTCATGTGCAAACAATGTCAAATGGGAAAAATGTCAAAATCTAGTTTTAAGAGAAAAATCTATTCATCTAATGTTATTTTGGAGTCGGTTCATACCGACTTGTGTGGTCCTAGGAGAACACTGTAGATCTCTATAGTTTTGTTGACCATTAGTGCTTCACACTTAGTCATATATCTAGGCAATGATGGTCGGTCATCACTGTGACCGAGTCATTTTGTAAAGGCCGAGTTATATATTATATACTTACCGATCAGTAGTACTACCGAGTAAAGTCATGGTCACTATGTGTTTGTAATATGCTGAGTATAGTTTTTGCCGAGTTACATATATCAATGATTACCGAGTGATAGAGAAGTTTAACTGATGCTGAGTACAGTTAATGCTGAGTGCCAGGAATAGCTTTTTCCGAGTTAGCTAGGAACGACATACAAGTTTGGAATGGCACAATGATTGAGGTAAACCATTTTTGGTGATAGTGGTGTTTTGTATTTTGTTTGTTGAGGTAATTACAGAGGTAATTATGCATCCATCTTTTATCATTGATCCCTATGTAATACCTAGAGCCAATCAGAAAATTGTATAGCTTAGGCAGCAATAGAAATAAATTTGAATTGTAGATCTTGAATCAATAAAACATTTTGTTATTATATAAGGTCAAGATCTAAACAAAGAGAAGTGTGTGAATCAGAGAGATAAGAGATATTGAGATAAAATGAGTATGAGAGAATGATCAGAGAGGTATATTTAGAATAGTTAAGTATTCAGATAAAGTCCAGTGACTGAGCTAAGCAGTGAAAGGATAGAATCAAGAAAGATCAGATAGAAGAGATCATAAATATACAGTAAAGAGGAGATTTGTAATCTACATACAAGTGCAAACTGAAAGATCAGGTATTGAGACATTTTGACCAGTGTATCAGGGTAAATCTCTTAACCGAGTAGTCTTAACAGACTTTATGTAAATCTCTTTACCGAGTGCTTACTTTGTTGTAAGTTTATAAATCCTTTAACAAGGTAGATTGTATAAGTCTTTTAGCTTTTGACAGAGCAGACCTTTCACAGGGTAGATCATGAATTGATCATATTTTGTAAGCCTTAACAGGCAAAAATTATTACTATAGTAGTGAAGATTTGTGGGTGTCATCCCCACCCCAGTTTTACCTTTCAAGGGTTTCTAGGTTACCAAAATCATGGTGTTATGAGTGATTAAATTTATGCTGCTTTATATGTTTAGTTGCTTACAATGATCAAGTTTTGTTTATGTCATGCATAAAGTTTTATCAAAATAAAAGGATAAAGTAGACAATATTTGATTCACCCCCCCCCTCTCAGTATTACTTTCCCACTTATATTTCCAACAAACACAAAGTTATTATGGAGACATATATTTTATCTTGTTTGTTGATGACTACTCTGGAATGATGACTGTCATGTTTTTGAAATAAAAATATGAAGCTCTTAAGATGTTTAAATGGTATAAAGCTAAAGTGGAAAAATAAAGTGGTAAAGAATTAAAATGCTTGAGATCAGATAGAGGTGGTGAATTTATTTCTGATGAGTTCACTAATTTTTGTAATGAGCATGGAATTTAGAGACATATTTATGCACTGAGGACACCTCAATAGAATGGGATTTCTAAAAGGAGGAATAGATCTATTGTTGATTGTGTGAGAACACTAATGATTGAAAATGATGTTGCATACAAATACTGGAGAGAAGTTGTTAGTACTACTGCATACACATTGAACTAAGTTCAACTGGAGAAAGACTCAAACAAGACACCTTATGAATTATGGTATGGTTACACACCTAATGTAAGTTATTTTAGAATATTTGGAAGTAGATGTTACATTCTAAAAGATGATAGAAATAGGAAATTTGATTCAAAAGGTGATGAAGGAATATTTTTAGGATATTCTACTAAGAGAAAAGCTTACAAATGTTTGAATAAGGCTACTAACAAGATGATTGAAAGTGCAAATGTGAGAGTTGATGAATTTGCTGAGAAGAATGATGAAGAAAGAAAAAAGGAACTGAAATATTATGGTAGATTTTACATTGAGCAACTTGACACTCTACCCAAGCAACAACCTAGTGTTATCGAGCATCATGGTAACACTACCGAGCATTAGTCTATGCAGACCGAGAATCAACAAACTGTTACCAATGAAGATCATGATCCCATACCGAGTGGAGAACACAATGAAGAGAAAAGAACCAAACTTGTACTTGCAAGATACGTAAGGAAACATCATCCAAAGAATCATATTATTAGAGATAATAAAGTTGGCATGATGACATGAAGTAAGTTGAGAAACAACACATACTTAGTTTGTGAATTTGAACCTAAAACTATTAGAGATGCACTTGAAAATGATGAATGGATTAAGGCCATGAATGAAGAAATTGAGAAGATACAAGAAAAAAAACATGGACATTGGTACCGAGACCGAAAGATAAGAATGTAATTGGAACCAAATGGATATTCAGAAACAAGTTGAATGAAAATGGAGATGTCACTAGGAATAAGACAAGACTTGTATGCAAAGGGTATGCACAAGAAGAAGGTATTGACTATGGTGAGACTTTTGCACCCATTGCTAGACTTGAAGGAGTTAGAATATTCCTTTCTTATGCTTCTTACAAAGGATTTAAAGTTTATCAGATGGATGTTAAATTTGTATTTTTGAATGGAATACTTGAAGAAGAGATATACATTGAACAACCTGAAGGTTTGTTGATCTTAATCAGAAGAACATCTTAATCAGAAGAACATGGTATGTAAATTGCACAAAGAACTATATGGATTGAAACAAGCACCGAGAGCATGGTATGAAAGATTGAATTCCTACCTTATCAGTATTGGATTTGTTAGAACAAGTGACAACAACAATTTGTATTTGAAAGGTGAAACTGATGATAAGATTCTTATTGCTGAAATTTTTGTTGATGATATCATATTTGGAGGACATGATAATCTATGAAAATCATTTGCTAATGAAATGAGAAAAGAGTTTGAAATGTCAATGTTTGGAGAGATTAAATTTTTTCTTGGCTTGCAAATTTTACAACAAAATGAAGGCATATACATTACTCAATCAAAGTACACAAAATAAGTATTGAAGCCATTCGGTATGGAGGATTAAAAACCAGTCAGTACACCTATGGTCACTAGATGAAAATTAACTAAGGATGCCCATTCAACTGAAGTAAATATGACATTATACAGATCAATGATTGGTAAGTTGATGTATGTTGTGCATAGTAGACCAGATATTGCACATGCAGTTGGAATTGTAGCGAGATTTTTTGCTAATCTTAAAGAATCACGTATGACTATTGTAAAAATAATTTTTAGATACTTGAAGAACACTGAAAACTATGGTTTGTGGTACAAAAAATAAGGCAATTTTGAGCTAAAAGTCTATATAGCTGCGGATTGGGCTGGAAACATTGATGATAGAAAGAGCACTACTGATGGAGCATTCTTTTTGGGAAAAAGACTAGTTACTTGGATAAGTAAGAAAAAAGGATGCATTTCTTAGTCCACTGCAGAAGCAGAATATGTTGTTGTTTCTAATTGTTTGAACATTGCATGGATAAAACAACTTTTGGAAGGTATGAATGAAGAGATCATTGACCCAGTGATAATATATTGTGATAACACTAGTGCAATAAAAATTTGTAAGAATTTGATTATGCATGCAAAAACAAAGTATATATCTATAAACTATCACTACTTGAGAGAACAAGTACAAGAAAAGAAAGTGAAATTGGAGTATGTGAAATCACAAGAGCAACTTGATGATATATTCACTAAACCCTTACCTAAGGATATATTTGAGTACTTGAGGACTAGATTAGGGGTCCATCCCATGTCTATTGGTCACTAAGGTGATTAGGAGGTTGCATCAACCTACACTTTATCAAAATATCAAATGATGTTGACACTTTAGGTTTCTTGAGTTTGTGAAAGATGATAGAAGAAAGACAAACAAAAGACAAACTAAAACTACATATCGATACATGAAAGGTACTTGATTTGAATCGAACACCAGATATAATATTTTGGCTATTGAAGAGTTGTTTATTTTCTTTTTGGCATTGTTGTCAAAGGGAGAGAAGATTCAATGAAATATTTATCTACAGGGAGAGAAGAATGAGATATACATACAGGGAGAGAAGATCAAATCTACAGGGAGAGACTACATGGAGTATTAATGTTGTGTAGCAATTAAACATATTAAATGTACAAGCTAGGGAGAGCTTATCGAGTTACAACATTTTATTATAGAGTTGTAGAACAGATGTTTGGTATTCTATGGCATATTTCATATTGTGTTTCCATCAATGCCAAGGGGAGAGATTGATGAACTATAACTGATTGAATATCTTGAGGGAAAGTTTGACAATGGAATAGATATTTGAAAGACAGTGATTGATGATCAAAGAGAAACTAAAGTTTATATAAGACATTAAATTAGTTAATGTATTGTCATTGATGTCAACTAGTTTTGACTGTACTTATCATGATGGTTACAAATATCTTAAGAAATAAAAATGGTAAATGAATGAGATATCTACATGAAGATAAGATGGATGAGAAAGATATGGATATGGTATACATTGGGTAACTTATTGATGAGTCTATGAGATTATGTTAGTTATTTGATTGTATTACATAAATGTATTATGTATTGAAGATCAAGAATGAACAAGTTTATGTGGTCGGTAAATGAAGAATTCAGTATACAACGAGCAAGTGTAGTGTATACCAAGTATAGTGTTAACTGAGCTAGTTATCACCGATGCATTTTGGTATTGATCGAGTGAAAGAAATAAATGGAGCTTATTACAACCGACTAAAGATGATGAGCTGGACAATTGTTTATGATTCTGAGGTAAACAATAAGTTTTTTATGATGATCAAACGACTGACAAAATTTAAGGATGATCGGATGAAGGAGAATGAAACGTGTTATTGACACAACTGCTAATAAAGGTTAAAGAGAAATCTATGGTGAAGATTAAGAGGCAAAATCTATGGATGGAAAGAAAATGGTTTATGATGTCTATATAAAGATACATGAGATTCATTATTGAGTCTATTGCATGAGAATTCATGTGAAAAGATTTATTTTATGCAACACTGATCAAAGTGGTTGAAGACAGAACTGAGCAAATCTGCAGACAACATCAAGCGACAAAGAAAGAAATTACTGAGCATAATAGAGTTGGAGGAAATGAAGAGATTGAATTGATTATTGATTAGAGGTATTTTTGAGCTTAGCATAGATATGAAAATATGCAAATCAAGTTGTATTTGAATCATATCATTATTGTATCAATTTAACCAATGTTACAGATAAATCTCTTAACGGAGTGGGACTTAACAGTCTTTATATTTCAATATGGCATTTAATGAATGATGATTATTTTCTTGTTGACCCCATAGTGAATGTTTGGTCAAGGGAGAACTGTTAGTGATAAATCCTCTAACCATGTCACACCTCACAGTGTGTTTTGTAACCTTTAACAAGGTTGGCTCCTAACTAAGCTCACTTCAGATGAGTGAATTATTTTGGGTTACCGATCCTAGGTGGGTTTTCCCCTAACAAGGTTTCCACATTAAAAATCTGTGTGTTATATGTGTATGGATGTGTTGAATTGTTATTTTACTCTACACATTACTATAACTGGATTGATTGGTAAACATAGTATTTAATTTACTGGTAATCAATATATTAACAGAAAGGCACAGTTGATATTTTACAGAGTTGATTATTTGATTTGAAAGTTTATATATATATATATCTAGGAATATTTGGGACTATAGGATAACTGGACTTAACTGATTCACCCCCCCCCCCCCCCCCCCCCCACCCTCTCAGTTATCTAACTGTCTACATGCTTCTCAACAAAACCCTTTAGTGAACTCTGTGGCCTTTTAAAAATAAATCCTCCTTCAAGTTGTTGCTCTTTTATATTATTTCGACAACCTTTTGTTTGTCATTTGTTGTCTACAGTGAAAAAAACTAGTGCATGGATCTCCTAAGCACCTTTCAAATCGACAAGATTTCCCTACAGACTGCCACAACACAATGATCCTCTTTCAAACTGGTATTGTCATATTTCTTGGCAACTTAATTATTGTATTCTAGTTGCTTTTGTCAATTCTCCATGCCTTTGACAAACCTTTCTCCACTAATCCAGTGAGATTTTTCCTTTAGACTAACATCTTGTCCCTAATTCATCCTACTCTGATACTAGTTGTAATGAAATACATAGAGGATGCATATACAAAAATAGAAAAACAATAAAACAAATCATATAAAAAGGATGCATACGAAGCCAATCTGAGAATACACAAAAGCCCCCAAAAGCTAAACTATATTCAATGATTTGCTAGTGATATTTACATCAATTTTTATGTTTCTACACACTTCCTTCATTATGAAAGGTCTAGTAGTTCACAACAATTGATTCAATTCATGTACAGATAAAGTTTCTAGAAAGATCTAGACTACGGGTAGTTGAGGGACTAAATGTAGTGTCAAAGATGAAGAATTTAGTCAAACAAAGTGATAGTTTGGATGATGATTCAAGACACTTCATTTGCTTCACACATCATATGTATAACAACCATCACTTAAATATAATACTTGGCTCAAAACTTACATAATCTCGTCTATTTATTGTTTGGTTTTTTATGGTTCAAATTTTGAAAGTAAGTTGGAGAGACAACTTATATTCAGACTTGATCATATTTATTTCTCCTTGTCATGGATGTGTTGAAATAAAATAAATATTGAAAGTGCACATGATTTTATCATCAAGTATGAAAGATGGTTTGGTTATTATCATATTCTTGTTGGAAAATGAAAATGCGTTGGATAGGAAGTTATGGCGGTTTGTAGTTAGAAAATAGTTACAACCCCTTCAACTTCCTAAAGTGGTCGACCCCTTTTGTGTCTTATTATATAAGTGTTGGCATTCAAAATGTTTAACCAGAGGGTATTGAATGATATTTAAGTGTGTCTTTTAATTGATATAATTTATGGTTCAAGTATATGAAATATGAGGAGTGTTGTGAAGTGTGATTGAGTTATATTGAAAATGTGGATATGGTGAAGCTTGAGATGAAGATATTATGCTTGAAGAATTGAGGGCATTTTTGGAAGAGAGTTTGTTGTTTAGAAGTAAGTCATAAAATTTTATTGCAAAATTTCAAGTATATAGGGCATTGTGTTTAATATTTAGGTTACTAAAACATAGACACCATTATTTTTTTAACATCTTAAAAGGATTTTATTACTACTATCTAGATTGGTTAGTTTGGTGTGCATCAGAACTCAGTGATATATATATATATATATATATATATATATATATATATATATATATATATATATATATATATATATATATATATATATATATATATATATATATATATATATATATATATATATATATATATATATATATATATATAACTTTCAATCATACTAAAAATAAAAGCCCTACAAGTATACTTACACATCTTGAATGCTTAACTTAACATCAAAATGTCATGGTCTAGATCTTTCGAAAAGTGTTGTGATATTTGATTCAGTATTAGAGGCCTTAGATATTGATAACAATATTTGATGCTTGTTATGTTTCTTTGTTATTTGATTAGACTTCATTTTTTATCAAATCCCAAAAAGATGTTTTTTGTTAAGAAAAGGTGTTTAAACCTATTTGTTTTTAGATTTTTTGATTGGTGCTCAGAGATGATTGAGTTGTGCTCAAAGAATGTGAATTATAATTAGATTGTAGAGAAAGAGAAGTTGTTGGTGACTATAATGCCCCACTAGAGAACCCATGAGAAATTAACCTAAAACATGTTACTAAGTTTATAGCATGATTTTTTTCTTAAAAGTTTACAAAAAATAATGAATAACAAAGAGGAAGCAATATAGCATAAGCCAATACATACTCATAAATATAACTCATTTACAGATTACAAATCCCAAGGGTTCCATGATGTAGAATTACATAAGTTAATTAATTTACTAAATACAACAAACAATATACAATCTCCATATAATGCAAATGAATAACAAGTACATCATCTCATAAATGAAACCTAGATACATTTGATACCATAAGGTATACACAATGAAACAACATTTATTAGACAAGTCACGGGGTATATAATAATAACTAAATATAAAGTACAAGTACAATATATTAAAGATAAGAGAAAGTCTCCAACAAGAACAACAAGAAGGTAACAAAAAAAAGGATCATCTAGCACCATCACGAATGTCAAAATCTCAAATGGTAAAAGAATCAGTATCGGCTCCTCGTGGAACCAAAGGTCCACTCCCACTGTGTTGAGGAGCTAACAAAAGATCCCACTCGGATAACAAATACCAAAATCCAATCACAATACAAAACCTAAGCAAAGGATATTGAAGGTTCTCTATTGCAAGATGTACAACTCAGAATCCAAAGGAAAACATACTAATCCTAGAGGTAACCAAAACATGTAGGAAACCTAAGATGCATGAAGGGAAGTGTCATTACATGAGTCAACTCTAGAGTTACCCTAGCAGTCTCTCTAGACCCTAACCACCTAGTGACTCTATGCGGTATCAATAACCTCTCATACAGATAAGGCTACCAACTATGCCTCATCCAATCCATGTAGACGTCTAACATCTTCTCACAAACCATCCTAGCATGTACTGGCACTCAAGGCATGGGTGGTGAACACAGGCATCTTATTAATTTATTTTAACACTCTCAATGTATTTAAGTTAGTACTTTATTAAGTAACTTGCAAAGGATACCCATACAACGACTTATGGGCTCTGGTGCCTCCAAAGCAAGCCACTTCCCCTCTAACACCTAGATAACCTACCCTAAGCTCATAAATCTCATAAATCTCATAGAAGTACAATGATCAAATATTAGTTCCATAGATGCCAACATGAACACACATTGGTCCTCAAACCAAACACCACAAAATTCATATTGGTCCTCAAACCATAACATCATAAAAATATACTCTCTCAAAGAGTTCAAAAACTACTGAGATTAAAATGAACAAAGGTTGGGTAAAAAGATCAAAACCATTATCACATTACAAACATTGTAAATATCTATGTCACAGTAAAAAGGTAAAACCCCAAGCCTATGATAACAATTCCTAAAAGCCAACTTAATGCTACACATACCGACAAACAAACACAACAACCAAAAACTCCAATAATAAACACATCAATATTAAAATCTCATGAAATAATATTTAATTGTATATCATTATTATTCTTATTTTAGTTTTTCTAAAAGAATTCTCGTGTATGAATTTTTTAATCTAAAAATAGAATTTCTAATTAAAGAATATCACTACATGCAAATTCTAAAAAATAAAAAAATAAAAATTCAATAATTTTTTTTTTCTCTAAAAAATAGAATTTTCAAAAATAGAATACCACTACGTGCAAATAAATATATCTTTCTTAAATAACATGTAAGTAAATATGTCTTTCCTTAATAACATGCACTTGAATATATCTTCCTTAAATAACATGCAACTAAATATATCATTCCTAAACTGAATATATCTTCCTTAAATAACATGCAACTAAATATATCATTCCTAAATAACATGCAGCTGAATATATCTTCCTTAAATAACATGCAACTAAATATATCTTCCTTAAATAACATGCAACTAAATATGTCTTTCCTAAATAACATGTAAATGAATATATCTTCCTTAAATAATATGCAATTGAATATATGTTTCCTAAATAACATACAATTGAATATATCTTCCTTAAATAACATGCACCTGAATATATCTTTCTTAAATAATATGCAACTAAATATATCTTCCTTAAATAACATGCAACTAAATATATCTTCCTTAAATAACATGCAACTGAATATATCTTTCCTAAATAAAATGCAACTAAATATATCTTCCTTAAATAACATACAATTGAATATATCTTCTTTAAATAACATGCAACTGAATATATCTTTCATAAACAACATGCAACTGAATATATCTTCCTTAAATAACATGCAACTTCAACATAAAAATTACTTAACTCCTTTCTGCATTTAGATAATAATTATTTTTAATTAAATTAAAATTCCTAACATAGTTGAAATATATAATTTAATAATAAATATTCATTTATATTTTAATTATTCATTTAAATTCCAATTTAGACTTAGTATTTAATTAAATCTCCACTTTTCATAACTAGACTTTTTAATTAATTATTTTTAATAAACATAGGTATTTAATTAATTCTAATTAATTAAATAACCTTATATTTTAACATTCCAATATTTTATAAGATATAAGTAATCAATCACAGAATTAACTTTAATTAAATCCTTCATCTATTTTAACACAAAAATCACATCAAACCTAAAGAAACCGACTACATAAAAAATACTAAATCAAACACAAAGGAATGGTTTATGAATTCATGTCACCTTGAAAAATTTAGAGGGTAATAAATAAGATACTTGTCCACTATTTCAGGACAATAAATGGCTTAGGTTAAGATTTGGACTTGCTTGTTATCTCCCCTCTCTTACCATTGAGATATTGCGATATGGAACTCTCATCCTGGTAATTCAGGGAAGTCGATGTCTGATACCTGAAATCCCACATAAAAGATGAGCATGTATATACATGTATAAATATATAATAGACAATGGAGGGGATCAACCAATCGTGTGGATCTCACAAGCAAGTAATTACGACTCTGTCCCTAAACCACATCAGGCATGTAAAATAAAAAATTAAAACATACATGCTAAGCATACACATGAAATTATGGGGTCAATAAAACCATGGATATAAATAACATCATCATATGCAGATAATGAACATGAAGAGTGGCCTAAAAGAGTTTGGCCATATAAACTGAAAAAGAAAACTATGGGAGGGGTATTACATCCACCTCCCCTAGAATTAGCCTTACTTCTGGAAGTCTACAAATAAATAAGGATATGCATTCCTCAATCATAAATAATTCTACTAAAATAAAAGACAAAATGATATCTCGAAACAAGCCAAAAAATAAAGACATGTTATATAGTCATCAAGAGCAATATAATTCTAGTTTAAGTATAAACCGAAAATCACATTGATCAATCATTCATTATTAATCAATTTAAATAGATCTAGATCTTTATTTATTCAACATCATATAATTCATCTATAAATTAATTGAATAAAGTACACATTTTTATTTACATCAAATAACAAATTGAGAGGTTCATGCAATCCTAGAAAATGCAACACCAACATATAGGACACACAATTCATTTCACCTTCACACACAAATATAGTATAATTATTTGTAATGTCCTCCCTTACACAGACTATCAAATGTCCAAAATGAACATGATAGAAACAACACTTATCACAGAATAGGGCCAACAATACCAAACATTCGTAATAGCCACCACAAATTTCAAAAGGAAAAACCCAAGTGGGAGAATTCCAAGTTCAACATTAAATCATAAAAAATCATGATGATTTCAAATAATAAATCAAGTGTGACTAGTATCACAAAATAGGGAGCAAAATAGAGTTAGGTGACAAGTCCAGGCATAAAAAAATTTAAAAATTAAATGCTATCCCAAACACAACGTGAACAAATCATCAATAACCAAAATAAATTATCAATCATAAAACATTTCACATAATAATATGACTGGTGTCAGCCACACTCGAGGGAGTAACCACTTAATGACACCCATCAATACTACATCTTGGATGGGTTAGAGAATATACCCAAACATAATAGATAGTCGCTAAGGTAAGATGCATCAAATGCAATTTTAACTAAACAACTTTGTAAAATGTTACAAGTAGGTTATAAGTTACAATGGTTCTCAAATACTAAAGAATTATGTGTCTATGTTTCATTTCAAGTTTCAACTACAAGACACCTAATGGGTATACAAAATTCCCAGAGTTCCTAGTGTAAAAATATGGGCTCTGATACCAAGTGTAATGCCCCACCAGGGAACCTAGGAGAAAGTAGCCTAAAACATGTTACTAAGTTTATAGAATAAGTTTTTTCTTAAAATTTTACAAACAATAATGAATAACAAAGAGGAAGAAATACAACATAAGACAATACACACTCATAAATGTAACTCATTTACAAATTACAAATCCCAAGGGTTCCATGACGTAGAATTACGTAAATTAATTAATCTACTAAATACAAAAAATAATATACAATTTCCATGTAATGAAATTGAATAAAAAGTACATCATCTCGTAAATGAAACCTAGATACATTTGATACCATAAGGTATACATAATGAAACAACATCCATTACACAAGTTGCAAGGTATGTAATAACAATTAAATGTAAAGTACAAGTACGATATATGAAAGATAAGAGAAAGTATCCAACAAGAACAAGAAGAAGGTAACAACAAAAAGGATCATCCAACACCATCACGAACGTTAAAATATCAAATGGTAAAAGAACCACTACCACCTGATCTCATGGAATCAAAGGTCCACTCCCACTATGCTAAGGAGATAACAAAAGACCCACTCGAATAAAAAAACACCAAAATCCAATCACAATACTTGACACCTAAGAAAAGGATCTTGAAGGCTCTCTATCATAAGAGGTATGACTCAAAATGAAAAGGTAAACATACTAATCCCACAGGAAACCAACACATGTAGGAAACCTAAGATGCATAAAGGGAAGTCTCATCACATGAGTCAACTCTAGAGTTACCATGGCAATCTCTCTAGACCTCGACCCCTAGCGACTCTATGCAGTATTAGTAACCTCTCATACAGACAAGGCTACCAACTATGCCTCATCCAATCCACACATGTGACCAACATCTTCTCACAAACCATCCTAGCTTGTACTATCACTCAAGGCATGGGTGAGGAATATAGACATCATATAATTCATTTTAACACTCTCAGTGTATTTAAGTTATCACTTTATTAAGAAACTTGCAAAGGATACCTAGGCAACCGCTTCTGGACTTTGGCACCTCCAAGGAATTTTTCTTCCACCTAAAAGACATTGCCATATTGTTATCTGTGAGGCTAGACTAGGATAGTATATTTCTTACCATGGTTTTTCCCATATTGGGTTTCCACATCAACTCTTTTGCACAACCTTTATTGCATGATGTTTCCTTTTAGTTTTTAGTTTGGTGCTTTCATTTCAGTATTTAGTTAAAAGTAATTTATCAAAGGTTCAATTGGTTAAGAATTAAAATATTTATTTACTACTGATTCACCCCCCCTCTCAGTAGTAGATTTGTGTTCTACAAAAGTTTCATTTGAAAAAGAGGATCAAGTTGGTTGAGTTTTTAAAATAAATTTAAAGAGAATTCAACATCATTAGTTGAATATATTACTAATAGGTAACACATATTCCTATATTATGTCAACATAAATCACTTTATTGCCCCTCAATGGTGTATCCATAGGCTTCAACAATCTTGCCTCCTTAATAAACACAAGGCATGATTCCACATGAATGCATATCCTTAAAGACCTATATGCGAGTACTCATAAAACAACCTCAAATACCTTTACAAGAAACTCTTGGGCTCATGTTGCATTAGAAATACTTTTCTTCAATGATTTCTCCCCTTGATCCACTAAGTTCCCAACTAATTAAATTGGCTTTGATGTGAGGCATAGAAAATTGTAAGGGGCATTTGACTTCCAATGTACATTGAGCCACTCAGATGCCCTACCACCTTTACATTTATTATTTCGACATATTCTTGACAAATGTTTAAGCCCTAATAGTTCCAACATAAGAAATCCAATTTCTCATAATCAAGAAGCTACTTTAGAATGGTTTCCCCAACATTTAGTTAGATCTCTACAAGGAAACCCAAATAAAATTTAAAATATCCCAAAATATATGCATAAGTAGTGTGAGAACACCTAAGGATGTAAGGAGAATGAAAAAAATTTTCCTACAAATTTTCTAATTCTAACGAAGAGGGAAACAAGAAGTGGAATCATAGATTAGGCATTCTAATTGAGACTAGGACAATTTTCAAATATTCTATTTAAGTATGAATATTTTGGAATGAAGGTTTTATATAAAGATAAGTGGTCTCCTAAGCCTATAGACCTTTCCCAAAATACAATTTTTGTCTTCTTCATAAACTACAATGAATATTATTTAGGCATAAAGATAAATCACAATAGGATTAATAGAAAAGGGGGTCCAAGAATCAATTACCCATTGACATAATTTAGGTAGAGTAGGCCATAGATTGTTGAATTTGCATATCAGTGCCTTGTTGGAATAATTTTGACTTCTTGAACTTCATCATTGATAACCAATAATGGAATCATTAATGTTGTTTTTAGTATCCACCTTGAGTAACCTTTTGTTTTGCAACCCTTCCTCTCGAATCACCTTCAAAACAATATGATCTCTATCCAATTCCTCACCTACAACTTTAGGGTAAGAAAACAAATGGCTTTCATCTTGAATTACATGCCCTAAACCAACTAAAGATCTAACTTTACTTTTATCTCACCAACTAAAATCCCATGCACATATACTATGATCATTGTCATTGCATTTAGTTTTACACTTAGATCTTCATGGGGCATTGGCTCCGAGGGAGAATGAACAAGTCATTTTGGCAAGCCTTGTATGTAATCATGAACACTTTGCAAGCCATTTTGATTGATTTTAAGGGATTTAATTAAAAATAATCTTTATAGTTAAATATTTTCTACAATATTCAAGGATAAAGTATAGAGGATCTAGATATGTTATTTTACATGTAGACATAGATAGATTCCAATAACTTGATTAAATGACTTATCTCACATTTAATAGACTTCATGAGTTCATTGAGACCACTTTTAAAGACATTAATGAGCTATTTATATTACACTTCTATATAAAAAGGTTAGAATCAAAACAAGGATAAGTAGTAGGTATTGATGGAACTCAAATATATTTAAAAATATTATAATTTAGATTATTTAATGTTGAATTAAAAATTGTGTAGAATATATTAGTCTATAAAATATACCACATAATAGATAACATTGAATATAATTACATAATAATATAAATTATAATTATCAAAATGATCGATACTTGATTTATCTAAGGAGATTTCACTTACTCATTGTATAGATAACCCTAGTTGAACAATAACCTTTCTATCACCATTATCTTCTGTAATATTAAAAAACTTATTATACACAAATATAAAGTAGGAAACAATTAAACGATAAGTACTAATAGATTCTTCCTAGCTAAAAACTCCAAGGAACCATAAATAGAAATCTAGATTTGTCATACATGAAGAATAGAAGAATATTATGTTAGAGCATACATTTATGTTGTTTCATTCGTAGTTTTATTGCATTAGGCATATTTGTTATTGTTGCATAATTAGTTATGATTAGAGAATATTCTCATGCATATTCACATTCATATTTGAGCACATGTTTGTACATGCACGCCTAGCTTAAGTTCACTTAGTTGACTTTTAGTTGAGCCTAATTTAGTTTACTTAAGTCTAGTTGGACTATAGTTTTCTTTTCCAGCTCTAGTTTGCATATCATACATATCATGTAGCTCTAATTTGCATATCATCCATTTCATGTACCTCTAGCTTGCATATCATGCACTAGTTTGCATATCTTAGTTTTTAAAGTTTTTTTTCTCTATTTTTAGAGACACTTTTCTATAAAAGCATCACATTGTATTCATTGTAATTGATCTTGCAATCTTTTTTTTGAGAAATGTAGCAATTCTTTCTTGCTTCTCTCCTTGTGGAAAATGTTTTTATTTTGCTATTTGATTTTGGAGGTGCTTGTGTTGCATAACTTCAATATGGTATCAGAGCTCCATAATTTCAACATGGTGTTAGAGTATGGATTCACCAAATCCCTTGTAGGGTCTCCAAATTTGCCTTCTTGTGTGAATTTGGAATTGGATGATTTTTATCAACTTTTGGAGAAAAATGGATTTTAGATTATTTTTTAAAACTTTGATATTAGTAGGTTGATTTTTATTTTAAATTATTTGTAAATGTTTAAATAAAAATAGTTTGCATTTAGATGATCATATATACATATTATAATTTATTATAAGTAATTTTATTTAAAAAGTACATGTTTTGATATTGACGTATAATTGTTTATCTTTGTAACATGTTCAACTTTTAGTTTATACATTTATAACAAGTTGCAAAAAAATAAATACTGGGTGAAAACAAACTAGTGTCTTATATTTTGTTTATTTTGAACTAATATTGTTTTAACAATCGACCATATTTTGTTAATTACAATAAATAATATTATAAATTTAAATTTGGTGTAATCTAATGATTTATTGTATGTAGTATTTATTTATATACTTTAAGAAAATAATTTCTACCATATTTCATTTTTTTATAGAAAAAATACAGGGAAATTTATAGCAGTTTCTATTCTTAGACTATGAAATATCAATAGAAAATATTAAACATAAAATACAAGATTTCAACAAATAAAAGTGCTATAAATACATATTATAAAAATTTACTAACAATAGCTCCCTTTCAATCAAAGGAACTCTCTAAAACTCAACTCTATTCCACCTCTAGTCTATTTTGTTTTGTTTTGTGTGCAAGCACAACACCACTTTTTGAGAGGCATTTCTTGTAAATTTAACTTTTTGGTTATTATTGTTACTTGTTTATTTTTATTCATTGGAGATGTAATCCCTCATTCCACCTTATAATAAGTATCATTACCAAACTTTAAAGTGAAATCTTCTTTTGATGTGAATGGATTTATATTTTTTGAATTGTTTGGACATTATTTTGAGTTTGCATTTGGGTAACTCCACAGTAGTAGGGTACAAACTTGGAGATATTCTAGTTTTTGCTTAAATCAAATATTTTTTAGAAAAATAATTTATTAAGTTTTAAGAGGTTCTATTTGAAGGAATTAACTCATAAGGATTAGATCAAATCTTCTTATATCAAACCCCTTTTAATTGAACCCTTCCATTTTTAAGTCATACCTACAATGGAGTCTCCTCTACACCTATAGAATATTGATAAAAAATCACTTTTACTTAACCTTTTGAAGGATCAAATGAATTCATTTAAAATTTATGTTTTGTAAGTATGTAGTCCTTATTATAAGCTTTCTACAAAATCTAATTTCAAAATCTAATTTTAAATATATTTAATTTTATTAATTTGTATAAATATTTTTTTCTTTTAAATGTTGGTTTTTCTTCAAACATTAAGGTCTTTGTTTCAAACATGTAGAAAAATAGAAAAATAGATTAAAAAATTATAGAAATTATATTTTCCCTATGTATTAATATTATCATTTCAATACAAAAAGAATGTAATTCAAATGCATACAAACAATTATGAATAATGGCATACACCTCTATCCAAATTAAAATTATTTTGAATTCAAAAATTAACTTAAAAAGATATATATAACAAAAAATTTGAAAAATACCCATAGGCTAGATATTGGTGTGACAAGTTTTTTTTAAGAATTACAATTTTGCTCTTTTTATTAAAAAAATTTATTCATGACATCAAAAATGTCACTTTTGAAAATTATTGATTACTATTAAAAAATAAGTTATTAAAAGTTATGTAAATATATGCACAAATTTTTTTTTAATTTTTTTTAAAAATATATTTATAATCTACACAAAAAATATCATAGGTTAGTGGTTTTCTTTGTCTTCAAAATTTTAATTGTTTAGCTACAATAAGTGTTAAAAAGTGAAAATCTATTACAAAATGTTTATACAAGTTCATATCATCTTGATTCATTCTTTCTCTCATTACCTTTGTTTCTCCCTTGTGTAAAGATATTTCTTGCACATTATATACCTCCTCTACCACATTCCACTGCTAAACTTCTTTTTTTTCTTCCAATCCTATTAATCCTTTCATGCATTCCTTTGTGCCTCGTGCACACCTTTCACTACATTTTTTCCAATCTTTTGGGTTATTGGAGCTTAAATCTAAAGAGATACTTATTATTTAGTGATGGGTAAGAACTTCCTTCCATCATGCATATCTCCCATAGTGTCCTAAAAAGTTATCAACTACAATGGGATACTTTACTAGGATCTATTAGACCCTATTTTTGTGATTTCAAGGTCTGAATGCTCATTATGCTTGATCCTAGCAACCTGTCTTTTCTCCCCCACTTATTTTCATCTATCCCAACATCCCATCCAAAATTTGGCCCATTTTCCAAGGCACAAAATGCCAATGATGTTCTATCCTAGGCAATTGGGGCCTAAATTTTGCCTAGTGCCCGATGTCGAGGTATTAACAAGAGTTTTAATTTTTTGGTCGACTTGGATCATTTTTGAATCTTGAAATGATGGAGTCAGTATAAAAAAACCTTATCTTTCCTCATTTTGACATCCATAATCCATAATCCATAATCATGTTCAAGATTTTTGGTAATCAAGCTATCTGGCAATCAAGCTATCAAGATTTTCAAGCAATTGAGCAAGTTGGATTCAAGATTTGAAGGAAAGAATCCAAGATCAAAATCTCCAAGTCTCCATTTCTTCAAGTTCTATCAAGTCAAAGGTAATATTATCTAATTGAAGAAATTTTATCTCCCATGATGGCCAAATAGAGGAATTCTTAATCAAGCAAGAAGACCCTTCTTCCATTCTCCTTGTGTCTCCTTCATTGCAAGCAATTTTCAAGCATATCAACTTTTAAGATCTATAAGTGACATTCATAGATCTATGAATTTGTGAGGGAATCATTGATTCTACATCAAATTATAAGGTCAACTCTTTGGATTTCAAGCACATTCAAGCATCTTCATGGGTATGAGCAATTTCTACCTCTGTCCATAAGGGTATATGCAAGGTGAATCTACCATTTACCTTTTTACATGCTTTCCTTTATGCAATTTCCTTTCATTTTCAAGGATGGTTATAAACTAGGGTTTGAAAAAGGTAAACCCATTTATACAACCTTCTCCCCCATTTTTTGTGTGTAGGAATAGGTTACAAAGCCACTGGATCAAAATTTGGAAGATAAGACACAATAAAAAAGACCTCAAAAAAATTAGTCAAAATTGCCTGTTACATAGTACCATTGGTAATCTGTCCCCAAGTATAGAATAAGTTTTGACCTATCCCTTTCATTTTCAACTCAAATTCCACCTACAAGTCAGATCTGATCTTTTCTTTATGTTTCTATACTTTTCTACTCATTATCAATATGTATTTGTCTAGTATTTATAGTTTTATGTATCTTGTGTAATTAATCACTTTAATCACAATAGTACATCATTTCCATTTCATCAATTTCGTACTTTAGTGAAGGAACCATTGTCCCACTTAACATTTGAGTCTCTTCTTGAGCCTAGTGGGACATCTTCCTTCCAAATGTGTAATTGCTAAAAGGGAGGTGATTTACTCATCCATCTTAATTGCTTCCCTTTTCCCCTTATACATTGTAGTGAACCTGATTCATAACACTTTAAAATTTTATTTTGTATCTGGATCTACCTTGTATGCATTACATACTTCTCATTTTGATAATTACATATACATCTACTTTGTGTGCTTTACATTGGATCTCTACATTTTATAGTTAGATGTGCTTTTCATGAAAAAATTGTTACTTTCCTTAGTAGAAGTTCACATTTCTTTCAAATCTTGTAATTGCATTACGTTTATCTTTTCTTTCATTTCCTTGTGCATGATCATTATTACCTTAAGTCCTACTTATAGTATTTTTATTATAAGAATCCATAGACTTATGGGTTCCTTTGATCCCGAGCCTTCTATCTTTCCTAGGAATCTTGATGAGACCAACATGCATACTGATGACATTAATCCTATCATTGAGAAAAAATATTTTCATTTTTCTCATGATGAATATGAGGCCTTAATAGTCCCTCCTATCCAAGCTCAAAAAATTTCCCATTATTTTGAAAATTTTGAGCAATGGTTAGGAAAAGAAAACTCTAATCTTGAGGTCATTTCCATTGTAGAAGGTTTGAGAAATATAATTCATAATGATGAACATGGTGTTAACATCTTGTGTATAATCTCTTGTCTCATTGATACCAATTTCAATCTTATTAGAGTTTATGCTCAAGAGCTAGGTTTCATTCCACCTACTACTAGTGTTGAGACCTCCATGCCTATTTCTACCTCTCTTCTTAGTGTGTCCACCTCTGCTCCACCCATTATGACAACTTCCATTCAAAATAACAACTGTACACATGTTAGCATTATTAATCCTAATTTTTTATCCATTCCTTCAAGTGTGTCATGTCTATTGTTACCTTCATCAATTCCCACTTACGATAGTGTTCTTTTTTCATACTCTACCATTCCTTCTGTTTATTACTCTTTAAACTAATTCTACCATTAGTAGCTTAGCTCAAACTGTGTTTTCCTTGCAACAACAAACAATGATCCAATCCAAGTTCAACATTCCTACTTGTGAAATTTCTAGTCCTTTGTCCTTGGATATCATCAGTGTTGTTATTCCTCAATACATGGAGATTCCTCATCTAGAAACTTATAATGGTAAAGGTGATCCTTTGACCCATGTAAAAACCTTTCAAACCTTTTTTAGTAATTTATCTCATGATCACAAGTTTATGGCTAAATTTTTTACTATAACCTTTTGAGATAAGGCCTTCGATGGTATTGGTCTTTGCCTCCTTATTCCATTGACTTCTTCCAAAAACTTGCTAATGCTTTCATTCAAAAATTTCAAAATAATATTGGTCCTAAATTTTCTTTGATTGATTTAATGCATTGTAAAAAAGGTGTTAAAGAAAAAGTGACTCATTTCATTGGTAGATTTAAGAATTTGCATGCTTATATTTCTTATCATGTGCTTGGTATTGATGTACGACACGTTTTCATTTCTAATTTATAAAAAGATATTAGAGATAAGATTCTACTTTTTAAATTTTCTTCTTTTACTCAATTATTTGTAGTGCTTCTTAATTATCAACTTTAAGTGTGTTAGTTTGAGAGCACCACTCCAATGGATCCAATTGATAAGATTGATGTTGCATCCTATAAAAAGTTTCAGAAACTAAAAAACTTAATCAAAATCAATAATTCATCCAATAACTTTGATGATCAAGTGGCATCAACATCTAAAGGTGTGACTCCTTTGTCATCTATTTTTAGGCATTCTCGTATTTTTCTTAGCTTTCTGAATCTTTTCATAATGTGATGTCTAAATTAATTAATTCTAATGTGTTAACTATTCCTCCTATTAAACTAATTGACACATCCAAACCCTCACCTAAGTCCTTTGATCACAAAGCTTTCCGTCAATACCATCATCAATTTGGTCATGATACTGAGAAGTGTTTCCATTTTATATATTTTATTCAGTACCTCATTGATCCCAATGCCATATCTATTAAGGGGTTTAATGATTAAGGAAACAGATGTGTGGCACCTCCCAACCAAAATTTGCAAATCTATACTAATTCCTTGTCATCCCATTTGATAAATAACATTGAGTCTACTCAGCCTTTGCCTTCTTCTTCTACCCATTTGATTGACTATGATGACAAGAGTGTTGAAGCCAATAATGTTGTCAACCTCATCAATCAAATTAAACCTAAACCCAAACTCAAACCTATGCTTTGCATTACCTTTGACCCGAGTAAGACAATTAAATCACATGATGGTCCTCTTTACATTGTTGCAAAGGTTAACAAGCTTTATTCTCGTGGTGTCTTTATTGACCCTACTTGTATGGTGAATGTGACAATTGAAGAACATATTTTTTAGTATATGATTGAAATGTGATTTTTATGATAAATATGATGTTATGATCCAAACTTGTGATGGTTTCCTTTATCCTACTCATGGTTCCATTACATTTCCTGTAGAAGTTGGCGGTAAAACTCTAGATGTCACCTTTGTTTTCATCCCAACTTCTAATCGATTCCAAGTCAAAATTGGTGTTCCTTGGCATATCTCCATGAAATCCATGGCCTCTCCTATCCATAAGTTTTTGAAATTTTCCCACAATGGAGAAATAATGATTGTTAATCATAGTCTCTATCAACCTTCTATACCTCAAGAGTATATTGATCTTGACTTTGACTTCTCCCTACACTACCTACACCTCCTATATATGCTTATGTATCACCTCCTATATCTTACAAACATTATGCTAATGTTATCTCAAACCAAGTGAGATTCCTTCCATTATTCCTTCTAAGGAGGAAAAGGGCCCAATGTTGATTGATCCCAAACCAAACCCAATTTCTAGCAAAACCAAGCATAACCATTGTGCTTGTGATCACCGCCACAAATGTCATGCTAGAGCATGTCAACATGCTTCCCAAAACCTTTCTTCACCCAAAACACCTACTGTAATCACCAAAAAGTGGATAGGATCATTCGTGTGATTAATCAAGGCAAAATCAAGGCAATTGAATTGAAATAAACATTTGACCAATCAAAATTAAAATCAAGTCTTAATTCAATATGATTCAAAATCTAAAGCCAAAAGACTAATTAAAAGCATTTAAATCAAGTGAAATTAAATCAATGTGCAATTAATCTAATTAATTGTATAGTTTGAATTAAATCAAATTAACCCATTCAAGGGGTACACTTGGCTAAATAAATGAATTAAAATCAATTGATTAAATATTAATTTCTCTCAACAACCAAAAGGGAGGAAAATCAATCAACCAATGAGATTTAAGGAAATGAACTCACATGGATCAAGCCAAAATGAATCTCAATCACTCAATTTGAAAGAGCATCTTGTCCACTCATCTTGTCTTCTTGTCCCAAGCTTCGAGGACACAATATTTAAATTGTCTTCAAAGGGTGGAACCAAAGACTCAACTCAAGATTAATCATGATCAACACAACTACACCCCCTACCCTTGCCAAATCCTATATAAGCAAGGCAAAATCACTCATAAAATAATCCAAAAATCTGAGAATAACATCAAACCTCTTGCATTTTATAGCTAGAAAGGCAAATTAAGGCAAATTAGTTGTATTTCATTTGGAATTGATCAATTTAGCTTGTTTATCATATCATTTCTCATACTAGGACTGTCATTAATGGAAGCTTGCTGAGAGCTTCACATTAACACTCTTAGTTAGAGAGCCATATGATGCTTAATTGTGCTTTATTTGCTAAATAGAGTTGCTAATTGTGGTTATTTAGTTTCTATTTGATTTATTGCTCAATACTAATTCTATGAAGGTACAATTTATCGTACGCACCTACTAATGCTTTAATTCCCTTTGATCGACCCATGCATAGTCGAAAGGAGAAAGTTAACTTGAAAAAGATGAAATTGAATAAGCATTATAATTCTATTCCTGTCTTGGATTATATTACAATTAATTTGGATGAAGAAGATACTTTAGATGATGCTTTTGATGTTCCTAATGCAACCAAAAATGATATTCATGCTAACGGTTTTGATGATATGCATGAGATTATTGATGTTAATCATGATTCACTAGCTATGTTTTCCCAACTTTATCTTTTGGTCCTAGTGATGAACAAAGTGACTCATCTTTACAACACGGTCCTTGTTTGGAGCTGGCTATTGTTCCATCTACGGTGCTTGATATAGCTCCTCTTGTTTGTTTCCCACCTTCCCTAAACACTACAAACTGATATTGGGGGGTGGGGGATATGATTTACTAGATCCTCTTGTATGGTGGATTTTTCTGTTTTCTTGTTGTAATGTTCTTCCCTCGTGATGTGCTTCTTGATATATGTTTTGTTTATATTTCTTTAGACAATCCTTGTTTCTCTATTACCACAAGATGATAAAGGAATCAACCTATTGTGGCATTCCTCTATTTGTATCTCATTTATTCTATGTGTTGTTACATCTTATGTCATGCATGTGCCACTATTTGTAAACTTGCCTTTGTGTATTTTCTGATTGGGGATTACGCAAAATGATAACTACCTACTCTTTTTGGTCTTCATGATGTCGGCCCAAAAAGACTCTTCTTTGTAACTCTTACGTGCCATTATTCCATTGTGCTTGAAGTTTTGATAACTTTGGGGAATGATGAAAGTTCATTTGATATAATATTTCATGTATTATCATATGATCATACTGATCCTAGAGTGAAGATATTCTCTATTGTGCTCTCTTTTGTCATGTGTTCATTTCCCTTAATATGTCCTTTCTTGGGGGCATCTCTTAGTGGAAGCATTTCTTGTGGGTACAATATGCTATGTTAAAGCATTGCTCCTATTAAGGCATTTGTAATCACTATAACATGGGGGTATACACTCCACTCCTTGTTTCACATTTTGCACACATATACACAATGATTCAATGCAATCTCTCTTACATATGCCTAAGGAGGCAATTCTTTCCTTAAGGACTAATAATCCTTTCCTTGATCCCTAAGGAGAAAATTATTTCCTTAGGACAAATCTCTTTCATTATATCCCTTAATAGATACAATTCTTTCCTTAAGGATTGATCTTCCTTTCCTTGATCCCTATGGAGACAATGCTTTCCTTAGGTTTGATCACCCTATCAGATCCCTTAATAGATATAATGCTTTCCTTAAGGACCGATCCTCTTTGATGGGTTGACTATCATAAAATAACTTGCTATACTTTCCATGTTATATGTTGCATCACTTTCTCTTTGTGTGATCCATGGTAAGATAATCTCTTATTAGACTAGTGGTCATGCCTCTCTCTCTCTCTCTCTCTCTCTCTCTCTCTCTCTCTCTCTCTCTCTCTCTCTCTCTCTCTCCTAAGTGATGCCTCTTTTATCTTGTTTGTAGATTTGATGAAGACTTACGTCACTTGGAGGATTGATAATCCTTTGTCTCCTCGACCTTTATAAGATTGTTCTTATGCATTGATCTACTTTACCGTGAACATGATTTTATCTCACACTCCTCCTAAGTGGGGGCTAAATGTATCATCCTAAAAAGTTAGCTAAATTGGGGGATAAATTCTTGAGAAATAATATTGAAATATATTTTCCTGTGGTTTTTTTCTTGGTATAATTTTACCAAAAATTTTCCACGTAAATATTGTGTTATGTGTATTTTCTCTTCTTTGTAAATTTTTGCACATGTAATTTTCATAACTCCTATTAAACCCCATTTTGGTGATTTTGAGGTTTGAATGCTCGTTATGCTTTACCCTAGCAACCTATGCTTTCTCCCCCTACTTCTTTTCATCTATCTTGACATCCCCTCTAAATTATGGCCCATTTTTTAGGGTACAAAATGCCAATGACATTCTATCTCAGGTAATTGGGGCCTAAATTTTGCCTAGGTCCCGATATTGGGGTATTAGCTGGAGTTTTGATTTTGTGGTCGACTTGGATCATTTTTTAATCCTGAAATGATGGATTAAGTATAAAAAAACCTCATCTTCCTCATTTTGATATCCATAATCGATAATCCATAATCAAATGCAAGCATTTTGGCAATCAAGCTATCAATATTTTCAAGCAATTGAGCAAGTTGGATTCAAGATTTGAAGGAAAGCATCCAAGATCAAGATCTCCAAGTCTCCATTTCTTCAAGTTATATCAAGTCAAAGGCAATATTTTCCAATTGAATAAAATTTCTCCCCCATGATGGCTAATTAGAGGAATTATCAATCAAGTAAGAAGACCCTTCTTCCATTCTCCTTCTATTTCCTTCAATGCAGGTGATTTTCAGGCATATCAACATTCAAGATATCGGAGTGGAATTCATAGATCTATACATTTGTGATGGAATCCTTGATTCTACTTCACATTCCAAGGTCAACCCTTTGAATTTCAATAACATTCAAGCATCTTCATAGATATGAGAAATTTCTACATCCATCTATGAGGGTATATGCAAGGTGAGTCTATCATTTAAATTTTTACATACTTTTATTTATCCAATTTCCTTTAATTTTCAAGTTTGATTCCTAAACCAGGGTTTGAATGAGGAAAAATCCTTTAGACAACTTTTTACCCCATTTTTTTGTGTGTAGGGACAGGTTACGGAGCCACCAGATTGGAATCGGGAAGATTAGACACAATTGGAAAGACCCCAAAAAAATAGTCAAAATTTCCTAATACGAAACACCGTTGGCAATCTGTCTCTATGTAGGTAATGAGTTTTAGACCGTCCTTATCATTTTCAACTCAAATTTTACCCATAGGTTATATCTAAACTTTTCTTTCCATTTCTATACTTTTATACTCATTATCAGTCTGTATCTGTCTGTTATTTCTAGTTTTCTATATCTTGTCTAATTAATCACTTTAATCACATTAATACATCATTTCCATTTCATCAATTTCATACTTTAGCGAAGGAATCATTATCCCACTTAGCGTTTGAGTCTTGTCTTGGACCTAGTGGGGTATCTTCTTTTTGAATGTGTAATTGCTAAAAAGGGAGGTGATTTACTCATCCTTATTGATTGCTTCCCTTATCCCCTTATACATCTCCCATATAATTATTGAGTTGTGATCATTTCATTGGTTTATGCCCCATTATAAAGTAGCGACAATAGGAGAAAGAATATTTTTTAGTCTAATGGCTACTTACATATAGCTCGACCTACCTTTAGTCCATTTTATTTTTGGAAGAACATTAATTTTATCCATTTAATTATGGATTTAAATGCTAGGTGTTATGTGTGCTTATGATATTTGAGAGATAAAGTAATAAATTTACTCTAAAAAACCCTAATTATATTCTAAGTAGAATAGATTAGAAATTTAAATTAAGCATACAAAATTTTGCCTAGATAAGAAAAACTTGATTTAAAAATGGGTTGAAGCTAAAAAATTGTGTCTTTAGCTACAAAGAATCCAAATCCCAAAAAATATGGAATTTTCTCTAAAATTTCATCCCTCTTGATAAAAAAAACACAAATTATAGGAAAAAATAACTTTGAGCGCAAGGGTAAAAAGTAACAATGGCTTCCAAGTGAAATGGAATTGTAACAAAACATACCATTCCCAAATAATCATCATGAGAGAAAAAAATGTGAAACAAGTATTTAGAATCTACAATGCAAAAGAACAACAAAGAATACCACAAGATAACAACGAATGTACCCTAGGAAGACCATTTCAAGGAAAAATCCTAGCTTCCAAAAGCATCCAAACAACTCAATGTATTATCTCAAGATCAAGATTATACATTTAGGAAGTCTTCATGTAAGGAATTTTATGCATCATGAAACTCAATTGCACATCTCCATGTAAATAAGCAAATGAGAGCCATATAACCACACATCCAAGTCCATGCTTCTTATAATCACATGTGCAACCTACAAGAGATGGTCAATCTAATATGATAAAGTTTCAACAAGATAATCTGAACTACTACTTGTGCTTTCTTATATAGAACAAGATTGCATAAAAATACTAAGCGTTACTACATAAACCATGTGCTTTAAAACCATTAGCTTATTAAATAATGACCCAAAAATTAAATATTTGGTACTAATTTTTCCAACAAATATTTATCCCAATCCAACTTCTACATTAAAAAATTGACTAATGTATGATAACACCATGCAAATGCTTCATTGAATGCCCATCCCATGTGATGCACACATCCTTAGATGCACCATAAATACATATTTATTTTTTATATTATTTTCATTATTATACAAGATGAACAACACACCTACCACGAAGAAGGGTTGTCAAGTCTATATTCTCTATTTATTCAAATTTGGGAAAGAGGATCAAAGAGAACTAAATCTTCCAATAAATATCATTATTTGACATAGGGTTCTTCCTCTTTCTATGCAACTTATGCATGCAATACTATTTTTATCCTTACTTTGTCATTCCTTATTAACCATTTTTGTGTATTATAGTCCTTTGTTAAACCTTTTACAATAATTTAATGTGGACACATACATTTTCCTAATTTTTCTCTTTATATTTTGGATTATTTGACATTATATGGGTCACTTCACCTTCCTCTAAACCTTGAGCCTTGCTAACCCTAGTTTCCTCCTTAGTGTAGTTTTGTTGTTCATGAAGATATTCCTTAAGTGCTCAAACATTCATAGAGCATTTCTTCACAAGAATGTCCACAACCATACCCATATAATATTACAAAAATGTCATAGAATTGTGATGAAGTACAGTATGGATTTCTTCTTCATTTGTAATTCCTTAGTCTATATAAAAGAGTAGGTATATTTGATAATTTTCATTATAGTGATTATATTTTTTATTGGGTAATAGTTTATCTCTCTCACATAATATTGAGAAAAACATATATACTTTTATTATTTCTATTTTTTTTTACTCTAGTAACTAAGCACCCTTTTTTTTTTATTGACAATAATTAAAACTTAAACACATATTTTGTCACTTCCACATAATTTATATATACTAATTTTATACAAGGAGTGGAGATCCAAACTCATGTGGATAATAGATGATCTACACATTCTTTCTTGGAGAAACAAAATATATAATCAACAATACCATTTCATTAGCAATGTTTTCAATGATGGGGAAGGCCTTAGATATGAAATATAGAGAGAATAAAACATGAGCTTATTTGAGGGAAAGCAATTAGTTGTTGTAAAAGAGTGATTGTAATGCCTAGGAGGAATTAATTCAATCATGTACAAGTAGTGTAGAATAGCCAACGTTAAATTATATACTTGCTATAAAAAGATACACAATATGCAATTGCACAAAGGGAGTAAAAGATTCTAATTTTGAGAATTTTAAAGAGGTCAACTTCTGTGGATTTTTTAGATTGATAAGAAGGGAGTTCAAATTAGTTAGTATGTCATCTTCACCTATCAATATACCTTCCATTTCACCTAATCTCCAATCACTTGGATTGCTTGGTACAGTGCTTCCTCTTATCATAAAATTTAATTGTACACCATTATAAACAATGAAACAATACCAACCAACCCCTTATAGTGGCTCTATTGGACCACTTGTACTTTATAATCAACTTCAATCTTTGCCCCATGGTTATGGAAAATAAATCAAAATTTAAAGTGGATTTAAAAATTACCAGTGATGAAATGCTTTCTTTGTGTCATGCATTGTCCAAGTTAATGCACATAATGAAGCTATAGGAGTAAGGCTATTTATAAAATATGACAAATATTCAATTGGGCAGTTCTAGCACTTATAAATTTATTTCATAAACTCATGGAATTTTAAACAAAATTGTAAAAAGAATTGAAGCAACAAAGAGACTAACAAAAAAATGTTTCTTCATTAAATGTGCAACCTCTTGATAATATATTTCAATCAAGGAGGGTAAGGATTGTTGATTTATAAGCTTCTCAAATTGCAACAATCAACATTCATGATGCCCTAGTTACCGCCTTTTTTGATCATATAGTGTAAATGTGGTAAAAAAAATTGTTATATTGAAAAGATAAATGCCATGTACTCCATAATATTCCTTATATCAAGATATGCCCCAAAGGTTTATGTGTTGAAAATATCATTGTCAATGTTGTCAAGGTGAGAAGATTGATGAATGTCATTGATGTTAAGATTGAATGTTAGACAATTGGAATGTTAGTTGTAGATGTTAATGATATCATTACTTTTAAGCAACATAGGAAGTTTGAATATGTACTAGAATTAGCAATTCTTGAATGTCTACCAAGTTTGCTGAAGCGTATAATTTTTTTCTCCTGTAGAATAATATTTCTTAATCGAAGGTGGTATTTGTATCAGGTTGACCTATCATTATTTTTGTACTGCATCTGATTGTTCTTCATAACTTTGGCTTGTAGTTTGGCATATATGTTGAAAAAAATAACAACTATGTTATTTTTAATTTTAAGAAGATGTGGATTACTAATGAAGCATTTATAAATGACATAATGAAGAATGTAAACCAGAAGCACTATGTCAAATTAGAATTGTTTATTCTTAGTGGTTTGTGATAGGATGCTTTGTGAAACGTTGATGCTAAAAAATACAAAGACAGTCTAAACCATAATCTAGTCATTATAATGAAGAATGTAATTCCTATATGATTGTGATAGATGTTTGGTTGGATGTGCCAAATTAGAGGAATATGCTCCAACTGAAGGAAGTAGGTGAAGGTGAATCGGGAAAAATTGAGTTTATGACATAAAAAACATGACATTAATTTACTCATGTGATAACACATTTGATTTTGGATAAAGAAAACTATAAGTTTCATATTGTCTTAATTTGAGGATTAATTCATGATCAACATGGTTAGTTGTGGATGGTGTCATTTAATGGTCCTAGGCCATCATGAAGATGTTCATATCATAGTGGAATGGATATATATTGTCAATATTTTCAAAGAGAAGACAAGTAGAGGATGTGACATGTGTTGTGTGAAAATCTAATATCTTGACCACACCATAAATATGCGCCCATAATTAATATAGATTGAAGTATTTGAAAGTGGATTATAATTGTGATGATCTACATTTCTATATAATTTTTTTATGTGATGTGAGGTTTGTTCCTGTTGATCTGAGTTGGTGTTTAGTTTCTATGTTGAAGCTTAATTGGAGGGGGTTGAAGTCTCCCATAGTTTGGTGCCTACAAATTTTTTTAGGAGATTGAAGTCTTCTATATGTTGGTGCTTGTAAATCATATTATGAGGAATCAACATCTCTTTCTTGGGGTATAATTCTCATGGGTTGGTGCCTAGAAAATCATTATAAACTATATATCATTTTTGTGAGGCTGAATTTGGGAAATCAATCTACGTGGCTATTCTCATTGTGGTTTTTCCCTTATAGAATTTCTACATATTTTGAATGTTCTCATGTATAGATGTGTTCATTTCTTATTGATAATATTTTGATACTATTATAAATGCATTGATCTAAGTAAAAAAGTTTAAAATATTGATTCAACCTTACTATCAGTATTGTGTGCTTAACATTATACATATCCTAGTAATAACGATACAACATTTGGATTGTTGCATCTAGTAAAAAGCTTGTATTTGAAAGTTTTGCTGCAAGTGAGTGAAACAAGAATATTATGTGCAGCTTCTACCTGATGAATCATGATTATGCGTATTGTTCTAAAATAAACATGTTCATGTAGATAACTACCATGGTGGAAGCTATCAAAGAAGAAATAATTGAGGAAGACATTGCTAACTACTATGGACATTTTACTATTAGCTTCTTCAAGTACAAGTCTATTATAAAAAGATATGGTGATATTCTTACTAAATTAAGTAGTTAGATATGTTTTATGTGTTGGGTTCAAGGGTCTTAACCTTTGAGTCCTAATAGTGATAAATGATTTGATTAATAATTTTGGTGCATAATTATTGATCTTGAGTTGCTTATTTCTTAAATTTTCCATTCATCTTGTGGGTTCTCTAAATTAAGAGGTTACATACTACATGTTGATTTAAGTGTTCGAAAAGTTTCATATTGTATAGGAAAGAAGATGTGGTGTAATCCATATTTTTAAGGAAATAGGCACCCTCTTCAGAGTTCCTTATTTTAGGATATTTGATCAAAACTTTCCATGTTGATAAATAAAATTGATTTTACAATCTTCTAAGTTGAGTAGGGAGTCTTGATTTACAATTTTTGTTTTAGAATGGGAAAAAGAAAGTAATTATTTTGTTTTCTCTATTCTTGGAGCCTAAGTTAAGGGTTGATATGCTTTTCTTGAAGATTTACACCCAATAAGAAAGATGGATTTTTTTGGATAAGCAAGGAGAAGTTAGAGCCATATATGATCAACTTTCTTCAACTTTTTGCTTTGTTGAAGATACAAGATGATTTCTTTGTTACCTAGCATGTATATTATTGACATGTGCTATATTATTCAAGAGAAAATGATAGGGTGATTATTACAGAATTGCTATACTATTTTTGTTTCTCCAAAGAAGAACAAAATGCAATCTTCATGTTAAGACTATGAGCTTGCGAGTGTATTGTAACTTATTTGTTGCATATTAATACATTGGTTCAATGCTTTGGAGTGTGGGGTTTTTCACCTAAAAGGGTTTTCCTCACACGTATTGGTGTTTCTTTTCTTCGTCTATTTCTTCTTCTTTCATGTTTTTAAAATGTCACTTTACCTGTGGTTATGCTAGAGAAATTTACATAGACATGTGAGCTAAATGATCTTTCCTCTTAGGGTTAATACAATGAAAGTTAACAAAGCCAATTTTCCCTTTAAAGGCATATTAGTATGTTCTTGTATCATGATAATAAACATCTATTTAAAAGAAACAAAGGATATTGAATGTTCATACCAATTCTTATATATCTTTCTAGGATGCTCTTTTCCTTTCACTATGTTTACTAGAAATCAACAAGTAGGCATTGTAATGAAGATTGAAAATCAAGGAATCAATAACATGATGCTCTTGCAAACACCCCTAGATATATATTGTCTAGAATTTCTCCATCAAAAGATCTTGCTACCATAGCAACAACTATTAGGCCCAAAATATGTCCAAATGTTTCTTCTTGTATCCTTGGTTTATTGTCTATAAATTAGTGTAGCGATTCTTGGATATTGTAGAATATTACAAAAATATTGAGATTCAAATATCTCAAGTCGATTATCTAAGGTTGAACCCTAGCACATTAAATAGCCTTGTAGAATATTAAAAAAGTCCACTCACTTCTCTTCTATCAATGCATATTGCTCTAGAATATCTCTTTTTAAAGATGAAAGCATTAAGTTCCAATTCCACTAATATTGCCTCCTAAAAACAAATGAAAACCTAATCTATTTTACTTTTTTTGTACATTATTGATTTTAGGTTGAGCAACTTTATTATAAAATCTAGAAAATATAACAATGTAATGCCAATTTTTTTTTTCATACCCATGGCCTATCTCTCACAAAAATATTTATAAAGGGTTATTCGACAGAGTCTGAATAGTCCTCATTTGTAGGATAGATCAAATATGTTCGAGTAGCCCTTACAACCTACCCTAAAAAGAGGTTGAAGCTTACCATCTTGGTACAAACATATGTGCTACTTACAATATGCTACATGCCAAAATTTTTGTAAGGATTTTGGCAATGAGACACAAATGGAGCAATCTCATGCTTTGGATCCTCGTAGTGGAAAGAAGGTTCACCCTGACCTTGAAATTAAGGCCAAGTTCATTGTCTTCAAGTGAAGTGATCTAAGACCAAAGATTTATATATAAAGATAGGGTCGAAGATATATGATTTATTTCACTTCAAGTGGATAAGCTCCAAAAATCACTTGTTTAAACATATTCTTGAGCTATAGAGTTTGGAGTTTGATGATAGTAGCTCATCTTCATTCTTTGGGGCATGTTTTGTATTGATTTCACCATATGATGATTTTTTTTTTTGATAAACTAGAATGTAAGAACATCATCATGACAATAAAATATGAAGCCTTACTATTAGGATCAGTTGTAGGTAAGGAAAAGGGAATCATGAAGTTGAAAGACATGATATTTTGAGCTTGCACTACAGAAATGGAGGTTGGGACAAGCTCAAATTCTTTGATGCATTTTCAATAGAAGTTATTCCAAGGGAGCTAAACTCGAGCTGATTTAATGAGTTTTTCTACATCTCTTCTTTCACACCTTGATTTTGAAGAAAATCCTTACAAGGTTAAACTTATTTACTGTCCTAACATCCTTGATAATGCTAATAATCAACTATGTTTGAAAAAGAAAAATGGATTATAAACTTTCTTAATTTATACTTTGGAGATAATTCTTCAATGACAAATAAATTGAAGATTGATAAGTAGGAGATATTTTCCATAGCGAGTTAAATTGTGACATTGTTATCAAAATTCAATTGTGTAGTTTTTTGAGTCAAACTCATTGACACATGTTCACGAGTAGTGATTCACAAGAATCCATCTCTCATGAAAATGAATGAAACACTAAGCACTTATTGCATCTAGGTGATGTTCACTGGTGTGAGGCATTGAGCCTTCTCAAGAGGTCACCTATACTAGTCTTGCTCCAACTCAAGCATGTTTAACCTTGGAGTTTCCTTTCAGGTTAAGCCCATACAACTTGCTACCCCATTTGCAAAACATCACTTGCTAAAGGTTTTGCGAATGACGTAGCAAGCTAAGAAAATTTTGCAAATGGTGTAGCAAGCTAAGTGAACTTAATCTTGGAGGAAATTCCATGGTTAAACGCGCTTGAGTTGGAGCGATTGGGATGGGTGATCTCCCAAGAACAATTAATGCGAAGTGTTCCATTCATAGTGAAACACAGGTCAATGCATTTGATTCAAAAACTACATAGTTAAACCTTAATAACAATGTCACAAATTGAAGCTTGCTTAAAAATATTAACTTGATCCCATAACATATAAGTGGACCTTTCCAGTGGAATATTTATTTGACAATTACCACAAACATGTGAAACAAAAACTACAAAATATGAAAGAAACTTGACCCAAACACACCTCTCATAGTTTGAACCTTGGTTGATGGTTTTCTCTATGTCATCCCATCAATTGTACCCAACTAATTGAACTACAACCCTTTAACAAAAGAATCAATATTACTCGTGTGTATCTGAAATTGTTTGCACGCTAAGAAATAACACGATAGATTATGCATATGATCACAAAGGTGAATGCTGAAAAAAAGAAGTGCAAAAAAGCTAACAACTTGAGACAGTTCAAATAAAATCAAATTGTTTCAAAGATAAGAGGGAGGGAAAGAGAACGCAACTGAAGGAGCACCAGGAAAGTATGTGATTGCTTATTGCTGGTAATTCTGAAGGGAATTAGGGAAATTCGGACTGGCACAATGTTGTGTGCAGGTGGGTCATTTAGAATAGACCCACGACTTACATTTTCTAGTTCTTGTTTAGCGTCCTTCAACTACCCATCAGCAAGTGGGCTCTTCTCTTGTAACGCTAGACATCTATCTTATACCAATCACCAAAGAAATTGTTTCAGACTCGGCAGGCAATCCATGGTGAAATCCCATGGCAGATTTCTTTCGGACTCATTCACTTCACACGTAAAGACATTCAAGAGGCTGTTAGGGGCAGGTAGGGGATTTATCTTATCGCCCATTAGTTTTGATAAATTTATATCACAATGAATGCGTAATAGAGATGATAATTAATATTTACAATAGATTATTGAGGAAAAAAATATTTACAATAGCTTTGGCGTGCAGAGATAAAAACTGCAGTAGCAAAGAGAATAATGCTTTGCTTGAAACGAAACTTATTCAATTAACTGACAATAAATTGCATGAATTAATTCAGGATGTGGAATTGTAATCCCAAAACCTTTACTTCAAAACCTATTGGGTAGGGTAAACCTTCTTCTTGAGTGTTCAGAAGCGAGACTATTGGAATTTGGGGTCTTCTTGCTTGCACGGCTAGGATGATTCCTTCTGCAATCAAGTGTAAGCTCTGGAGCTCCGGAAACACGTTGAATACACTCCATGCCGAGAATGTTTTGCAGATACTGTCCTCATAAGCCCAGGTTAGCATTTGAGCTTTGAACCTCAGTCAGTTCACAAAAAAATTTGGAGTGAGACAGTGGACAATGCCGCTTTAAAATGTTTTAAGTCCCTTATGTTCTTCTTTGCTTGATTCACACTTGAAGTAGTGTTCTACACGGTGTCCTCGAAATTGCCGAGCTCCGATCTTGCGGGTCATACTAAGTTCAGGTCACTGTTTGATCTTTGGGCCTAGCCAGCTTAAAAGAAGAGCTAAAACAATATTGTAGCGAGCAATTTCACTTTCATTTTTCTTTCGGTTCTCTCATGTCTTTATTTGTTTGATGAGCACTTGTTGTATTGTTGCAAACAGTTATCTCCATTAGCTTTAGGAAAATGCAGTGAAATGTCAGCTTTGACTATATTTGTGGAAACTGGAAACTTCTCATTTAACCTCAAACTGAGGTTCCTTACATCCAGTAACATAATGCAGCAGCTTTGTTAGGCTTAATTTGAACGCTTTTGGTAGAAAACTGTGTGGGAGTTGTTGTTCTCCTCTTCCTGATGATATATCAAGCAGTTTGATTTGAAACATTGAAACAAAAATTCACATACAGTTATCTATCAGAAGAGTTCGAGTTCAGCTACATGGACTGTGGAAATATTATATCTATTTGTATGAAGCTTGCAAGGAGATATTAATGCAAGTAAAAGTTATTTTGAAAAAAAAGAATTACAATGTTTCAAAGACGTTTTCTCCTAAAAGGAATTCCTTGCAACCACATTAATGCTTTCAACCATAATGTGCAGATTTGGACTCACATTGGCAACCGACCTCTTTTTTACTCAAAAGAAGTTGGAAAACCTCAACAACCTAAAAAACTAAGGTTGCCAGGAGACTGGTACTGATATTTGTAAAGGAGACATTGGTAGCGGTAGGTCTATTCTCGGAAATAGGAGACAGAGTTACTTGTCCTGTTCAGAAGCTGGCAGAGGTTGTCTGCACTTGAATTGTCAACTTCTTAAGTAGAATTGAACTCACTTCCTTTATTGAAACCAGACAATATTATAGCCATTCCTTAGCCCTCCAAAGTGCTACAATCAGATTTTGAAGTGCAGTGGTGGGATTATCACTTGGTCTCATCAATCTTTGCTTACATCCACCAGTGTAATCTGTGCTGTGTCTATCGAAACTTCAATCTCCTCAAACAGAGGATCGTCTTCCACACCAAGGTAATTCTGAGCAAGAATTTTGAACACAGAAATAGTGTAGAAGGACAATTGAATATAATCTGACTGAAGAAGCTTCCTGAATAATTCTGTTTTATTTGCATGGGAGATGGTGTGATGTCCCCTTCCAAATTTGTCCTAGAATCACAATTGCAACAAATTAGGATTAGGGTTACATATTTACCAAGTAAAATATCTCCTTAGACAATGCGATCCTGGATTTGAGTCCTGCAATAATATATTCACACATACATATGCATATGCATATACATATACGGTAACACACAACATTCATATAATATCTATAATAACACACTAGGGTTTGAAAGAAGAAACATGAAAGGTCTGTCCGAAGCAATATCCATACAAAGCCCAGGAGCGAATGGGTATCAGAGCCCTCTTGGCCCTGGTGGGCAGTCAACATGGCATCCATGGGGATGGCCTACTTAGTAGGGTGATTGTACTTGCTTTCCCTATTTGTAGAGTCTGTTAATAATTATAGCCTTTCGGCTAAGATCAAATTGGACATTAATTATACCCTTGCTAACTTGTGTGATTTTATAATAATAATAATATTATTATAAAATACAAGTAATTAAATATATATTGTGTTAATTGATTAAGGGCCCATAACTAGGCCAAGTCGGCCCTGTTGGAAGGGTGACAAAATTAATATCAAACACATATATATGATGGATCGATTTTGGGAAAAAGATCATCAAAAACATAACGTGTATCTCTCTTCCTAAAATCAGAGACAAGCGAAATATTATTCCTCTTCTTGAAGCAAATTTGTTTTGGTTCTTGATCTATCTTGGAGCAGTGTTTTAGGAGAATAATTGTGCAGATTGGAGTGCGACCTAGGGCTGGAATTCGGACCTGTTGTTGCAGCATCCAGTCATCTTATTAAAGGCAAGTTGGAGAACAGATCGGGCATCATATTAGGGGCTGCTTCCAAGTCCGAATAGTGCAGATCTGAGAGAAGGGAAGAGCTGCGAATTTCTTCTATAGATCTGGAAAGAGCTGCGAGCTGCTTCCACAGATCTGATATTACACTTGCATATTCATGGTCTAAATATCTAATATTTAGACCATCGAATAAGGGCAGATCTGGTTTGACATTTCAAACCTAGATCGGTATAGATAGAGGAGAAGTCATACATTTGATTGGATCAGATTAATAGAGGAAATCAAAGTCAAGTTGAAGTATTAACTTTGAAGACTCTCACAGTCAACTTCAATTGATACAATCCGGGTACTATCTCTCTTTGTTCTTAATCATTTCTTTATATTTTGTGCTTAGTTTTGTTAGATCTCTATAGATTGAACATATTCCTTGTGATAATCTGAAATATACTAACATGGTATCAGAGCGAGGTTGAGTAAAAGATCCATTTTAGATTTAGGAATTCAGTTTAACTCTTTCAAAACTAAGGAATAAATACTATGGTAACCGGGGGTTTGGCCTTAACATAATAAATTTGGTTTTATATATGAAGAGCATAAAAGTAGGACTAAATTCTGCATTAAGGTTGAATATGCAAATTGCCTTAGTTCAAACTACCCTAAGAGGGAGTCTAAGCTTAAGAAGAGTTTAATCATGGATGTGTAAGATCATCCCTTATTGGTGTAAAAGATAAAATAGTGTATGGGGTCCTAGAACAATGGTTTGCACATAAAAGAGACCCCAAAGCCAATATTTTACACTTACATGAAATTGTATTGATATAGAAAGTAAATGTAAATGATTAATATTGAAATTAAGAAATAAAAGTACTTACCTCTGAAAAAAATCGACTGAAAACCCTACCAAACAATATAAAAAACTGTTGTTTTTCGCGATTATGAACTGAAACTGCGAGATCTACAAAACCCAGAAATCTTTTTCCGAGATGAGATCAGGTCGACCTTGACCCTCATAAAAGGTCAAGGACGACCTCAGGAAAATGAAGGTCGAATTTGACTTTGTTTGCGGATCCCGGAAGTTCGCCGAAAAGGGTATCCAAATTCACTCTCAGATCTGAAATTCCGCACTTGTACCTGCACGAAAAATGGTTTTGTTTGTTGGGGGGAAGGGGTTTGCCTCAGTCAAACCCCAATTTAGGAATTAACTTTGAAATTGAATTGAAATTGCAGTAGTTAACAAAGTAAATGGAACAATTCACCTTGCTTGAGTTGAAACCCTTGTGGAGGATTCGAATCCTTGAATCCACAAGAATGGATGAATGTAGAATCAAATGTAGGATGTCTCCAATCAATTATCTTTAGATCTTCAACACCAATCTTGAATGGATCTTGAACTTGGAAGAAGCTTGAATGAAAATGGAGGAATCTTCAACAAGAGAGCTCCATAGAGCTTGAATCCTTCAATGGCTTCTAATGGATTTCCTTGATGAATTGGATGCTTGAATGCTTGATCTTTTTGCTTGCTTGCACTTGAGAGCTTGAGAGATTGTGAGATGAGATGTGAAAATGAGAGAGGAAGGCCCCTTTTATAGTGATCTAGGGCACAAGAGGGGCCTCGTAGAAAACAATAATTAAGGGCCCATGGCACAAAACTCTAGAGAGGTGCACATGGAGAGGAAATTAAATTAAAGTCTTGACACAAAACTCTAGGAGGAGACCACCCTTAATATAGAAATAAAATAATTATTTAAGAGCCTTGTTACAAAATTCGAGGTAAGGTCAACCCCAAAGTTAATTTGAGTATTAAGCACAAAACTCGAGAAAGGCTAATCTCCAATAATAAATTAGGAATCCTATACAAATATCGAGAAAGGTCCACCTCAAATATTAATTTGAGAATTCGACAGTTAATCCGAGAAATAGTGGCTCCGAAGAGGGAAAGTGCAAGATTTTGATGAAATCCCGAAACTGGAAGCAAACCTTGAAGATCCCGAAACCTAGGGTCAAGGTCGAGCTCGAACCTGACTAGGTCAGGGTCGAGATCGACTTTGACCCCATAAGGTCGACTTTGACCGTAGGGTCAAAAACCTCAAATTCATGGTCTAGAATGCTAGGAAAATGCTAGGAAGAAGTGGAAAATGGGGTAGAACAGGGGGAAAAGCCAGATCCAAGTTGAATATCCATTCAAGGCGTTCGACATGACCCCAAACCACTTACTCAGAGGGCTAAACGCTTTTAACATGGAAGTGCTTCCATTTTAAGATGATACATTAAGCCCCCACTTTAGCAAGAGCATGGACTCGATGCAAACTCTTGGTAAAGGAGATAAAAAAGCAAAAGATAATCTTATTGAAATCAAAGGGACAAAGGAATCCTCAAGCCCCCAGGGACTCGAGTCTTCGTCAACTCCAAGATTGCAATAAGAGAGACATCACTAGAAGAAGAGAGAAAAGGAGAGAGAGGAGTGGTTAGCTCGCCCACTAAGATGTGTATATCTCACTGTGAACCACAAAAGGATAGGATGGCCTACCAAGAAAACACTTGTTAGTCACCCCATAATGTTGTGCGCCTTCTGGCGGCTTTGTGCATGTATGTAGTGCGTCTTCTGACGGCTTTTATAAAGTACCCATGGATCCACCTTGTATCGCCATGGAATACAAAATGCGTGTCTCCTCAGGATTTAGCAACTTATGTACGTTACCTTCGGAAGATTTAGCATATTGGAAATGCGTGTCCTTTCAGGATTTAGCAACTTATGTGCGTTACCTTCCAAGATTTAGCATATTGAAATTTTTTGAAAAATGCATCTCCTTAGGATTTAACAACTTATGTGCGTTACCTTCCGAGATTTAGCATGCTGCAAAACAAAAGGTTAGAACCAAAAATACATAATATAGAACGAGGGAGGCCGTATATATGTCCCCCTCCTTAAGATGGCAAAAACATACTATTTTGACATGTTAAGGAAAGAAAAGAACAAGGATAAAGCCTTCTTCAACATCAAGAAAATATCCACATACAACACCCAGTCCAAGCCAAGAAGGTCACAGCTCCTATGGGGCCATGGAAGGGACGAATGCAAAGAGATATCATGCAAAAAGTGAAAAAGTAACCCTTGTGAGGGATAACACACTGTTCAGCTTCCAAGGTGAGAGATTTATCAACCATGGAAACCCAATGTCAAACAACGAAAGAGGTTGTGATCAAGGACAAAGATCCTCAATACAAACCAAAATTTTCATGTATGATTGGATATCTCATAATAGATAGATACATCTTAACCAAGGGAACAATGGATCCTGAAAAGACAGAAAATAATGAGATGGCATCCTTGCCCCCCAAGTGTACGAACAAGGATGGAAGGGGACCTATTATATCGCTCACAACACTATGCAAGACAACGAGCCCCAAAAGGATTAGGCTAACATTGTTTACATAATGTGGAGCTCCATAATAGGAACATAGATGTTATTTAGAGAAAACAGAATTGAAATACAACTCATTGTCACATGATATATAAATAACATTACTATCAATGAGTTGCCTCATCTTATAATGTAAAGCTTGACATTCATTAGTAGAGTGATCGTGAAATCTATGATATAAACAAAAAGGAAGAGTCTTCAAGTATGGACTACGTTTCTTTTTGCGTTTAGGTCTAGTAATCATCTTAGCACGAAGGAGTTTAGGCAAAAGAACTTCTTGGTCAAATTCCTTCACAGGTTCATCATGTTTTGAAGTGTTATTTGAGATGTTGTTAACATTGATTTTTTGTTGAGGATTAAATCCTAATCCATAAGAATGCTCATGCCCCCCAGTGTGTAAGGGCATTTGAATTCCCTATTTATGCTTACCACATCCTTGAGCATTAAATCCTTGTTTAACAAGGAAATGATAACTAGGACCATAACAAGAAGCCATATCAGAAGGAGTCAATGGAGCTTTAGTAGTCACAATATCATCCTTAGTAGATTTGACAGGTTCATTGTGGGTGGAAGCAGCGACAAAGTTATTACAAAGGGGTTTAGATGTAAAAACTCGCTGTTCAAACTCTCTTTGTTTCTTCATAAAATCAAGATCATTAATCTTATACTCTCCATTAAAGGTAGGAGTAAAATCCAAGGTTCCCCAATCATCGCCAGGAAGAGCATTAGAGGAAGGAGGATTACTATTAGAAATAGGAGTAGTGTGAGTTTGAATATTAAGACAAGGATTAGGTGCATCATCCGCATGAAGTGTATACATCTTGTTGTTATGTATAAACTTGACTTTACGATGAAGGGTGGAAGGAACAACATGCATCTCATGCAACCAAGGTCTACCCAAAAGAAGATTATAATTGAGAGGTCTAGACATAACATGAATAGGTGTATTCAGGATGACCGGTCCTACTTTGATAGGTAAGGTAATGATTCCTAAAGTGTTCTTAGCAATGTTATCAAAGCCACGAATAGGAACATTGTCAGGTTGAATAGTTGAAAGATTGGCGTTAATCGCTTTAAGCATGTCCATGCTACAAACATTAAGCCCAGATCCATTATCAATCAAGGTCCTACGAATGATACTTTTATTGATAGAAACAACAACCATAAGAGCATCATACTGATTTTGAACTTCCTTAGAAGGTAAATCCTTTTGAGTAAATACAATTTCAGGAGGACCCAGGGTAGCATGCATGCATTGTAAGAAGTTATTGATGTTCTCTTGATTAGGAGGTGGAGTGGGAAGAGTTGCTAGAGCTTTTTTCATGGCTTCATGGTAGGTAGGTGAAGTTTGAAGAAGCTCCCATAAAGAAATCTTGGCAGAAGTATTTTGCAATTGGGTTATCAAATCATAATCCTTGCTAGGAAGACGGGGTGGAGGAGGAAGAATAGGTTGAGAAGGTGGCAAAGAAGTAGAAACCACCGGATTAGGTTGAAGGTTATTCCTTGTACGATATGTGTGAGCTATCGAATCTTGATCATTAAAAGACTCCATAGGTTTACCTTTGATAGTAAGACGAGGACAACCTTTGACAGTTAACAAGGGTTTAGGATAAACCATATTAGTTGTCTCAACACTACAAATAGATTCACAGGAAGGAAGAAAAGAAGACATCCTAGGAGGAGATGAGGTAAGATCTTGATTCTCCATAGGATCATCACTAAAAGGGAGATCATTAAGGGAATTTTTATCATTCTTCGCTAATGCCTCATTACTAGAAGGAATCTCAAATGGAGGTAAAGAATCTATAATATCATCTTCTTTCACTAAAATGTCTACATGTGTTTTAGAAAAAGAGTTATCATCATGTATCAATATGTCATCTATTAATAGATCGCCCTCTTGTATCAAAGATTCTTCATGAGGAGGGGATAAATCATTGTCTTTATCCAAGGGATCATCTACAATGGTTTCATGAGGAAGAGAGTAATCGACATCCAAATCCAAAGGTTCATCCCAAATAGGAGGATTATCATCCCTACCAATAAAGGACATTGTAGGATCACCATAAATCACTAAATCTTGATCCCTAGAGGGGAGAGAAGGTAAATTATGTTCTAAAGTAGGCTCATAGAAAGGACATATATTAGGAGAAGAATCAACATCAATCCTTAACTCATCTCCATAAAGAGAAATATGATGGAGAGATAGATTAAAGTCATCTTCTTGCTCTAATACATCCTTACAAGGAAATTCAAAAGATGACAAAGCAACATCACATGCACTAGATAAAGTCTTTCTAGGTGTAACATCATGCAATGGTAAGGTAAGAGGAGAATGTTGTGTAATCCCAAAAGTTATAGAAGAATGTTTGGAAAATATTTGAAACAACTTGTGCAACATGATAACAAATAAAGAAATGCATAAAAAATAGATCTAGATATATCCCAATGCATTCAAATGAAACTTATAAGCATGAAAAGAAAATCAAACACAATAGGGCATCTAATTCCACAAAGCAATGTAAATGTTTTTGTATTTTTGAAGAAATTTTTGGATTTTTGAAATGTAAATGAAAGAGCATAAAAGAAATCTAATCTTAAGGCAAGAAAACAAATGATCTAACACCAAAAAGAAAGAGAGTAAGTATGTCGGGTTCACCAAAATGTAAAGGATAAAATAGTGTATGGGGTCCTAGAACAATGGTTTGCACATAAAAGAGACCCCAAAGCCAATATTTTACACTTACATGAAATTGTATTGATATAGAAAGTAAATGTAAATGATTAATATTGAAATTAAGAAATAAAGGTACTTACCTTCGAAAAAGAATCGGTTGAAAACCCTATCAAACGATCTCAAAAACTGTTGATTTTCGCGATTCTGAACCGAAACTGCGAGATCTACAAAACCCAGAAATCTTTTTGCGAGATGAGATCAGGTCGACCTTGACCCTCATAAAAGGTCAAGGACGACCTCAGGAAAATGAAGGTCGAATTTGACTTTGTTTGCGGATCCCGGAAGTTCACCGAAAAGGGTATCCAAATTTGCTCTCAGATCCGAAATTTCGCACCTGTACCTGCAAGAAAAATAGTTTTGTTTGTTGGGGGGAAGGGGTTTGCCGCAGTCAAACCCCAATTTAGGAATTAACTTTGAAATTGAATTGAAATTGCAGTAGTAAACAAAATAAATGGAACAATTCACCTTGTTTAAGTTGAAACCCTTGTGGAGGATTCGAATCCTTGAATCCACAAGAATGGATGAATGTAGAATCAAATGTGGGATGTCTCCAATCAATTATCTTTAGATCTTCAACACCAATCTTGAATGGATCTTGAACTTGGAAGAGGCTTGAATGGAAATGGAGGAATCTTCAACAAGAGAGCTCCATAGAGCTTGAATCCTTCAATGGTTTCTAATGGATCTCCTTGATGAATTGGATGCTTGAATGCTTGATTTTCTTGCTTGCTTGCACTTGAGAGCTTGAGAGATTGTGAGATGAGATGTGAAAATGAGAGAAAGGCCCCTTTTATAGTGATCTAGGGCACAAGAGGGGCCTCGTAGAAAACAATAATTAAGGGCCCATGGCACAAAACTCTAGAGAGGTGCACATGGAGAGGAAATTAAATTAAAGTCTTGACACAAAACTCTAGGAGGGGACCACCCTTAATATAGAAATAAAATAATTATTTAAGAGCCTTGTTACAAAATTCGAGGTAAGGCCAACCCCAAAGTTAATTTGAGTATTAAGCACAAAACTCGAGAAAGGTTAATCTCCAATAATAAATTAGGAATCCTATACAAATATCGAGAAAGGTCCACCTCAAATATTAATTTGAGAATTCGACAGTTAATCCGAAAAATAGTGGCTCCGAAGAGGGAAAGTGCAAGATTTTGATGAAATCCCGAAACTGGAAGCAAACCCTGAAGATCCCGGAACCTAGGGTCAAGGTCGAGCTCGAACCTGACTAGGTCAGGGTCGAGGTCGATCCTGACCTAGTCAGGATCGAGGTCGACTTTGACCCCATAAGGTCGACTTTGACCTTAGGGTCAAAAACCTCAAGTTCATGGTCTAGAATGCTAGGAAAATGCTAGGAAGAAGTGGAAAATGGGGTAGAACAGGGGGAAAAGCCAGATCCAAGTCGAATATTCATTCAAGGCGTTCGACATGACCCCAAACTACTTACTCAGAGGGCTAAACGCTCTTAACATGGAAGTGCTTCCATTTTAAGATGATACAATTGACATGGCTTAGCTTAATAGCATATTATTGGCTGGTTCATTGACTTATTAGCATTGGCATATTATTATCAGCCGGGTCATTTTCATTTGCATTGATTGGCTGGCTCATAATTTGGTTCATGCACTTAGCTGATTCATGAGTATTGGCATTTGTCATATTTCTATATGTCATTTATGTGTGAGCACATCTCTTTTGCTTCACACTTGGCTTGTGTTAACATACCCTTCCTCATTGTTATGACTATGTCTATATTTGTGACATATAGTTGAGACCATATTGTTTTTGGTATAGCTGGATAATTGTTTCTTGTATTTTATATATGTGAAGACATACATAACCAATTAATTGTCATTGACTGTTTATTAATGTAAAGGAAGTACTTTGGTACATTGATAGCATTGGTTTGTGTTGGTCTTTACATTGGCATTAAACAATAATATAATCTAGTATGTATGAGGGAACTTACCTTCCTTTGTAAGCTGAGTCTATTGCATATTGAAAGGGAGTTTTCTGCTACATGCACTGACATATTTTTGTCTTGGACTTATTTACGGTTGATTATCAAATTCATGTATGAATGGCAACATACTTGGCATACATTATGGGAAGCATACTTTGGCTTCACATCGATATATGTTTTCGCATTGTACTGCTTTACAAATGCTTTAGCAGCACTACTTCACATTAGATAATGCATTGGTTTACCTTTGCATATATGTGAACATGCTTTCTATATTCTTGGTTGAATCATATTGCATATTTGTTCTATGAGAGAACTACATTTGGATATACATATATGGATTCAGGTTCACATGATCTTATTGGCATATTTCAAATTGTCCTTCCTTTACTGGTTGAGGGAGTTTTAAGATAGGATCATCCAGAGGGAGTAGGTCTCCTTGAGTAACATATACCTTGGGGTAATTTAATTGTGGGTATGTGGTTTAAGAGGGAGTTCAATTATGGGCTCACTTGCATTTATGTTATGAACTCCTTCCTTATGTCTTGTTGATCATATGAACGGATAGGATCATACCTCATTGGCTTGATCATCATAACTGGTTAGTTTTGATATATGATTGTATGTGTGGAACATACATAGCTGATTGGATCAGCTGGTTAGCATTGTCTAATTAGCATAACTGATTATCTGTTTAGTTGATTGACATAACTGACATTTTATTTTGAATGTATGAGGAGCATACTTCACATTATGTACATTGTGTTACATTTCTGTTATGTATGAATGGATGCATACTTTAGGTTGGCATATGGAACATACACTACATTGGCATCTGTTATGCTTCTGTTATGTATGAGGAGTATACCTTACATTATGTTACAGCTACATTGACATATTTCTGTTATGTGAGTAGATACTTTACTTTGACATATTTTATATCTAATGCTGTTTTGGGAACATTCACAGCTGATTGTTAGTATAACTGAGTAACTAGTTATATAGGTATATTGGTGGATAAATGTATGATTGACATACATAACCTGACTTCTAGTTGATTAACTACTAGAGTAGTTTCATGTATGTTAAGGAAACATACTTTATATGGCTTTGGCATATTCTTGTTATGGGAACATATTTTATGGATATATGCACATGTTATGTTTTGGCTTTATGAATTCATGATAAAATGCTTATGTACATGTGTGAATACATTTCCTTATAGTGGGACTATATTACATGTGATTTTATGTGTGAACACATTTTCTTTACATTGAACTTGATTCTTATGATTATGAGATCATATTGGTTACTCTTATGCTTATGTGGATTCATGAGATAAGATTTATTTATTCTTATGCTTATAAGATCTAACTGGTTATGATCATTCATTTGGGTACACTTATGCTAATGGCTAAGGTGTTCCTTACGAATTGATTACTTAGAGAATATCATGGACTTGATATTCTTCTCATGGATCAGGGATCCATTGTTGAGCATTTGGTGGACATCATGGACTTGATGTCTGGAGACCATTGCTCTGAGCATTTGGTGAATATCATGGACTTGATATTTGTTAGACCAATGCTCGATGATATCATGGATTTGATATCTCTTGGATCAGGGATCCACACTTGAGTATATGGTGGACATCATGGACTTGATGTCTGGAGGCCATTGCTCTGAGCTTTTGGTGAATACCATGGACTTGATATTCGTTAGACCAATGCTCTTAACATCATGGACTTGATGTCACGGACTTGACATTTCTTGAGTCTTGGTGACTTGTGGATTTAGTTATCCACAAATTGGATGGTATACATCATGGACTTGATGATACCATGAATATCATGGACGTGATATTCTATTGGCTGAGTCAAGAGGACTCGTGGATCTAAGTTATCCACAAATTGGACAGAAAACATCATGGTTTGATGATAACTTGTGTTTGGAAAGTATCATGGACTTGATACTACCTTGAATATCATGGACTTGATATTCAAAAGAGTCAAGGAGACTAGTGGATCTAGGAAATTCACAAATTGATTGGAAATATCTGATATCATGGACTTGATATCACTTATGGTTGATAAGCATCATGGACTTGATGTTATCATGAATATCTTGGACTTGATATTCTTGGGTCGTGGAGACTAGCGGATCTAGGAGATCCACATTTGGATGGTAAGCATCATATGATATGATGTCTCTCACATGAATATGAGATGTATGGTTGAGGAATAATGAAGAACATTTGTGTTCACATTATATCTTGTAGATAGAGATCTAGTATCATAGATAAGAGATCTATGGCATCATTGGATAGGGTATTCGAGATGGTTATGTTTTTGTTTTCACTATCAAGGATGATAGTTAAGGGTGTGTCCTGGTATAGATAGGATCTATAGTTTGATCTTACTCTCAAGACTAAGAGGGAGTGTTAATAATTATAGCCTTTCGGCTAAGATCAAATTGGACATTAATTATACCCTTGCTAACTTGTGCGATTTTATAATAATAATAATATTATTATAAAATACAATTAATTAAATATATATTGTGTTAATTGATTAAGGGCCCATAACTAGGCCAAGTTGGCCCTCTTGGAAGGGTGACATAATTAATATCAAACACATATATATGATGGATCGATTTTGGGAAAGAGATCATCAAAAACATAACATGTATCTCTTTTCCTAAAATCAGAGACAAGCGAAATATTATTCCTCTTCTTGAAGCGAATTTGTTTTGATTCTTGATCTACCTTGGAGCAGCGTTTTAGGAGAATAATTGTGCAGATTGGAGTGCGACCTAGGGCTGGAATTCGGACCTGTTGTTGCAGCATCCAGTCATCTCATTAAAGGCAAGTTGGAGAACAGATTGGGCATCATATTAGGGGCTGCTTCCAAGTCCGAATAGTGCAGATCTGAGAGAAGCGAAGAGCTGCGAATTGCTTCTTTAGATCTGGAAAGAACTGTGAGCTGCCTCCACAGATCTGATATTACACTTGCATATTTATGGTCTAAATATCTGATATTTAGACCATTGAATAAGGGCAGATCTGGTTTGACAAACCTAGATCCGTATAGATAGAGGAGAAGTCATACATCTGATTGGATCAGATTAATAGAGGAAATCAAAGTCAAGTTGAAGGATTAACTTTGAAGACCCTCACAGTCAACTTCAATTGATACAATCCGGGTACTATCTCTCTTTGTTCTTAATCATTTCTTTATATCTTGTGCTTAGTTTTGTTAGATCTCTATAGATCGAACATATTCCTTGTGATAATCTGAAATATACTAACAGAGTCAGAGTGGAGATTGTAAAGGGGGTTTCTTGATTGTTCTATCTAAGTGCAAGAGTGGATTGATATTGGAACCCCCTTGGGCCTAGGAGCAGGCAACATGGACATCCCTAGGGTGGCCTACTTAGATAGCCATCTTATAACTCGCCTCTTACACCACCTGCCTTTCATACAAGATGGGTTTCAAACAGTTTCATCATCAGACATATGCATTTTATATCCCATCATACGTATATATACATAAATAAGAGATAATTGTTGTCTAACTATGCATAAGCAATATATATACCACAAACAGTTGTAACACTATAGAACTCCGAGAAGAACTGATCTGAAAAGAGTATCAGACTGCTGCTTTCAAGCCTGGTCTGAATATTAATCACTGTGGGCAATACTTGATGTATTTGCTGATAGATGTATAGAGGTTCGATCTTAAGTTCCTTTGGTTCCTTTATTGGAATGCTTCTTGTTTGATCTGCTTTAGATGTTTGAATCTGTGTTGATTGGTCATTAATCGTTGTTCAATGTTAAATGATTGATATTTGTATGAGTGATTGATTGACTAAATGAATTCTTTTGATTGTATGTTTTGAGGTATTGGTGAGTGATGATGTAGTGAGTGCGTTTTGATATATTGGTGAGTTGAATGAATGCTGATTTGATAGAGTGGTTTTCTGATTGATTGTTTGCTTGATTTGATAATTGATGATTGCCTTTGTAGATTCATGAGTGATGATTGATAGGCAACCCTTGAATGATTGGGAAGATCTCTTTATTCTTCTGCCATGTCCCCATTTTGGAAATAAAACTTAAATATAAATTATAATCAATATATAAATTATAAATAATAATGATTGAATATGAAATAAATAAAGAAATAATATAATATAATAATAATTAAAGATTACCATTATACATTAAAGATATAATTCTAGAATATTAAATATATATAAATAAATAATAATATAAGTGTAAATAATAATTAAGCAATAGAGTTTTATTAAATAAAGAATAATCTTAAACTTTAGGATCATTGCAAATGTAATAGCATTGCTTGTGTTGTCTTATAGTATGTATTTTCCAAATGCAATAATCTCTCTTATTTATATTGGGAGTGAGGCTAGGAGAGACATGTCCCTTCATGGGACATGTCGATTCATTTTATAATGTTTCATTAATCAATCATATATTAGATTAATATAAATTTGAATAATATATATTAATAATAATATATATAATATAGCATATATATATATATCATATATATACATACAAATACAATATATTATTATTAATCAATATCTAAGTATTATATGTATTCTAAGTGATCATACGACTGAAGCTACAAACATTAACACTCCCTCTTAGCTAAGGAGGATGATCAAACAGAATGTGTTGTGGTCTCCCTTGTCAACACATATGACCCTAACTATAGCCATACAAAGCATCAACACTCCCTCTTAGCTAGAGAAGATAAAATCCATCAAGGTAATAAAACATTAATTTTGAAAGAGAGAAGATATCACCCCACTGTGATATCAAGAGATATGGTATATGCAAGAATATCAAGTCACATGATGTTCACCATAGCTCATAAATATCCATGGTATGTCTAATGACACTACGTCTCATGGTGTCTGTCATATGGATACTAAGTAATTACATATCACATAATTCGTGATATGAAGTATCACCTAACATGTGATACCAAGCTTTACATATCACCTAACATGTGATATGAGGAATCACCTAACACGTGATACCCAGATTTACATATCACCTAACATGTGATATGAGGAATCACCTAACATGTGATACCCAGTTTTCAATATCACCTAACATGTGATATGAGGAATCACCTAACACGTGATACCTAGTTTTCATACCACCTTGATATGAGGAATCACCTTTGATCGTGATAACTAGTTTTCATACCACCTTGATATGAGGAATCACCTTTGATCGTGATACCTAGTTTTCATACCACCTTGATATGAGGAATCACCTTAGATCGTGATACCTGATTTTCATATCACCTCAGATTGTGATACAAGGATATAGTAACTAAGAACATTACATTCCATTTACATATAACCCTATTATGGTATGTGCATAGACATATAACTGTCTACCATAACGAATCTCCATTACAAGATCGTCACCTTGTAACATCAAATACAAGTGTTCATGTCTAAGAAGTTGTCACCTCTAAGAAATGTACACAAGATGGGTGGGCCCATAAAGTCATGGAGTCACACACATGACATCCACCTTGACTCATCTCAGAGTGTGGATCCACCATGGCTCATCCCAGAGGGTGGAAACAAAGGCTTTCACCTTAGACTTCTCTCTCAAAGAGAAGAATGCAATAACATACAAAATAATAGATCACAGATGTTGAAACTCATTTTCATCTAAGGCTTCATTCTCCAACATACAAAGTTTATCTCGAAAGTATACAACCTTCTCTCTAGCAAGAGACTTATTGACTCCCACTGAACCAATATGACCAAATTCCTTGGAGATCAGAATGAATTAGATCCTCTATATGCTCTCGTTAAATTTTAAGGTCTTGTAACAACCTCCTGACCTCCTCGTCCAAGGTTGCTTTTAGATGAACTATCAAACTCCCTCTGAATCTAATATCAACCTTTTGCCAGCAAGTTGTGCCTTTGTTCTTTAGTATGGAACTACATCATTTGAATCACAATCCTTTGGCTTTTTACAGTTTCCTGGTCACTAGGGAAACCATCTCGACATGGTCTACTCCCTCTGCACCAATATGACCAAGGTCCTCAAAAATCAAATGAAGCAGATCCTCTAGTTGCTCCTTCTAACATGGAAGCATACCCTTCTCATATGTTCATATATAGTACAGGAATTTGAAGCACTCTTTGATACATTTGCTGACACATATAGCAATTTACAATTCATTGTGGTTGATCATCCTTGATTGCAGCTCCTACAAGATATAATTTCCACCCGTGAGTACACAGAGATTGCAGACACCATCGTTGTTGCCTAATTTTTCATAGGCCAGAATCAACATCGTTGCTGCACCAAAGGCATAAAATATTGGGCTTCTCATCAAATCATAATTTAGTATGATATCACATCAAAAATGTGTATTTAATCAGACCAGAAATGATCTTCAACAACCTTTCTCAAGCTCCACACTATATCTATATCATGCATAGGCTCTTCCAGCAATAGATGTATAGACATATTGGTTTACCACAGCGGTGACCTTTACTCAAAGATGCTAATACAACAACATTTTTATGAGACTCATGGAAATTGCACCAAGACCGGATGTCTCTGTGATATAACTATATAATATGCTTTAATCATAATGTAGAAGTCCCATTAGTAGGTACCTCTGTTATATTTCACTCTTTCAAACTTTTAGAATTATATGATATTCACCAGTCAATTTCATTTACTGTAATGTCCCCGTTTTTAGACTTATGGGATTAGCTTGGTTTGGCAACCTTCACAGGCTAATCAGGCGATGAGAGGGGGTCAGATAGTGGAGCCAGCGTTGGGATTCCATTCTGGAGGTTCGATTTATTAGGTCTGTTCTTCGTTCGGATCATTTTGGTCAACTTACTATTTTTAGTAAGTGGTATTTTGGGTATGGCCAGGATTAGCAGTGTCTGCACGGAGCGTCAGATATCTCAGGATCGAGTTTCAGAGAATCTCCAGTTTGAGAGACTTACTATTTATAGTAAGTCTATTTTTAGCAGTGGCTATTTCTGGCAGGGCAGTGCCTATTCCTAGCTGTGCAGTTGGACTTGGTGCTTTGTTAGAAGTTCGTTGATTGCAATCAGACAGTTCAGTGGCTTATATTTTAAATGTGTTATTAAATTAAATTATTTTGATTTAATTTAATAACTTATGACTTTATAACTTTATGTTATAAAGTGAGATTATTTTTAAAGCCAATTAAGTGAAAATATTAAAAAGTGTTTTTTCCAAAAAGCCTATATATTCTACTCGAAAAAGCACTTTTCTCATTTTATGCAATCATTATTCTCTTGGAATTTGGGAAGAAGACAAACCCGGCTAGGGTTTCGAGGACTGATTCCTCTTCCTCGTGATTTGAGCCATTGCCTGTTAATGGTGAATTTCACAGTTGATTATTACTGAGTTTGCAATTCGATGCTGTTGTATATCGGAATTGTGGAAGTCTGAAATTTGGAGATTGAAGTTTGTTGTTGAATGTGTACTTGAGTATTCAACAAATTGTAATTCAGGAATAATTATTGAGAGGTGGATTATCGAAATTTATAGACTGCTGCATATTCATCTCTGCTGCGATTTATATTGGTGGGAGGCATATTGACTGCCAGCAAACAATTCTTCATGTTGTTGCGTCAACTCACCCCAGGCGCGTGAGTCTAAGGAGGAGCGGTGGCATATACTACTGGTCACGTGTTGCTACAGCCAGGGCCGTGTTGTAATTTTCTGCACCCGCGTTCAGTTCTGGAAACAGTTACTTTGTGTGAGGGATCTCAGGGTGGCCGCATTCATTCTTTGGAATCGTGACAGTCCCATTAAGTGGCGGTTCAATTGTATGGAAAACGTGGCATTGCAAGGTGGATTTTCGGTGGTACAGGTGCATTAATAAATTTTGAGAATAAGTTTATTATGTAATATTGTTTGAAAATTAAGATTCTAATGATGATAGTTAAGATGAAACTATTTGTCAGAATATTTGGTAATTCAAGTTGATGAATATATTCTCAGAATTGTTCTTGCATGAGTATTATTAAAATATAGTTGCAGAGATTTTAAATTATTATCAAATATTCAGGAAGAGCCAAATCGACTCTTCACATTTATGGATACACAGTTAGATCTTGTAGTTGTAGAAGTGACTCACAGCATATGGAAGTACTCAAGGCTTTCTCATCTTTCAAATGTAGACTTCCAGCTCCTTTGAATATCATTCGACAATGCCAATAGCTACAGAAACCTCCCCTGTTTGATGTGGGCCCATATATTATGCTCCACGATAATGATTGAATTGTTTCTTGCCGTGGAGTTCCAGACTTGTGAATTCAATATAATACGTGGATGTGAATTGTCTCAGCATTATATGTTCTTATTGCTAATCCTTTCCTCAATCGCACCTTGTCATTCATTATGTGTTGCATCTATTATTATTAGCAGGTTGATTACATCTGAGGCAATCAATTCTTCTATTGGTTGATGGCCCGACTGTAATGTCATCAAATATTTGATCTTATAGCCGCCCATATTATAGATATCATGTAGCCATGACTTTAGAATTGTTAAGTATGGATTCCACATTCCCGTGCTGGAATATAACAAACTACTTCTAATGTAATCCTCCCCTATTGAATCAAGGTATCGAGCAATGGCTATGTGACTCGCCAGTTGCCTTCACATACAACCACGATGCCCAAATATCAAATCAACCGTCAATCATTGGAATGAAGGAAGCCGCTTGAGAAGCCTTCACGCTAAGAGTATTTCATTTCGACATGCCGATAATATTTGTAATGCTCCACTTGAATAAAAATTTCTATTTCTCTACAACAAATATTAGGTAGGAAAACTATTGTTTCACTAGATTGTTATTTCCATATATATCGCACTTCCATAAAGAAGCTCCCATTTCCCTTCCTTTTTGGGAATGCTGGATAGAAGTTTGTCTGTCATAGAGATGACTCCCGTAGAACTACTATCATCGGATGGGCTTCATAATAGAGCACATAAAGATTCCACAACATGATTCTAATCTTGTTTATGCCAACCGAAGTCGCCTTTAGCATGCAATCACTACGTCTTGCAGATATAGATCTTAGTATCAAAGGAAACTTTTGGCCATATAACACGAAGTGACCCGATGAGTTTCCACAATAGAATTGAACCTTTATCTTCAGCAATAAACACTAAAGAATGCAGATCCAGACACCAATGAATGGAATTTTTGTCAATATCAATAAAGCCTTCTTTTCCACGATTCTGTCTGCAGATACTCAAACAGAGGTTTCATGGTAGATTTTTGTATCACTGTATATTGATGAATTGATTCGAAAGTCACCTATGACAATCAATTCTTCTATTATAATTCTTCGAAAGTCACCATAGCCCATTCAATAATTTTAATTCCATATCTCCTGCAATTATTTCCTTCCATGAAATGACACCTTAGCTTCGCATCTCTTGAGGCGACAATGTGAGTGGTTTCTATTCCTTCTAGAACCATAATAAGCACCACAAACTATACACTCTGAAAATAATTCCAATCTCGTGCCACATGAAGGGATGTCTTTGTGGATTCCAAGGGTTCAATACAATGATTTGTATGTCTGTTATACTCCAAACTTTCGCTTCAGAGAAGGAATTCCATGTTTCCACCAAAATGACAGAGCATTAGAAGAAATGGATTGAACAATGTCATATTTGTGTACTCTTTCGGTATAATCTATCTCTGAACAATCCATGTTTGATCCTAATCTCCCGTGATGCCGTTCTGGCAAAGGCTCTCTGAATGGTAGTGCATATTTCAAACCAAAATAGCATAGTTTTGTGCTTTGGACAGTATACCCAAAGTGTTCATTAGAATCAACAATTGATTACAAATATTTGTAGAAAGGGGAATTGTTGAACCATTTGAAGCAATGTAAGATATAGATGAAGAAATTAAGGGCATCGTCACTTGTCAGCGACGATCCAGATTTCCGAGCACAACAATCCATTGCAAAGCTTCATACATCCTCCTCAAATAACAAGCAGTGTTATCGCGTGTTCACAAAGTCCTACCCATGTGACCTTTAAAGCTTAGTCAGTGGCATCCTCCTCTGCAAAATCACAGGCCCCTGAACTTCTTCTCCTCCAACGACACCGTGTTCTTTTGTCCAAGTCGTCAATCCTAAGGACTACTTAGGATATGATGAGGAGTGATCAGCAAACTTCATTTGGCCCTCGGGGCTTGGAGCGCAAATGATTCCAACCAGCGACTTGAGGATGAATTATTTGCACTAAGAAAGGAATCATGCAAGCAGACAGGTATGACAACGATATACATTTGCAATTTGGCTCTGATACCATCTTAAACTTTAGGATCATTGCAAATGTAATAGCACTGCCTATGTTGTCTTATAGTATGTATTTTCCAAATGCAATAATCTCTCTTATTTATATTGTGAATGAGGCTAGGAGAGACATGTCCCTTCATGGGACATGTCTATTCATTTTATAATGTTTCATTAATCAATTATATATTAGAATAATATAAATTTGAATAATATATATAATATAGCATATATATATATCATATATATATATACACAAATACAATATATTATTATTAATCAATATTTAAGTATTATATGTATTCTAAGTGATCATACGACTGAAGCTACAAACATTAACAAATAATAATAAAAGAAACATTTAATAAATAAAAATAAGAATTTCGATTTTTAATATAATAATATAAGATATAAATATAATAATCATATAATAAGCCATAATGATAAATGATCAAGGATAAAATAAATAATTATAATTATAGAAAATGATAAAATTATATTATAAATGTAAATTAAAATATGAATGTAGTAATATAATTATAAATACATAATAATCATATCAATAGTAATAGTCACAAGATATGATGATCAAAGTCCTAATTAATAAATACAAGAAACAAGAAGATATAAGATACACATCAACACTCTGGCATACAAGTAGAGAAGATGTGGATCCTTCCAACCCAGACAACAAATTAAAGGCATATACCAACAGAGAGGAGCAGAGGAAATGCAATCCATCTCACATAATCAGTGAGACAATAAGAAGAATGTATCGACTTACCAATCTTAGCAATATCCACATTGTGGTATCTCTCTATTATGAGAGAGATCGATCATAACTGATATGTCGGCTGAAGTGTTAAAGTAGACTCTTGAAACAACGATTATCATTTGCAAAGAACGTGTTTAATGATAACGAACAATTATGCGATTACTCAATGGTCATGATCGAAGAGGTGTAATTAAGTGTTAAGTATCACTGAATGGTTGTGATTCATTCGATCCTCATCACTCTTCACAGGTATAAGAAGTCATTTGGCTTGTTTTCTCAAGGGGGGAGAAAAACGATACGTATGCTACTAGGGATTTGAATAGAAGAGTTCAACTCTATGAAATGAAGGCAACAATGCCTAGATATTACACACGTTAATAACAAAAGTTGGTATTGATTATAAGTTTATCCATACTCATCGGCAAAAACATAGATTACTAAGTTTAGTGAATACTAATGTTGTTGATGATAATAAATTTATCAACGGGTTCATAATACCATTCGGATCAGGTCTGCCTTCAGGACATGTTCTATTGAGTTGGATGACATCAAGAATCATACATTATACAGGTCAGACAATCGGTTAAGACATAAAGGATATTGATAATATGCAGAAGGCACCAATTAATAATTGAGGAATTAACTACCGGAAGTTCATTGACAATCGGTAAACAGATGACGACATCTTTCCAAAGTAAAGATTGGTCAATCCTTGACTTCGATAAATATTACAGAAACTACAATTCAACCCAAATAAGTCGACTAATCAATGACTAGCTTTGACTATCAATAACCATTCACGGCAGTACTTGACTCATCCGCTCATCACTCAAAAATAGTAAGTGAAGGGTTGATTAGATGGAGATCATTTCATAATGTTCTAAAGGAGATATCCAACAAAGAAGAGATTTACCAATATCAAAGTAAAAGCTTCATCTTTAGACACATCGTTATAAGGAGATAAATCATAAATAACAATTACCCAAACGTTATTAATATTTCAGAGAATATACCCAAAATATGGAGGACAACATAGTTGGAGAAACAATATGATCTTGAGAGAGACCGACATCACCTTCGTATGCATACAAATCAAATCAGATTCTATATCGAAACCCAGGGAAGTTACAATCATCTATGGTTATTCTATAAGCTATTATTCATTTCCAATGTTCACTTGCTAGATATATTGCAATTGAGTGGATATAATTCATAATCCCTAGCAAGGGTCATTACATCTTCATTGGTGAAAGGGTCACACCTTTCATAAGACTTGAGTCACCGCTTTCCATTGCTGCCTTTGAAAATAATATATTATTCTCCAAATTGATCTCCCTTGGATGTCCTCAAATGGAACCTTCCTCCCTTTATATCGTCCAATGTGGGTGAGAGTCAAACCTCTTCACCATGTCTGTCCTTAGCAATGGTCACAACCTTTCTTGATTACCACCTTTTGGACGAGTCACAATCCTTCATAACTTTTGCCTTTTGAAGGAGTCACTTCCTTATTTTCTTCTCAATTAATTCTTTCTTGATTATCACCTTCAAACTATATATTCTCTTTATACTTCTCCTTTAAATCTGCATATACTTTCCTTCTCAATTTGTCTCAGCATATTCTTCTATCTCTGCATGTACATCTCTTTTATTTCTGCATATATTCTTCTTTTGTATCTGCATATACTCTTTTTATAACTCTACTCTAAACTCTTCTACGATTATGCCTTCAACCTTTCTTTGATGGTCTTCCCTTTTATCTTCACATTTGCAGATCTGCAATTGTAAGTTTGATATAAACTCTTATTCCACATGCTCCCCTCAAATGCACTTCACAACTTCTTAATGTATCTTCCCAAGAGTGATGTCTCTTCCATTTTCTTAATCTTCCCTTAACTAATCTTAATTGATTTTCTTTATTTCTAATTAAGGTTTATTTCTGAATTCTTCTCCAATTCCAACCTGATTATTCCATATTTTGTTTTCCAATTTTCCTTTTTGCCTCAATCCAAATGTAATGTCTTTCCTTTTATACCTTTATATCCAAATGAAGTGATGCATCACTTTGAACAGAGATCTCTTTTCTAAGAGGTGGCTTTTTATTTTAACTCTGTCATGTCCCCTTCTTGATATAGGATTTAATAATAAACAATAATAATTAAATAAAAAATATAAAAGAATAAATTAAAAATTATTAAAATTTAGTTAAGTTAAATGAATGGTCAAAAGGCATGAATTGAAAAGTTGTGTTTCCCTCGAACACAAGATATAAAAGGGAGATAAGAGAACTTTGTTGGGGGGAAGAAAGGAAGTAAAAAATGGAAAGCAAGGAATGATTAAATAAATAAGGAAATGACTCTTTCAAAGGTCAGAAATTATGAAAGGTTGTACATTTCCAAAGGGTGCTAACTGTGAAAGGTTGCGTCTCTTTCCAAAAGGCAGACATGATGAAGAGATGTGAACTCTCCTTTACATTGGAAGATATAAAAGGATGAAGGTTTCATTTGAGGAGGGAAAAAAATGGAGATTAATAAACACAGATCTTTGTGAATATTTCTAGCAGATCTAAGAGCAATTTACAATCAGTTCTTTAAGCAGAGTTGAGCAGAACTAGGAGCAGATATAAGGCAGAAGTAGAGCAGGCCTTCAAGCTGATTTAGGGTAGACCTTTAAGGCAGATCCTAAAGGTTGCCTGGAGAAAAGAAGAACAATCCCTCTCCAGTGATTCAAGTATGTAAAGGAATCAGTTATGATGAATAATAGTTTTGAAGAGGCATCACTAACAGTCAGATCCAAAGGACATGATCCCTTATGGAAGGGCAGATACGTCCAAAGATTGCATCTCTTGAAGGAAACAAGAGGATATAAAGCCGCGATAGGAAAAAGTCAGCAAGGCAGCAAAGAGGGATAAACATGCGACTGAGCAAGAGATCTGCTGCCTTACAGTTAATAAATTAGACAGCAGTTTATATACTGTTCAAGGCATTGGTATGGTGCATAGGGCCAGAGTAACGAGAATCGCTGCGATTCATGCGATTTCGACGATTTGGCGATCCGACTCACCCCTCCCGATTTTTTCTGAGTGAATCGGAATCGGCCGATTCAAACCCCAAAAATCCCTTGAATCGCATGAATCGCGATTCATGGGCGATTCAGGCAAAAATCGCCGATTTTCATCTTCGTGAATCGGCCGTGACAGCATAAAAGTTTAACTTAAAAAATTAAAAAAAACACAATACTTTTTTATTATTTGTTTGGTCGTTTGCCTTAGTTATACTTGTAAGTTTATACAAATATAACATTTAAGTATAAGTTTGATTTATTTAATTTCTAATTTCTTATACTTTAAGTTATATTTGTATAAATTATAAAATATATATACTTCAAGATGTTTGAGATAGGTTCCAGCTTCATAGGAGTTAAGATGCAGATTCTAGATTTTGAAAATTCCAGACTTAACCAAATGTCAGGATTCAACAAGCCTTTAGCAGGGTTACCTCCCACAATCCATCATGGCTTTTTAAGGTCAAACTGAAGCTGGCAAAAGGATTCTCGAAGGGTTTTAACTCGTTTTATCACAAATCACTTGGTTTCGACCCCATCTCTATGACACACTTAGCTTAGCTCTCGCCCAAATCCCAGACAAACATGACTTCCCAATAGGCCAAAATCATTCAAACCTCATTTGCCGGACCTAGGGACTTGAAAACAGCCACCAACAAAGACTACCTAAGATCTAGTTATGAAGACTTTGAGATTTGGCATTGATCAATGATCAAGCATCATAGATTCATACTATGAAACGATTTAGTTTAATGGATCTTACAGATACTGATAGACATGTTTCATGGATCTTCATCTTACATACATTTATGATTTGATGTCTTATGGATCTTCATCTTACATACATTCTATGATTTGACTCATTACGATCCTATGATTTCTATTTACTTTAGCTACAATTTACATTTTACGTGTAATGTATGTGATGGACAGTTATAGTGTGCTTATTAAGTCATATTCAATAAATGGTGCATGAAATAAGTTTTAAATCATTAAAATCTCTAAATTTCAAGGGTTTTTTCACTTTGCCGATTTGTAGTTGATTCATTGGCGATTCACCACCGATTCGCGATTCGATTCGGCCTTGCTGATTCCGAGCCGATTTCGATTCTCGTTACCACATTCTGATATGGCTGATTGATTATCTTGTCTTCAATTTGCTAGGATGTAGGAATGTATGCATAATCAATAATAATGAAGATTCCTTGAAGACCTACAACCATTAATCTGTCCCTTTATGGAGGGGAATATGATGATACATACCCAAGAGGGATTGGGAGGCCAAATGGTGGGTGTCATTTTATGCTCTTGGGCTTGATGGATAGGCTCAAGGCGCCTTGTGTGATCTCCCATGGTACTTCATGATGCAAATGGGTTATTGGGGATGATCTTAAGAGAATCCTACTTGTATATTAATAGTGATGAAGATTTCTATAAAATTTACAACCAATATGCTGTCCCATTATGGAGGGGAGATATGGTACATACAAGGAATGCAAGTAGCATGTCATGTCCCCATTCTGGCTGACATCGTTTGGCGTGCCGGATCAGTCTATCACGGGCTCTTGTAGACTGGTGGCAATGTGGAGAGAGTCATTTTGATGATTATTTGGGGATTGGATGGTCTTATTTGCTTTTGGAGAGATGGTGTTTATCATATTTTTTATTATAATGTGTTATGTGGGGCCAAAATGTTATAATTTTGAGTTGAGTTGCACTTTTTATTTTATAAAGTTACTTTTTATATAAAAGTGCATTATAAAGGGATTTTATAAGAATATTTTATAGATACTTCTAGAAGTTTTGGTGGCTTCTTAGAAAAGTGAATAAATAGAGTGCTTGGCCTCTCATTTGGACATCCCATGACTTGAGTTTACACTACTTTTTTCTTTGAGCATTTGTGGCGCCATCTTGGTCTGCAGATTGTCATTTGATCTTTAAGAACGGAATTTCTTAAGGATTTGCATAACTGAGGAGGTGAAATATTCTTTGAAGGGTTGCACTTTGGAAGTGGTATTCAGCCATTTCAAGTTGAGCTAATTTGGAGTCCTCAGGCTTACTTGAGGGTTTGAGTTTTGGTTGCAAGAGGAAAAAAAGTAGTCCGAAAAAGCAAAGAGAAAAAGCAGATCCGAAAAAGCAGTCTGAAAAAGTAGATCCGAAAAAAGCTAAGTTACCGATTCGGGTTCGGGGACGGATTCGGGTACGAGAACCCGGTTCGTGGATTCGTGAATTTTTTTTTTCCCCTATTTTGGGTTCGTGGGGGATACGTGTGTCTATATATATATATATACAAGAAAATAAGAGAAATATACATAATTTCAGAATTTCTAAATCATTTCAATGCTTCATACTATGAATCTAGCTTCATTCATTGATCAATGCTCATAAACATATGTCATACTCATAAACAAATTAAATACTTGATCATCCATTCACATTGCCATAAAACGAAAATGTAGGTAGCATACTATAGTTCAATAAAGACTAAAGTTTGAAACATGAAATCAGAAATATAGTTTAATATTCATTGTTCATCAATCATCAAATGGATTATTAAAATAATCAGTATCAACGGGGTCTTCAGCGGCTGCGAGTGTAAGATTAAAAAATGTTATTTTTTAAGTTTTGACCCCACCAAAGACCCATAGCGCTGCGGGTCCGTCCGGGTCCGAGCTGGGTCTGGACAGGGTCCGTAATTGGCCCTGTGGGTCCGGCAGGGTCCGTGACACCATGGACCCTGCCGGACCCACAGGGCCAATTACGGACCCTGTCCGGATCCAGCTCGGACCTGCACGCGGATCCGGATCCGGTGCGCACCCGGACCCGGTCCGAGCCTCCAGGGTGCGGACCCTGCAACTTAGGAAAAAAGCAAAGCGAAAAAGTAGATCCGAAAAAAGCAAAGCGAAAAAGTAGATTTGAAAAAGTAGAGCGAAAAAACAATCCGAAAAATTAGTGCAACCATCTACAATCAGGGTTCTACTTGCAGCATTCGTCATTTCCAGAATTGCTGATTCAGTCACAAAAGTCTACATATTAGGGCCACAATTTTACATGATATCGGTTGCTATTTGCATTGGAAATTATAGCCATCCTTTGGAGCTGGTTCATCATTATTGGCATCGATTTTCCTTGGTGAAGAAAGCAGATTATATTGGTGAATAAATCTGATATTAAAATCAGATATTACAGTCTTGAAAGGGCGCCTTTGGTAGGTGCAATTTTGGTTGTGGAGCTCACATTTGGCATCGATTTCATTCAAGGCTTGGGTCACCCATTTCCTTGGATCTTGGAGATGATGTTTGGTGCTTGAGACGGAATTTATATGCTGCATATTATTTTATTTTCAAGATCTGACCAGAACAAGGGCGGCTGACTTAGAGAGCTCGATTTGGCTTGGAAGAACACATTTTCAATTGGAGTTTGGTTGCTTCTTCATCTATTCAAAAGGGCGCTTCAATCCAACCAGGTTTCATTGCATATAGTCTATCATTTCATTGTATAAGCATAACTTTTAGTTACAGCTGTAGGAGTGCATTTTCGTACCAGCATATCATATATTTGTAATTCTGGTAAATGTCAAGAGTCTAGGCTTATTGATGAGCACTGTATTGGATCATTGTGTTGTAATAAGAGATACTAATTTGCTGGTCATTTGTAGTTGTCATTGAGCAATTCTATATCATTTGTAGTCAGCTTAGTAGTTTGCATACCAACTGTTTGACAAAATACTAGTTGGCTGTAGGTGATCATTTTTTATGATTAGAATTTATATATGCATTCAATATTATCAGAATAAGTTGCACATTCATGTTAGGTCATTGTTTAATCAATTTAGAGTCATTTGTAAACATTCTCATCGATACTAATTGAAGAAAAGAGTCATTAAAGCAAACTGAAATTTTATATCAGTCATATGACCCTTGTATGCAAAGTGTTTGATGAAATTCCTTGAGCCTTTATCAGCATATTGAGAGCAGATTTGAGCAGGGTCATTACATAGCAAAAGGGTCCATTCAAGTAGTAGTAACCCCAAGTGGGGCTGGGAGGCTAAGTGGCGGGTGTCATTCTGTGCTCTTGGGTTTGATGGATAGGCTCGAGGTGCCTTGTATGATCTCCCATGGTACTTCATAATGTGGATGGATTGTTGGGAAAGGCCTTAGAGAATTCCTCATGCACATTATGATGGAATACATAAAAAGATGCAAGTAGCACCTAAGTTCCATTCGAGTAGTGGTAACCTCGAGTAGGACTGAGAGGCCGAATGGTGGGTGTCATTCCATGCTCTTGGGCTTGATGGAAAGGAATAAGCTTGAGGCATCTTATATGTTTTTCCAAGGAACTCCATCAGTGAAATTAGTTATATCATATTATTGAGTAAATGTTTCTCACCTTGGTAGGAAGATATGTTTTATGGGTTATGTTTCAATCAAGGTTGCATGGGGACGGGGTACTTGGGTACTTAGGGTACGGGTACAACTATTTTTCAAAATAGGGGACGAGGGTACTTGGGTATGTCAATTTTTTTTAAAATATAATTTAATATTTATAGAAAATCTTAAAATATGAGTCATGACAATGGTTTTTCAAAACAAGAACAGTGATAAAGTTTAGTTTGCAATAATAATATATGCTAAACGTTTAGATGCATAACAGAGAAGGCAGACTTTAAACATGAACAAGAAGATTATAAACCATATAACAATGACATATTGCAAATGATTTCTGACTTGAACAGTGATAAAGTTTACTGTTAAATATTGTATCAAAGTTTCGAAGTGATTACGTATTGAATTAAGCTTGATAAACAACAAGCTGATGCAAACAAAAAACCGAAATCTTAATCAAGGTCCTTAGCTATGATGCCCTCCACTGAGTACTCGGTACTTGGGTACGTGTCCCAGGGGTGTGGGTATACGTACCCATGCAACCTAGGTTTCAATGATTACCTAACATAATTGTAGGGTCCCAACTACGGTCTATCTTATTCCACAATTGGTAAATGATATCGCTAACTCTATCCCATTTCCTTCTTTACTTGGAACTGTAATTTTGGGGCAAAACCTAGGGCATTGGAAAAGTGGACATTACAAACTCTAAGTGCCGCTTTATACTTATTAATAGCGGTAAGGATTATTAGTTATTTTGTTATTGCTTCGTTTTCTAATTATGCTATTTCAAAGATCACTGTCCATGACTTGGATAAGATAATAAATATTAATGTTGTCGCTGCCTTTATTACCCAAGGAAGTACCACCCAGCATTAATGAATATTAATTATTATTGCTTCCTAAAGATAATCGCTGTTCTTGTTTTCTGATTGCCCAAGTCTTTGGCTGCAATTTGCATACTTTGAGGCTTGTTAGTAGCGGGGGTATGACAGTCCGCCCTTCCCCAAAATTGCTTGTCCTCAAGCAGTAATTGAATGATCATGGAGTCTAATTCGTAATCCATCTTTCACTGTGCTACTTTGATATCATCCTAAGTTGTAGATTCAAATTAAGACATATATGTTTTTACCTTTAATTGGCCAGGTTTGATTTAAGGCAAGTTTTCTCTCATTTGCATAATGTCACGGATAACTCTTGAATCGTAAGAAGGGTGTGCTTTCCACATATTAAGATGAGAATAAGAAGCTTGGCACACATCTTGAAGAATGGAGCACGTGTCCAACATTTTTAATTTAGATGCAAGAATATGGATCTAGAAACAATTATAAGTACTCACACATGGAATAACTTGCTGAAAACACCTCAGACATAAGGCATACATTAGGAAACCACACATACCCATGAAGTAATCATGCTTAAAACACCTCAACCATGAAGTAAACATATAAATTCACAGAAGATGTGAATGATATCCATAAATACATTTGAAGCATAGACATAAATATCTGTTAGGCATGGAGTATGCACTTAGAGCACAAAGCATCCATGTAAGACACTTGAGGCACACAAATACACTTAAGGCATGAAGCATGAAGTATACACATGAATACACAGTGCATGAATCATAAATTTGAATACACATAAGGCATGAATTATACATATGAATACACATAAGACATGAATCATACACATGAATACACGTAAGGCATGAGTCATACACATAAGGCATGAAACAATATAAATGCATGTAAGGCATGGAGTATATACACCAGACATAAGGCATGAAGCAATATATAAAGGCACAAAGCATAATGAGGAATGTTTTCATGGAGTAAGCATGATGAATTCCGTCAGTCAAGAAGCCAACCAAGGCATACATGTGAAGAGCATGGATATAAACTACACATGGAATACGAATGCTTATATTAGACATGAAGTAGTTAAGGACACATACATATAGAAATGTAATTTTGACCTGTTTGATTTTATTTTTGACCTACTAAATAAAAGGGTTGAATAGTTAACCCTAATTAGATGGCGGCTAAAGTAGGTTTGTCCTGCAAGTTGGCAGAATTATTGCTATGATACCATTTGTAATGCCCCCTTCCAAATTTTCCTTAGAATCACAATTTCAACAAATTAGGGTTAGGGTTACATCTTTACCAAGTAAATTATCTCTTTAGACAATGTGATCTTGGATTTGAGTCTTGCAATCATATACATGCACACATACATACATATACACACACACACACACACTTTCAATTATTAGGGTTAGACAAGAACACGTAACATTCATATAATATCTCTAATATGTAAGAACCCCTAAATCGGTCCTTAACTGCTGCAAACGTTTATCTCAATTTGTTGTTTGAAAGTTTATGATTTTTTCGGATTTTCAAGGGTTTTAAAAATAAAAAGCAAATATGCAATAATCTGAAATTCTGAAGCTATTCAATTAATTGGTGCAACTTCTATTTATTTTCCAAATGAAATACAAAAGGGAATCAAGACAATCCTTTATTGGAAAATGATTAACAAAGACAACTACAAAATGCATAAAAAACCTGGGTGAATACACCAGCTGCTGCAGGAACTTATTTATTTCAACTCTACAATGTTGTGGCTGTAAATCTGAAAGAGGATAATGGCTGCGACTTATTCCTCCATAAAGCTGCAATTAAATACTATCTTCTTCTTCCTGCTGCTGAAACTAATATTGCTGAAGCACAAATAGAGTCTCTGGATGAAACTCTCTGAAATTCTAAATTCACTGGATATTTCACGAGCTCAAATGGATACACACAAAAGAACTACGTTCTTCAATGACAAAGCTGAAACCCTTCTTAGAGCTCGAAATCACAATGATCAATTTGCAAAATAACAATTGATAGCTCATTCTTCATTTCCCAAGCAAATATAGGCCTCCAAAACCCTAATAAAAAATCCTCTTCAAGGCTGCGATTTTGTTTAATGAAATAACATTAAATAAAATCATTAACATTTAATTGAATTAAACTTAGGGAAAACTTTTAATAATTCACCTCCAAAATAAAATACTCAATTGGCCCCATTCGATGTGTTATAAACCCATCACTTAAGTGATTTAAATATAAAGTCAATTTAACTTTATATTAAATCCTTTGCCATTTAATTAAAATATATAACCACTGAAAACTGAATAACTCCCTTAAAAATGAGAATTTGGCTTAACCGTCTGGAATTGGAGTTGGTCTAATAATTTCCCATGTGATCAAATAATATTTCTAAAAATAGCAGGGGTCCATATCTATGGCTCAAAAATAAACCCAAATATAAAAACCTTTGCTAAAAATAGAAAAATCCATATAACTGAGCCAAAAACAATCTCTTAAGCCAACTGAAAACATTGAACTCTGCCACTACTGAACCATCTGAAAACCATACTTTCACTGTGCCTGAAAAGACCCCCTATGCATGCCTACTAGCCTACGAGGATCCACTGATAGGCTAATCACTTACTAGCGTGATGTCGCTAGCTAGAAGGGGACATCATAATCCGCCCTTCCAGAAATTGGTTGTCCTCAAGCAATCTCTATTGCAATGTAACTCCACTCCACCAGAGGTCCAAAAGATGAATTGCATCATGTCCCATACATCTCAAACCAACTCTTGTATTACCAACATAAACACAACTATGCAAGGACAATCATCATGCCAACTATCCAACCCTTGTGCACATGAATAGTGCATCAAAATCAAAACATGTTCAAGAAGGCCAAGGATGAACCAATATACTTTCCGCACACTGAACATGCTGCAATGCTCAACTGTAAACCTTGTCTGAAATCCAGATGCACCCAAAGCATCCCAAACTCTACACTCAATGCTCAACTGAATATCCCAATTCACTCTGTAGAGTACTCCATACAAACCATGTGGCATCAACATAATACCATTGTATGCTGCAACTAAGTCAACCCCAACCAAAGGAAGAAGCAATCCACTAGCTAGAACAATCCTTGGATCCCATAGACAATATGGAAGTCTTCCAAAATTAACTTCCTCAGACTTCTGTTGTTCAACTTTGATCCCAACTTCACCATACCAAAAGTGGTGAAGCCAGCCAATAGGACCCACCAAAATTGCAGTGCTAACCTTGTTGCCACCCAAATCCCAATTCAAGTGAGACTCACATCCATCTGTACTGTGGAGATAAGAACTCCTAAAGGTATCTGTATCACAACCACTATCTCCATCCTCTACTAATCTATCATGGATATGATCACTTTGCAAGTAGCTCCCCACTAACTTGTAGCTACTGATTCCATCTACTAAAGATGGTGAATACCCATCCCACCAAGGACGGTATAATCTTGGAGCCAATCCACATCGACATATAACCAAATCCTCTACATGTGGATCAAAAGAAAAATGATAAGCACTCCTCACTATATAGTTTCGGTAAAATGCTCTGATCTCGGTCAAGGTCTCATCACTAACAACTTGAGAATCAAGAGGTGGCTCCAACCTCTGACCCCAAATAACTGATTGGGCAGGATCATTGGTAACTCTCTCTACAAACCCAACCATGAAATCTCTGTGAGGGACCATTGCAGTCAAAGTATCTACAATTGCTCCTACCAATTGCCAATTCCTGTGAGAACCTCAGATGAGAGTATCCTCAACGACTCCAAATGGTCCCTCCTGCAACTTTGGACTCTCAAGTAGGTATTCAATAAATGTATCTGTGCAATAGAAATGATATGATGCAAAATCAATCCTATCCTCTGAAACCTGCAGTTGATCACTCGGACCCTATGATACAAGCTGTCTATCACCATCAACTGCAAGAGATGAGGTAACTGACCTAATTCTGGGAGAGGGAAACAAATCAACATGAGAGCTATACTCCCAAACAGATGACACTGTACCAACCCCCTGTGCAAATGATGGAGTAGTTCCCTCTGCTAATACACAACTCTCTGATAAATCCACCATTGCCACACAACAACTATCAATAATTTGTTCTGCATCATCTAACAATGTGCTGACCGTTGGAGAACCTGATACAACAAGAGGCTCCCTACAATTCTCAACTAAAGTACTCATCCCAATTGAGTCTATTGCACCCAAATTTGTAATGGATGTACCTACATCCTTACTACAACCTGTGAATATCAACTCGTCACTAACAACCACTGTAGGAAGCTGAATTGAATCTATAGCTAGTGAAGTTGTACTCGGATCAATTCCACGGTAACATCATCTAACTGTAACTGCGACTCCTGAAGAGCCAACTGAGTGCTCTCCAATATCTCTGTAGTCACCTCAAGCTCATGAGTGAGTTCAACTACCTCTTCTTCCTTTCCCATCAATGCATCATAACAAGTGCAACCGCACTCAAGAAGGTAATCCCTGTCAGCCAATAACTGCAAGTAATTATATTTCATTATCCTTACAGCTTCTTGTAGTGAATGGATCTCTACAAGGGAAAGATCACTATCACAGTGCTCATCCAACATAGGAGTACCCCAACCACATATGGCTAACATCTGACAAGCAGCATCATAGTGCTCAATAGCTGTAGCAATCTGACTATTACTCGCCTTCAATTGCCCGATCAAATGATGTTTTTGAACTCCCCAACTCCCATGTAAGCTCTCTGACCCACAACCCACACTGTGATAGGAAGTTGTATCCTCAATGCTTATCTCATGATCAACAACATCATGTGTGCTATCATCTCCGCACACATCAACAACCGATGTACTATTGTTAGGCACTTCAACAAATGGCATGCCTGGTAAAGTGGAAGTTGCCGCTACAACAGTCTCCTCACACACTCCCACTTCCAATGTAACTGTAAGTCCCTCTGAAGAACAATCCTGGGACCTATTACCAACAAATAAAATTTTGGAATCATTTTCTAAAGTCTGATATGAAAAATCAGACTCATTGAAGCATGAGTCATACTCATAAATTACATCAGTAGTACCCAAATCATTAGTACTAACATCATCCACCTGTAAAACCTTTGCTATCTCATGTGGATGCAAACATAATTCACTGCTGTCATAAAAATCAGAATTATTAGTACTCGTATTTTTATGCAATCCTCAAAAGTGACACTCACATCTTGCGAAACAAGACAAGGAGACACCCACTACATCTTCTGCGCTGGCCCTGTCATCAACAACATCATTATGCTCAAACAAGGGACTGCTGTCATGAAAATCAGAATTGTTATCATGGCTGATAACAACTTCTGGATCGCTGAAAGTACCAACATTCTCCTCAAAACTCACATTTTGATCTTCAACATCTATTAGAGTTTCATAAGTATGAACAACATCACAAGAAACTTTATCTTCATGTGGCTGATTGAATGCAACTGGTTTATCTTCGAACATCACCAACTCCTCCCTAGTCTGGAAGTCATCATGAAGTGTTTTGTGCCCAACATCTCCCTTAATGTAAGCCTGATTTTTAATCTCCAGTGGATCAATTACATGCCGATCACTAGCTGCTGAAAGTTCATTGTAAAGATTTCTTGATGTCCCACTTGTAGAGACCTCTTGTTTCTCTTCCTTTTTGTTTTGTGATGTAGACCCCTTAAAAATGGATCTCATATGTTGTACTAAACTGTCCATGGTAGCCGGGTTTGAAAGGAATTCATCTATTCTTTTTTGATTTTGCTTAATCTTCTCTAAGTTTTTCATTATGGCATTTGTCTGCTTCTTGGAAATAATCATACCATGCAATTGGTTTTCTTGTTTCATTGATTTCCTGGACTTTTCCATAACTGAGACAACTGCAAGAATGCTGGACACTCAAAATCAAATGTGTGAGCTCAATGATTTTTTTAAAATCAAACCCCCAAAATTTGTATTGCTTGAAAATTGTATGCAACTGAAAAAGCTGACATGCAACTGAAAAATATGACATGCAACCTCACAGGATGGCAGGAAACCGCTCTGATACCATTGTAAGAACCCCTAAATCGGTCCTTAACTGCTGCAGATGTTTATCTCAATTTGTTGTTTGAAAGTTTATGATTTTTTTTGGATTTTCAAGGGTTTTAGAAATAAAAAGCAAATATGCAATAATCTGAAATTCTGAAGCTATTCAATTAACTGGTGCAACTTCTATTTATTTTCCAAATGAAATACAAAAGGGAATCAAGACAATCCTTTATTGGAAAATGATTAACAAAGGCAACTACAAAATGCATAAAAAAACCTGGGTGAATACACCAGCTGCTGCAGGAACTTATTTATTTCAACTCTACAATGTTGTGGCTGTAAATCTGAAAGAGGATAATGGTTGCGACTTATTCCTCCATAAAGCTGCAATTAAATACTATCTTCTTCTTCTTGCTGCTGAAACTAATACTGCTAAAGCACAATTAGAGTCTCTGGATGAAACTCTGTGAAATTCTAAATTCACTGGATATTTCACCAGCTCAAATGAATACACACAGAAGAACTTCTTCAATGACAAAGCTGAAACCCTTCTTAGAGCTCGAAATCACAATGATCAATTTGCAAAATAACAATTGATAGCTCATTCTTCATTTCCCAAGCAAATATAGGCCTCCAAAACCCTAATAAAAAATCCTCTTCAAGGCTGTGATTTTATTTAATGAAATAACATTAAATAAAATCATTAACATTTAATTGAATTAAACTTAGGGAAAACTTTTAATAATTCACCTCCAAAATAAAATACTCAATTGGCCCCATTCGATGTGTTATAAACCTATCACTTAAGTGATTTAAATATAAAGTCAATTTAACTTTATATTAAATCCTTTGCCATTTAATTAAAATATGTAACCACTGAAAACTGAATAACTCCCTTAAAAATGAGAATTTGGCTTAATCGTCTAGAACTGGAGTTGGTCTAATAATTTCCCATGTGATCAAATAATATTGCTAAAAATAGCAAGGGTCCATCTCTATGGCTCAAAAATAAACCCAAATATAAAAACTTTTGCTAAAAATAGAAAAATCCATATAACTGAGCCAAAAACAATCTTTTAAGCCAACTGAAAACGCTGAACTCTGCCACTACTGAACCATTTGAAAACCATACCTTCATTGTGCCTGAAAAGACCCCCTATCCATGCCTACTAGCTTATGAGGATCCACTGATAGGCTAATCACTTACTAGCATGATGTCGCTAGCTAGAAGGGGACATCACATAATATTGTACAAACACATTAGGGTTTGGAGGAAGAAACATGATAGGTATGTCCAAAGCAATGTCCACATGAAGTCCAAGAGTGAATGGGTATTAGAGCCCTCTTGGCCTTGGTGGGCAGTCAACATTGACATCCACCAGGGTGACCCACTTAGTGGGGTGCTTGTACTTGCTTTCCCTATCTATGCTTGATACGCCTAAAGATAAGAACCATCATTGTAGAGTTAGAGAGGAGATTGCAAAGTGGGTTTCTTGATTGTTCTATCTAAGGCTAAGAGCTCCCCTCCTACACCACCTGCCTTTCATACAAGATGGGTTTCAAACAGTTTCATCATCAGACATATGCATTATATATCCCATGATATAAATATACGTAAATAAGAGATAATTGTTTTCTAACCACGCATAAGCAATGTATATACCACAAACCATAAGAGGATTAAATGTTTGGGGAATAAATCGGCTTATCAAAAGTATAGGATTTTTTGAAAAAATCGGCAAAAAATTGGATTTACAAAAAATAAAAATAAAATTTGAAGAAAAATAGTCAAAAGCTACTTTAAAAAAAATAAATTTAAGGGTATTTCTATATCATAGATATATTGAGAGCAAATAAAACATAGAGTTCGACCCATTAATTGTAGAAAATATATTTTCATTGTTTATATTCATATCACCGATTACATTGTACAAAACATACCACAATAGCATAAATAATAAGTAGATGGGGACAATTGTCAAACTGTCAATTACAATATAGTTTGTGACTTTGTACAAAGTCAACCTATAAACTAAGTACAAAGTTCCAAAAAATCAAATGTAGCCAATCAATTGCTAAAGGGCAAGAGGTTCTCATCATGAAGCTCCTAGGTAAGAGCCTGTCCTAATTCCTTCAACAATATGAATTGGAAAGTTGGCCTATTCCATGATTTCAAAATTATTAGGCTCAAGAACTAGATCGAAGAAATAAACAAATTCCGTATAACTAGATTGAAGAAATAAACAAAGTCTATGATTAATCCAACTGGACATTTTGCAATTACTTGCAGCAAAGGGCTTATAGGTGACAAACTTAAAATATATCTATAAGGTATAGGATTATGAATCTATACCTTATAAATATAAAAGACCTCTTAAGGTTATATTTTGATTATTAAATGTTGATTTATATGCTGTGATTAAACAAATTCTACTTAACTAGATTGAATAAATAAACAAATTCGGCATAACTAGATTGAAGAAATAAACGAAATCTATGATCAATCCAATTGGACATTTTGCAATTACTTGCAACAAAGTGCTTAGAAATTTTACAGGTGACAAACTTAATAGACATTTATAAGGTATAGGATCATGAATATAGTTATAGTTGGTACTTTGTTTAGGCATACTAATACGAGAGGCAATTGTTTTCGTATGTAGTAGAGAATCACTTGTGGACAAGCAATCTTGGGGAAGGCGTATTGTAATGTCCCCGTTTCCTACGTCAATATCTTTTATAGAGGTTAACCTATCAGCAGGGGCCCCGTATGATGTTATCTTACCGGTTACTGAGAGGGGGTGGGGGGTGAATCAGAAAATACTAAATCTTACTGTTTAAAACTTGCAAACAGATTCTAGGATGCAAAGTAGAAAGTTAACAGTCATTCACAAGCATAAACTGAATCACACAGATCTATACAAATATTTGTACATGGAAACCCTCGGTTAGGGAGAAAAAAACCACGGTGAGACAGAGCTCACAACTTCACTAGTTCCAAATGAAGGCACCCTGTTAGGAGCTTACAAAGCACTGGTTAAGGTGTTACTTGGTTAAAGAATTTTACAAGAGATCTGTTAAGATCTAAACCTTGTTAGGAGCTGCCTGGTTATAGGACTTTGCACATCGACAAGATGTTACCCTGTTAGGGGATTTTTACAACGAACCGATTAGGTCCACCCTAATATAGGGATTTGTATATGATGAAATATCTTTCAAAAAACAGTGATCTATAATGACACGGATTGTCTGATTAGATCATACTTGTAGATTCCTTCCCCTGTTTGCTTGGCTGTTGATCTTCTTTCTACCTTCACCTTTGTGCCTATAGCACTCCGCAGAAGATATGTTTTCTTTGCTCTCTGTGTTTTTCACTTATCAACAGCAACACCTTACTTTGCGTCCTATTTCTAATATTTATACAAGAGTGATCCTCTTGACTTGTAGAACCGCCGGGGAATAAACTTGACCATAAAATATGCAACGCAAGAAAGTTGTGCGTTGTGATCTAGAGTTTATCTTGAGATCATCTGTAGAACTAAAAGCTAACTCAAGTTGAACGGTTAACTTTGCATCAGAGTAATGGATGTCTCGCATAATCAGGCTCTTAATTGAACTGTAACTCAAATTGTTCCACAACAACTGGACCGGATTTTTCTATCAGTTAGATCAGAATCGGTTTGTCGTTGGATGCTGAATAAGACCGATACTGAGTACTTGGTTCTGTCTACCGGTTTATCTAACTACTTAGTTGACCGGTGCATATACTATGTGCTTTATCTACCGGTGTCATCTAAGTAATGCGAGCAACCGGTGATCCTCAACCGGTGTGAATGGGTTTGATGAAATACAGTAATGACAACTTATATTGCTAACAATCTTCCCCTTTTTCATTGGTGGCAAAATAAACAAAACCATTCATACGATAGCTGTTCAAACCTTGGTCAGAGAGATAGAATACTACCCTTGCTGTCTTGCCTGATTGAATACTCTGCTCCTGCCCGAAACTTCCCCTGACTGAGTACTTCCCTTGACTGAGTCCTTTGGTGGTTTTTATTACAAATAGCTTCCCCTTTTTGCCTCCATAAGACAAAGAGTTATGGTTTCCTTCACATTTGAAGCTGTGTGAAGATATCCTTATAGATGTTCTTGGCAGAGTGTAGAAACGATGCCCATTGATCGGTTACATGTTCAATATTTTGTTGGGCAGCCTTGAGAGATACAATGATGTTTTCCATATCATCGACAGTTTTGTAGTCCGGTTCATTGACTAGGACATCAGTTGAAGTAGCTGTCTGGTGCATGAAATCAAGAGTTGGGGCCAAAAACATCTGGAATCCAATGATGTCTTGAATCCTTTTGTTCTTTTCTTCTGAAGCCTTTCTGAGGACTAGAGTAAGACTAGCCATTTCTCTGCTGAAGGTTGTGGCTGTTTTGGTCTTGATGTCAAGTTGGTTGGACAAAGCTCTTAGGTCTTCTGAAGTCTTTGTAGCTTTGTCAGTTAAGTCAGTCAAGAAAATCTCAAAATTTGAAGTTTTGCTTAACAAATTTTCTGCAACTTGTATCTGCTGTTGAAGAACTTTTAGATTATTTAGTAGAATGGCTTTAATATTTGCAACTTGCTTGTGAAGAAGCTCTACTCTTTTTTGCGCATAGTGTTCAATAGCCACTGTTTCTGGATCAGTCAGAGCTTCACCAATGGTTGCAGTCAGCACTTCTAGCTGGTCGATGACTGGTTCATCTTCATCAATATTAGCATCCGGCACAAAGTGATACAGGATATCTTTTACTTTATTTAGAACCATATCCTGTTTTCTTTTAGTGAGCTCTTTCAGCTGTCTTGTTGACATTTTGCTGATGTCAACTATTGTCTCAGTTGTTTTGCTCCTTTTTTGTAATGATCCCTATTTCTAGGCATTGTCCAAATACAACAAACGGTGCCGATTAGGGAACTTCTTTTAGGATTATTCCTTATCTTACATTTCATCCTATATTATCCGAGGTTCTGCACAACTTATTGAAAGAAAGATAAACTCGAAATGGTGTAAATAAACAATGTAATTTGTATGTGTATAAAAAATATCTCCCATAGAGATTATAGAGACAATCCTTCTCTCCATCTTCCTAAGGACATCTAGAGTGGAAGAGTTACAGGGCCTGGGTCGCGTGAAACAAGCTACAAGTGGCTTCCCTCAAGGCCTAACCCTAATATTGGGATAACCATCATGTGCTCGAAATTACTCCGCCTCTACCATCCACAACCTCCACACTCAAGATGCCTTAACAAGATGAAAGAGATGAAACTCTATAATCTTCATAGGCTATATTAGTTGATATTCTGATTTAAACATATTTATTTATGTATGCTCATATATGTTTATGTAAAATATATATATATATATTCATGCCCAATTAATTCAATATATTCCTTTTATATACATTCTTATTATATATATTTTTGTTTATATATATATATATATAATACAGATATGTACGAATGGAAAAGAAACCTAAGATATATATATATTTATATCTAAATATGCTTAAACATTAGCAGTCCACGTATATACATATATTAGTCGAACAGGAACGTGCCATTCTCCTAGGATATGCAAACAAATGACTAGTAGGGAAAATATTGTTTAAATGTGGGTACCTGACGTTACCAGATGCTTTCCCTTGGTTTGACGTTTCCGTCGTGCACTGGTGTGACGCGGTGGTTTGTATTTCCCTAACGCTATCTCCTGTTGTTTCTTCTGCTGTGTTGTCTTCTCCCCGTTCCGTGTCCTCCAACATAGCCAATAATCCTTATTAATATCTTTCGTGTCCATTGGTTGCGACCCGATCAATACTACCGCTGTGAGGTTTTGTTTAATAAAGAAATTCATTGTTTAGGACATTTATCGGTTGATTGCTTAATTTGTCCAATATTACTAATATTAGCGTGGATTGTTACTTAGTATTAGTAATGATATTGTGTAGTTATATTAATTAGTAAATTATAGTAATTAATTATATATAATTGGTTATATTAATATTAGTAATATGTTTTAATATTAATATTAATAATATTAATTTATATATGTTGATTAATAAATTGTTGATTTAGTTACATTGATTATATTGATTAATTATTAATTAAATATTAATTATGTATTAATTAATTATATATTAATTATTTGATCTAGTATTTGAGTCAATTTATATGCATTGATGTATTAATTATGGTTCACAAATTACTTACGAATTAATTACAAAATTGAACAAGTATATAAATATATATATAAAATTAAGGTATACATTATTTGTGGTCCATGACATTTTTGCTTCAGATTCTTCAGATAATGAGATCTTTTGTTTAGAGGAGCTGGCAATATTTTCTTGTTCCTTTCCTTTTCTCTGTTCTTGTGCCTTTGGAGCTTGCTCATGTTCGCTTGCATCTTGTTTGTCTATCTTGCTTCCCTCTTCTGGTCCGGCTTCTGATGACTGAACGTTTATCTCAAGCATAGCATCTTCTTGTTGAGAGGGTTCTTTTGATGGATCATCTATAGTGATCCCTTCGCCTCCTTTATCTGATCTGTTAGTGGGAACATTGACAGAAGTCTGTCCCAATACAACCAATTCACTAGAAGTGAACTTTTCTGTGGGGACTTCCTGCTCATCAGATATCGGAGTCTGAGTTGCAATAAACTGAACAGGTGGATCCACAATTGTAGTGGTGTGATCCCGAGGGCCTGTTTCTTCAAGGGTATGGAAATCATACTGCTCCCATAAATCCAAGGTCTCTTTAAAGACTTCATTCTCATAACCATTGAGAATCTTGGCGACTTTGTAGTTTGTGTCTAGATTCATAGATGCAGTGCCTAAAAGAAGTGTGACACTTTTATCACTCAAGCCAAGTCTAGCTTTCTCTAGTACTTCTTTATTGATTTGAGAGTTTCTCTCCAGACCGGTTCTCCATTTTTCCTGAAGCTTGGCATTCAATTCGAGAGGAAACTTGCCTCTATAATCCCTGGGTGTTTTCATGAAGTCTAGAAGACTTTCAACAAGAGCTTCTTCTATTGCCTGTTTGTCTTCCTTAGCTAACACGCTATACCATTTGGCAGCATTATCTATTTCTCCAAAATTGGTAATTTTAGCTACAATGTCATTAACAGTCATGGTGCGAGCCTTACCTTTTTCTGGAGATACAAGAAGGGTATGATTTGTCGGTTCATCAATAATGTCAATGATGACTGGTTTATCTGCTCCGAATACTCCTTTTCCTTTTTCGGTGTCATGAACCGGTGGAGCTGTTGCCTTTTGGCGTTCTTCCTCTGCTTTTTGCTGTGTCCGAAGTAGGTTGTTCCAGATGGCTACTCCTTCAGCATGGACTTTCTCGGTTTCTCCAATCAACAAGAGGTTTGTTCTTTTCTTTATCAGAAAATTCTGTTGGTTTAGTTTAGCTTGTTGACTTGCTTCTTCTAGAGTAAGATGATTTTGCACTTCTAGCAGAGCTTGAATCCTTAGCTCTTTTTCCTTTTCCATTGAAGCTTTCCACTTGCCTTGAAGGATATTTAACAGATCCTTAGGCAGTACCTTCTAAAGCTCAGAAGGGCTTAGATTGAACTTGTGCAGGCATACAACGATAGCCTCTTCAATTTTTCTTCGGTCTTCATCATTAGCTAAAGTGTATCTTCTGTTGACATTAGCCATTCCTCCGGTTTCCTTCAGTCTGGTTACAAATTCATCTATCCTTGGTTTTCCTTTTCTTGGTTGATCCACCTTTGCTTGCTTGCCGGTCCTCTTCTTTCTTTTGCTGAGCGGAACTCTATCCTCTGAATCGGTTTGCTCTGCTTCTTGCTCCTATGTGATTGGCTCCGGTTGAGCTTTCTTCTTCTGTGCCTTTGGTGGTGCAATTTCCGGTTTCTTCTTAGGTGTTGGCGTTCGCTTTACATAAACATTCTTGATTGGCGCCTTCTCTAATTTCTTTAGTATCTCCTCGTAGGTTCCAAACCGTTGAGCTGGGAGATCCAGATTTTCTTTTTCCAAGGCCTCCACATACATCGTTGCAAACTTTGCTGTGATTTCGTATCCAAACTCAGGTGCGTACTCGGTTCTTGGTTCTACTGCTTGAATGATGCAGGAGTCAGTAGACACCAGAAAACATACCTCCTTTTTGTATTTTTCAACAATAGTGGATGGGATTCTTTCTCTAGCATGCATTTTTAGTTGAGATGCATTGAAGTAATTGGTCATTTCCTTATCAAACTGGTCTCCCAGTTCATTAGCCATGTTGCTGATTTGCATCATGACCAGTCGATCTGTTGCCCACGTTACTTTTCCTTTACCGGGAAAGAAGTTAGAATAGTAGAAGTGAAGACATACCAAGAGTGTTCCAAATTTCAGTGATTTCTTCTTGACAAAGCCCAACTTCTTCATGTTTTCAAAGATTTGTCCTCTTAGCATTTCGCAAATATCATATTGAGCGTCATCATGAACAATTCTGAAGGCTGCATGTATGCCTCCACCCGGTATGCTGTTGAGGTTACTTGATTGATATACTTTGTAACCGATTACAACTGATGCGAACCGAACAACTGGATCCTCAATGTCAGTTACGGTCATCAATCGCTTGTCAGATTTGGACTTTGTCATATTAGCCACCACTGCATTAGATATGGTTCTTAGAGGAAGAGCCTCTCCTTGATTGCAAAACCCAGTTACCTTGTAGAGATCTTCTTTCGTGATTGAAGTGCAGATTCCTCTCATAAGCCAAAATCCCGGATCATGCACCTGACTGACTACCATACGAATCCACTCAGGTTTGAAGATGACTGGATACGAGACTCCATTTATGATTCCCGATGATACCAGCTTTGCGTAGCCATTGGGATGATTACCATCAGGGCACAGTGAGCGATACTCATTTTGTATGTACATTTCTCCTAGCTCTTCTTGCTTAGCGTGAATAAACGCAATTACATCTTCTGTCAGGAGCACTCCTTTAGGTATTGAGGAGAGCGCGCCAGCCATGTCGATCTCCCTGTCTTGATTTGACGAGATGTCAAAAGGATTACGCTCCGTTTGATTTGCAGGAACAAGCTTTGCCTCGTATGATGAGGATGCCATTGTTCTAACTTGGTTGCTTAGTGATGATTAGATCGGTTTGACAGATAATCTTACTCAATGATCGAGTTGCAAGAATTTTGCTCGAGCTGAGATTAGATAACATAAAATTGCAAGGTAAAAAGGAAAGAGTTAACCTTCTTTTCTTTTATAGGAATAGGGCATAACGGTAATTACCAAACGGTAACTATTTGTTAAATGACTATAGTAATAAATGCCTTACCTAACCTTTCTTGACGCCTTTTCTAACCGGTAGTCTGACTTTTTCAATTAGGCATGTCCCAGTTGATCACCTCATGTCCTTCCGGTTTGTTCTGTAGCCTGAGTGAGATAGGACTCACCAGTTCTACCGGGAACGATAGTTGTACTACCGGTTCCCTCTAGGCCTTGAAGACTTAACTTGCAGAAGAAATATCACCATCTTGTGATGATGATTTTACCTCCGTTGCCTCCTCGGTAGAGTTCTTTGATTCCTTGACAAACATATTTTCTTCACTACTTTCTTGGTTTCTTTGTCTTTGTTGTTCCTTTTATCAGAACTCAAGGTCTTCACCACCGGTCCGTCCGATCTTTTGTTTTTGTTCCTGTTCTGGTTCCGACAGTTTTTAGCTAGGTGATTGGCTTTGTTGCAGTAATGGCAAACTATACCGGTTGCTTTCCATGGATTCATCCCTCTTGGATTAGGTGGTTCGCTCCATGATTCTCTGTTGCAATGCATCTTTTTATTTGGATGATCAGTTGCATTTCGGTTTCTACCCTTTTTTGAGAATATCGGTATGGGTGATTTGAATGCCATAGTCTTTGATTTGCATTCTTCAGCCTTGTGTCCAAATTTGTTGCAGGCATAACAGTATCCCTTGAAGCTTCCCCTACTTGCGCTGGACACGGATAAGGGACTAGACCAACACTCGTTGGTCTTGTGGCCCTTTTTGCAACAGTTTTTACAGTAGCTGTTGTTGGTTCTTACTGGTGCATTTCTACAGTTTTTAGTGTGATGACCTGGTTTTCCACGAGGCTTACAAGAGGTGTAAAAGTTTTTCCTACCTCTTTGTGCTAGCGTCTTCCTTTTGTTGACTCCACCGGTAAATCTGAGACTGGTGTGATCATTGTGCCTTCGTTGAGCATTGAGTTGCTCATCGAGCTTGACCGATATTTCATTGTATCTTTTTAGCATTTCATTCCTTCTTTCAAGGACTTTCATTTGTTCCTTAAGTTGATATATCTTGATTGCTAGCTTCTTGCATGCTTCATCTCTAACCTGCCATGCTTTATGCATATTGGCATTTTCCTGGGTGGCAATCAACAAGTCCTCTTGGAGTTGCATAATGAGGAGTTCATTGGCTCTTGCAGCTTCCTCAACCCGGTTCATTGCTTTTTCAGAAGCTGTTGATGTCTTGACTGCTGTGTTCCTTTCGCTTTCAGTTTTTCGTTTTTGCTCAATCAGTTCAGTCATTCTTAGAGCATTTAACTTTTGCTCCCTTTTGAGATCAGTAATATGACCGGTTAGGATCTGATTCTTTTCTGTAAGCTCGGAGACTGCTTCCTCGGCCTCATCAGACCCACTCTGCCCAGATAGTTCGTCGATGGTTTCATTGCTCTCATTTAGTTGTAGAGCCAACTCCTTTCTCTTAGCAAGTGACTTCCTCAGACTATTTTCCAGCGAGGCAATAATGTCATTGGCTTCCTCTAGTTGTTTCTGGTACCGGTAAATCCTCCATGATCTTTTTCTCAAGTTGTTAAACTTTTATTGTGTAGAGAACTTGGCTCTGATACCAATTGATGTTATCTTACCGGTTACTGAGAAGGGGGGGGGGGGGTTTGAATCATAAAATACTAAATCTTGTTGTTTAAAACTTGCAAACAGATTCTAGTATGCAAAGTAGAAAGTTAACAGTCATTCACAAGCATAATGAATCACACATATCTACACAAATATTTGTACGTGGAAACCCTTGGTTAGAGAGAAAAAAACCACGGTGAGACAAAGCTCACAACTTCACTAGTTCCAAATGAAGGCACCCTGTTAGGAGCTTACAAAGCACTGGTTAAGGTGCTACCCGGTTAAGGGATTTTACAAGAGATCTGTTAAGATCTAAGCCCTGTTAGGAGTTGCCTGGCTACAGGACTTTGCACATCGACAAGATGTTACCTTGCTAGGGGATTTTTACAACGAACCGATTAGGTCCACCCTAATATAGGGATTTGTATATGATGAAATATCTTTCAAAAAACAGTGATTTATAATGACATTGATTGTCTGATTAGATCATACATGTAGATTCCTTCCCCTGTTTGCTTGGCTATTGATCTTCTTTTCTACGTTCACCTTTGTGCCTGTAGCACTCCGCAGAAGATATCTTTCCTCAACTCTCTGCATTTTTCACTTATCAACAACAACACCTTACTTTGCGTCCTATTTATAATATTTATACAGGAGTGATCCTCTTGACTCGTAGAACCACCGGGGAATAAACTTGACCATAAAATATGCAACGCAAGAAGGTTGTGCGTTGTGATCTAGAGTTTATCTTGAGATCATCCATAGAACTAAAAGCTAACTCAAGTTGAACGGTTAACTTTGCATCAGAGTAATGGATGTCTCGCATAATCAGGCTCTTAACTCGAACAGTAACTCAAACTGTTCCACAAAAATTGGACCGGATTTTTCTATCAGTTAGATCAGAACTGGTTTGTCGTTGGATGTTGAATAAGACCGATACTGAGTACTTGGTTCAGTCTACCGGTTTATCTAACTACTTAGTTGACCGGTGCATATACTATGTGCTTTATGTACCGGTGTCATCTAAGTAATGCGAGCGACCGGTGATCCTCGACCGGTGTGAATGGGTTTGATGAAATACAGTAATGACAACTTATATTGCTAACACTGTATGCTAATATAGTGTATAGGGAGCCCATCCAGGGGTCTTGTGGCATTTTTGGGAGGTTTGTGTGGGGTTTTAGGTGTTCACAGATAGTCGCCTATTTTTTAGGAGTGTTCCTATTATTTAGGAGACTAGGAGTTGGCCTCCTATATTTGGACATCACTGTGGACCAGGCGCATCATCAGTTTTTAGTTGGATGGTTAAGTTGGTTTTGGATTATTAAAGTTAACTAAGTTAAGTTTAATGATTTAATTAAATAGATTAAAATTATTTCATAGAGTGACTTTATTATAATAAAGTAACTTAATAATAAATGTTATAAAGTGATTTTATAACACTTAAATAAAGTGACTCTATAAAATCAAATATTTGCCTAAATGGGACGCCTACATGGAGAATGAATAAATAAAACAAATTGCAACTTATTAAATTTTAAAGTTGCCAAATTAAACCCTAGTTTGATCGCCCTAGTTGAGAATGAAATGTAAAGAGAAAAGCGAATTCATTTGGAGAGTTATTATTTTGGAGAATTCATCTTTGGTACTTTAGACCTCTTAGAGCTAGGGTTTGGCTGGAATTATTTGTGAAGACAAAGTCTGTTGGCATTACTAACCAGTAAGCTCTCTACCGTTCGAAGTGTTGTCATTGATTGGCAAAAGAGGATAGAGATTTGTTTCCTCTATTATAGAGGGGACTCTTCATCAAGAGAGGCTGTGAAACCGGTCACTACACTAAGCATTAGCAACCGGATAGGGCACTCAGCAGAGAAGAGTGTATCCTAGTATCAACCAAGGATCGACCTCAACCGGTATAGACAAGTACAAATAAAAGCATATCCAACTAATGTCTATAACACAACCGGAACAGTGCAACTGGTAATCTGCCACACCAAGGGCGTGTACCCGGTAAGCCAAGAAAGAGACGTTCTAAGACTCTTACCTGTTTATAGCATGAAGAACTCAACCGATATATTATAAGACTCCGGTATGAACTGAGGAAGTCATAGTCAACTGTCTGTTCCAACCAACTCTTCTTGACCGGGATTTATTGCAGTAAATCCGAGTGATCTTGAGTTGTCTTGGTGATCGGTTTGAGGCGCAGGTAAAGGATTTAAAGCCGGAATCAATGGTTTCTTGAGGCACGACTGAAGGATTTAAAGCCGGATTCTGTGGCTTTAAATCGAAGTGTTATCTCTTGTGAAGAAAGGTTGCCTGACATGCAACTGTTGTTTTCTTCATGTAGTGGATGAAGCCAGAGCTTGCATTGGATGCTTGCTTAGAGAACAAACACTTCATTGAGTGATGGATTCGTTGGATCTCAGGATTAGGTCATGCATTTGAGGCACAGTCAGGGCAACAAAATTGAATATATTCTTATGTTTGTTGAAAAGAAGGATTGCCTTCATTCTGCCGGGAAAAAGAGTGAACCTATATGCTACAGTAGCAAGGGTTAGAGAAAACTGACAAAGAGATAATAGGTTGTGCAAGGCAGCACAACAACAGTTGAGAATACTCCTGTGTTAACCGGTGATAATTCTCAGTAGAGCACAAATAGAGTTCACATTTGGCTAAGCAGAGCCTTCTGTAAAGATCTTGATTCTATTGTTTTCTAGCAAACTACAATAGACAAATCCCAATATTTGGGTGGACTCTAACAGGTCCCTTGTATCAAAATCCCTTAACTGGGTGACATCTTTCAAGGTGTTTGAAGTCCCTTAACCGGGCAGGTTTTAACAGACCTTATTGTAACAAATCCCTTGACCGGGTCGCACCTAGCAAGTGCGTTTTATCCCTTGACTGGGTAGGCTCTTAACAGGGCGTACTTCAGAAGAGTACAAATATTGTGAGGTCTCCTCACACCGTGGTTTTCACCCTAACTGGGTTTCCACGTGATAAATCTGGTGTCACTTTGTGTTTGTTCACTTGCTATTTTATTTGCTTAGAACTGCTTGTTTTTTTTTGTGCTGCAAGTTTACATCACTGGATTAAAGTAAGAAGAAATTTTTTTTCAAGTGCTGATTCACCCCTCCCCTCTCAGCATTGGTTGGGACTGTCAAAGTCTTTCACAGATCTGAATGCTAGGGTTTGGCAGGAATTATTTGCGAAGAGGAAATCTTTCACAGATTTTAATGTTAGGGTTTAGCAGGAATTATTTGTGAAGAGGAAATCCTTCATAGATTTGAATATCTGCAGGTGTGGAAGATCACCCAAGGGCATAATATATAGACGATTTCATGCAGGGGTTGCATTGGGCTTCATAGCAATTAATTATTTCTCCAGAGTATTTTTATAGGCTATAGGAGTGAACAGGGTAATCATTTTCAGATTTGCGTCGAGGGCAGATTTGATAGGTTTATATGCCGATTTATCAATTTGGGGCCTTTCTTTCCATCTGTACCATTTAGAACACAACAGCAGGGTGCTCTTTGATCTTATTTCAACTAATCATCACATTGCAGGCAAGATATGGGCTTTCTTCGAATCCTTCAGTTCTCAGCTCTTCAGTGCGGCAGGCTGTACCATCTAGTGTATGATTTTGTAGATATTAATATCAGCAAACAGGTTTTATTGGAGGGCATTTTGGTTTGAGTGTTGTTCACCAAATCCTAGGCATGCAATCAAAGGGTTTGATTTGTTGGATTCTTTCCAAATCACCATTGTAATTGCTTCTGTTTGAAGATAGTTTAAATCAGAAATCAAAATCAGATGTCTGAAAATATTGATGAGATGTTGGATGCCTGAAAATGATATGTTATAGTTCTTGATTAATACTAGAAGTTTAAAGTTTATTGAGCAATTTGAATTATTTCTTGTTAGCAAATACATTCAAGCATATATTTCAAACAAAGTATTTAGAAAACAAATAAAGCAATCAGAACATTGTGAAAACTCAAAAACTTTGAAAAATTCAGTTAAATATTCTGTAACGAATTTGAAAATTACAAAAGGGGCTGGGATATTACAGTTCATTATTTAATATTTGTTTTAGGCATTTATTACATTGCATCATGCATTTAATTTTTTATCAAAGGTAGGTGTACCTACCTCCTCAACTCTTGCCTATATAAGCGAGGGCTAAGAACATTTGTAATCATTCTCAAGCATCCTCAAGCATTATCAATTAGGGCATTGTTTTGTTTATTTCTCTCTTTCTATTACGTGTTTGATTTTGTAAGGGGAGTACCCTTCATCAGTGTTACCAGAGCATGTATTGAGTGTGTCAGGATGGAGTGGCCCTTCATCAATTTCTGAAAAGAACTGATCTGAAAAGAGTATCAGACTGCTGCTTCCAAACCTGGTCTGAATATTAATCTCGGTGGACAATGCATGATTTATTTTCTGATAGATCTATATAGGTTCGATCTTACGTTCCTTTGCTTCTTTTATTGGAATGCTTCTTGTTTGATTTGCTGCAGATGTTTGAATCTGTGTGTATTGGTTATTGAATGTTGTTGATGATTGATATTTGTATGAGTGATCGATTGATCAAATGAATTCTTTTGATTGTATGATTTGAGGTATTGGTGAGTGATGATGTCATGAGTGCTATTTTAATATATATGGGAATTGAACGAATGCTGATTTGATAGAGCGGTTTGCTGATTGATTGTTTTCTTGATTTGATAATTGATGATTGCCTTTGTAGATTTGTGAGTGATGATTGATAAGTGACCCTTGAATGATTGGGATGATCTCTTTATACTTCATTGGTGATGACAACATCGATTTTATTTGCATCTTAGATGTAAGTTTTCTTTTCTTAGTTCATGACTAAAATAATGTTATTGCTATTATTTGAGTTGGAATTTTCAAGATAAAACATTTATTGTGATGTACCTTTTTTTTTTCTCTATTGGTTTAGATGTCACAAGTTTAGCTTAAGTTCTTATTGCCTACTGGCCTACCCTGTACAATAAATAAATCTGGTTTTAGATCAAATAAACGTAAAAAGTCAAAATATATTTCAGTGGCTTAAGATGGCCATTCATTGGCATCTCTAAAGGTGTGCTAACTATGAACTTTGACTATTGCTTTTTTTTTTTCAGTTGCAGAAAGCAAATTAAAGCCTTGGACTTCAAGAGTTGGGGAGGAGGTTGACAAATCTTTAAGTGATAGGCTTCTTCAAGTAGTGTTGTATTCACCGCAGGTATACTTAATATTTTATTCCTGAATAGCCATGAGACAAGCTCTTTCTATGAAATATTAAAAAAATACTTACATAGAAAATATAAAAATATTAAATAATGTTTCTTTTGATTTAAGAATTTTTATGAGGTGTTGTAAAGAAAGGTCTGTTTAAAAAATTGAAGAATGTAAAGTACTAGAGTCTTCCACGAAAACAATGACTGCGGAGATTGCTCTACTTGTTGTTGTATGGATTGATTGAATATGTATGAAGTAATAAATCAATATTGACATTCTTTTTAATGTTAGAATGTGTGTCATTAATCCCTTTGTAAATCGCATAGTACATCTATGAAAAAGATAAAATCAGAGAAACATTTTCATAGAATCAGAGAAACACTCTCCAAACCTGAAATAGTGGATGATCATCAAGTAATCTGTAGTAAATTATATCTTTTAAATATGGTGCAAGAAGTATGATCTATGATTTGGATTAGTTGAGTATTGAGTCTGATTCCAGAAAACATAGAATGCAGTTTGTGAGTATTCTCAGCCTTTGCGACTCCCTAGATTTCATAAATGACTCTTGGAATTCCTTTGGATGTCTCTTGGTATTTCTTTAGATGAGTTTGGAATTTCCTTAAGAAAAATACTCAAACATTTAGTTTGTTCCACATAGTTAATATATTTCTCAACCACTGAGATTCATGTGTATATAATACAATTGTAGCTTCATCCATAGTTCATGAATGAACAATTTCAATAGTCACTAATTTGAGATTTGAGTCCAATAGTTATTGGTTATAGATTAGAGATCAACTTAGATATTTTTTTTTACGATTTAGATACAATACTATTGTTGACTCTAGCATGCCAATCTACTCGAGATTCAACATGAGATCTAGACAATACTGTTTATTGATTGTATAGATAGATTGCAATTGACATGTATTGAAAAGTTTGTCATTGATGTATGAGAAGAAGAATAACATATCCTTAATTGTGCAGTGATCTTCAACTTGATATGTTCAGCAAGCTTCAAATGGTCATTAATCAGCTATTGTTTAACGATTTATGTCTTAATATACTGATCGATTTCCAAGAATTTAATAAAAGAACAGTGATTATAGTTTGTCATTGGTGCTGTCCGATGTGTCAAAGAAAAGACATAAAACAACAGCAATTATAGTTTGTTGTTAATGGTGGTTGATGTGTCAAGGAAAAGACATAAACAAAAGCAATTAGTTAGAAGATAAGTCAGCAAACCGACTAAACAGTAATTCAATAAGGCAAGAAATGTAGTTAATATGAGGTAGCAAACAAACTAATATGCTGACCATTCACTGAAGAGGTGTGATTCTGATTAAGAGACTACTCTAAAAAAGGTGTGTTTTACTTTTGACATAGATATGTTTTTTAAGGAAAAATACTCCTCAAAATGTGCGATATATAAGTTGACTATTGTGAGTATAAACTGAAATGACCCTAACCGGCCATTCTCCGAATTTCACAAATAAATCTCGTGCAGATTTGAAACAAATAAAAACATGCAAATAACCAGCAGATATATTCGAATAACCAGCAAATATAATCTTATTAAATCTCTCAGAAAATGGTTTGTATTATACAACAACAATACAAAAACCATAGATTACATCATCCCAATCTGAAATACAGCAAATAACAATAAAACTGGATGATAAGAACGTAAAACAATGGCGAACTCTGATGTGAATCCGCACCGGAGATGAACTGGGTTTCCGTCCAATCCACCGAGAAATCCTAAAGGTCTTCGTCCTCACGTTTCAGATTTGAAAGTTGAAGCTTCTCGAATTCTCAATGAGAAATAAAATCCATAAACTGAAGCATACACAATGAGACTCCAAGCCTCCTCTTATGGCTGCAGCTGTTACTCTTCAGTTTCCCCACTTTGTCTCTTCATATTCCCATTCTGTCTTTTTATATTTCCACTTTAAGTCACTTTTAAATAAATATGACCGTTGGGTTATAAAGTGATATAATAAATAAAGTGAGGAATCTTCCGGCATTAAAATGGAGGACCAAACGAGCTCAGATGATGACGTGTAATAGCTTGCCGGAAAGCTCTTGGCGAGACGCTCCAAGTCCACTACTGAAAAGCCAAGAATTCTGAACCCTGCCAACTTACTATAAATAGTAAGTACCCTGGAAACCTATGGAAATTGTTTTGATTGGCTTGGAATTGAAATCACCTAGGCCAATTATCTCCTTGAACACTGCGAAGCCTCGGTTAGCCCTCTAGACCATGATAAAAGGCTAACGACACGACAGAAAATAATGTGCCCCAAAAAAGGGACATTACAAATCACCACTTCCCGGAGATTGCTTGCCCTCAAGCAATCAGTATTTGCATGCTGTGATCATAATGCCTGGATCCCAAACCAACCTCAGGGAAGCTGCTCCGCCAATCTATCGTGTAAAACTAAAACAGACGTTATGCTCCGACCTGTGAAGCCACTCACATGTTCTTCTCTTTCATCTTCGGTTGTTGCTTCATTGAACTCAAAGAGATTTCCTTCATTGTGACCTTGCAGACCGTCATATTCATTATGACGAGTCTTCTTTATTGGTTTTGAATATTCATCAACTTTTACATTGATGCTTTCAATTATTTTTCCCGTTCTCTTATTCAGACACCGGTAGGCTTTGCTTTTGGTAGAGTAACCCAAAAATATTCCTTCATCACTCTTGGGATCAAACTTCCTAGAGTACATATCTCTTTTAATGTAGCAATTACTGCCAAAGATTCTGAAGTATCGTACGTTAGGAGTATGATTGAACCATAGTTCATAGTTGGTCTTGCCGGTTCCTTTCTTGACTTGAACTCGGTTTAGTGTATAGACAGCAGTGCTGATAGCTTCTCTCCAGAAGTGATGAGGAAGATCCTTCTAAATCATTAGAGTTCTTACACAGTCAATCAACGTCCTGTTTCTTCTTTCTGCTACTCCATTTTGCTGAGGAGTCCTAGGTGCGGATAGTTGCCTTTTTATGCCATGTTCCTCACAGTAGTGAGTGAACTCTTGAGAAGTGTATTTAGCTCCTCTGTCTGATCTCAGACACTTTAGGCTTTTAGCAGTCTCCTCCACTCGAGCCTTGTAGATCTTGAACAAGTGAAATACCTCTGATTTTTCTCTGAGAAAGAGTGTCTACATCATTCTTGAGAAATCATCTACAAAGAGCATGAAGTATTGGTCCCCGTAGTAGCTCTTAGTTCTCATAGGTCCACACAAATCTGTGTGCACAAGATCTAGAACATTTTCAGCAGAGAAGGATTTACTGCTAAAACTTGTTCATGCTAGTTTTCCTAACTGACAATCTTTACAAATACCTCTTTCAGGTTTTGTGATCTCAGGGAGTCCTCTTACTGATTTCTTCTTGCTCACTTTGACAATACTGTCAAATTTTATGTGGCAGAGTCTCTTGTGCCATAACCAGCTATTATCCTCTTTGGTTACAAGACAGATCTTCTTGATTCTCCTCTAACTGATGCAATGAGACAGGCTCCTTCCATTGAATCTAGGTAGAACAGGTTCTCTTTGCTTTGTCTACCGGTTGCAACATGAGCTCCAGATTGATTCTTGACAACACAAGAACCGTGTCCGAATTCCAATAGGAATCCTTTGTTGTTCAGTTGTGCAACACTCATTAAGTTGTACTTGAGTCCTACCTAGTACACATCTTCACAGACAACATCATTGCTGAGTGCAATAGAACCTTCACCTTTGATAGCACAAGGAGCATTATTTCCAAAGGTTACTGATCCACCATCATTGAGCTTCAAACTGATGAACTTGTTCTTATCTCGGGTCATGTGGTGAGTGCATCCGCTGTCAATGATCCAATCATCATGCTGATGAGATCTTGAGATAAGTGCCATTTCACTTACCACTGGGCTCTCTTCTGTAATTGCAACAAATTCAATTTTTGGATCTTCAGAGTCTTCAGATTCATTGTCTGTGACTCCTTCTACAAAGTAGCACTCCTTTGCTTTGTTCTTGAACTGGTTGCTCTTGTCTTTGTTGTCATTGTCTGGATATCTTGCAGCAATATGTCCTATCTTATTGCAAGAAAAACATTTCAGAGGAAGCTTTCCTTTGTACTCCCCTTTTCCTTTGGGAAGTCTCCTAGCGATGAGTGCTTCAAACTCATCTTGCTCCATCTATTTTGAGAGCAAATTCTCAACAAGATTACCAATCTTACCGGTAGAGAAGTTACCAGTTTCTCTTCCCTTTTTGGTGGAAGAGGTATTGATAGAAGACTTAAAAGCTACTTCCTGAATGGGTAAGCTATTATCAAAATTACTCAATTCAAATGCAGTCAACTTATCAAAAAGAAAACAGAAAAAAATATTTAACATATTCCTCTCAGCACAGTTTTCTATGTCATTTCCTCTCCTTATATCTCTTGAGACAGGCTTGGTCTACACCTTTATTTTTACAATTCTTGCACTCTCTCTTCTTGATGATGGATCACGGAGTGTGATCCAAAATGTTGATGCTAAAAACACACACAATTAAAACTAGAAATGCACACACATTTGAAATGGATTGTGGAAATCTGATATTATTAATATTTAACAGATACTTATAGCACTGTAAAGACCTTACAAAATATAAATCGATCTTAGATATTGATCGAATGCACAAAGAAATAACACCTCTCTATTTTGTAATGCTGATCAAAATATATATATCTTAAAAATACAAAAGACAGTGAACCAATATCATAATCTCCTTCGCTAATTTTGAAGATGGAATAACAAGAGTGTAGTGCAGAACGTTCTTTTCTTTTATATCCCTCCCTCAACAAAAGTCTTCTTCTCCATCACAAGTACTTCACGGTGGAATGTGTAGAGACAACTGTTACCATCGACAGACATGATTCCGATTACGGTAAAAGTGATAAAATATAAACCGACGACAAATATAGAATTGATCCAATGACATTCAACACAAGATGACGATAATGCCAAGTCATCTTAATCCAACAAAGAAGAGGACAAACATAATAAGAGGAATATATGAAGTAAAATTGAATAACAATAGAACCGACTAATCAAGATGAAGGAAGTCACATGACGACTCTAGCTGTGCGGTGATGATGAAATAAACACGCTGAATCACCTTTGATAGAATACAAGTTTATACTGATGATAAGTAAGGAATAGAGCACATACAAGATAGCATAGATATACAAGATTTCTCTCATAGCTACCACAACATTAACACTCCCTCTTTACAAGAGAGATCTTTCATATAGCATGACAAGTACAAAGAGCTGCAACCAAAATAATGTCGATAAAAAATCCCATCATAGATTTTCTCAACATAAAATTGTTATCTCAACATAACATTCACCATGGCTACTCCCATAGGGTGAAAGAACAAGAAAAACTAAGTCATGGAGTCTCACACGACTTCCACCATGGCTACTCCCAGAGGGTGGACCGAGGGCTTTCACCTCAAACTTCTTTTGCACTGAAGAATGCATTAACAAGTGATTGCACCTCGAACTTCTCTTTCACGGAGAAGAACTCGTTAACAAGAGATTGCATCTTGAACTTCTCCCTCTCAAAGAAGAACTCATTAACAAGGGATTGCACCTCGAACTTCTCCCTCACAGAGAAGAACTCATTAACAAGGGATTGCACCTCAAACTTCTCCCTCTCAAAGAAGAACTCATTGTAAAGGGATCGCACCTCGAACTTCTCCCTCTCAGAAAAGAACTCATTAAAGCACACATAAAATATCATCTGAATACTGAGACTCCCTCTCAATAGGGGTAACATACTCATAGCTTTGATTATCACAATACTAGGAAATTAGCTCCAATGTTTGTCGAACAATGAGCTTTTGCAGTGACACTGCTACAAAAGCTTGGTGATCCTTTGCAAAGGACTTGGTATTGTACATCTTCCACTCAAGCTCCCTCTTGTTAGCTTGGAAAACTACTTTATGTTATGTCATGTATTAGTTATGTGGTCCCGACGGGAATTAGTTATTACCGAAGGGCAGTTGGGTCGGGTGGTGACATTTGGTCACACCCCTTTGGGTAGATAAATATGTGCCACCTACGGGTGAAGGTATTATGATTATGATGTGAATGTACTCATACGTTGGAATGATTAATGAAAGCATCTATTATTCTCTGATATATTCTGTGTTTATTATATTTCCTGTACTATGTCTATGCAATATTAAGTTTACCCCAGCGGGCAATCATCTAGCGCCGCTGCCAAACGAATATGGCAAGTGATGAAACGAGTGGATGAATGGGAATACCAAAGAATATCAATGTGAGGACGAATGAGGATGGAATCACAAAACTTTTTGAAGAAGAGCATGCTCTGACAATCAATGATTGAATAGAATTTATGCTTAATCAATTGAATAAAAATAGAAATTTAAAGAAGGAACTCGAGGAGGAACAAGCCGCTAGAAAAGTCGTACTTGCACAGTAGCAAGCTGAGTGAAGGGAGAGATTCAGAAGATGTGCTGAAGGACTACCAAAGGGAGTAAGTGAAGGCGAGGGTCTAGAGGAATTTGACTGGGAGGCCGGAAGAAGTGACGAGGACCGCCTAGAGGAAACAAGGAGCTTGTTCGTGTTCTTAACCTTAAACCCACGGAAGGAAGCAAGAGAAGCCCGAAGGAAGGAAGAAGAGGAAGCCGCACAGAGGGAGGCTCAAGATACCACTGCCGCCAAGAGTATCGAAGTGACAGAGGGGCATAGGGATCACAGTAGCCCAGCAGGCTTGGACAGTTACAGTAGTTCGGGGACATCAAGTGGTATGGTGCCAAACATTTCCGGGGTCCTGACACTGGCAGTACCATCTCAGCCTGTAACACAATTGGTGTTGTAAACACAGTTGACACTTAGAAAAGTAAACATGGCGACTAACAAAGAGAAGCTGCCAAAATTCTATGGAGATTGGAAGGAAGATCCAGTACAACATTGTCATATGTGCGAGACAATCTGGTCGGCGAATGGAGTTGCCGACCATGCAGAATGGGTAAACAGTTTCCGGCCACATTTAGAGGGCTAGCCATCGACTGGTACTCTGATGTGGACAAAACAAAGGTGACCTCTTGGGCCGACCTCAAGAAAGAATTCGAGGAGTTTCGACTCTTGAGGGATGACAATGAAATTGTTTTTGAGATATACGGTACCAAACACGGCAAGGAGACCGTGCGGGCTTATGGTCGCCGATTGAAGGAGTTAGTCGGAAAAATGGATAGCCAGCCAGTAGATTGCCTGAAGAAAAGATAGTTCGTGGAGGGCCTGAAATCTAACCTATGGAGGAAAATGAAGATAGTGCCCCCCACCTCATACGTAGATGCGTATAACGGGGCGATGGACTTGGAGAGAAAACAGAAGACCTCCAAGAAGAAAAGAAGCAAGTCCTCTTCTGACGACGATGACACTTCAGACGATGATAGTGGCAGTGATGGCGAGTCGAGGAAAAAAGTCAAGGCACTCCAAAATGACATGGAGAGAATGATGGAGTTCAAGACCATGAAATGGGGTACTAGCAAGGGGAAAGATGACATGTGGTGCACGGACTGCAAGGCGAGCGACCATACAAAGGGGTCGTGTCCCAAAAAGGCATTTTGTGACATTTGCCAGATCATGGGCCATTCCACCAAGGAATGACCATACAACATGAAGGTGAGGAATCAACAAGTGTTGTTTACCAAAGAGCAACCATCTACATCGGTGGCAGAGACTAACAATAACGCATCCTCAGGCGGGTACAGAGGTAACCGACGCGGTGGTGGAAGGGGCAATAAGAACAACACCAACACAATGAGTTGAATACAATATGACTCCAAGGGTCGGCCGATGATCCAGTGCCGAGCTTGCAATCAGTGGGGCCACTTTGTAGGGGACTGCGACAAGGGCGACATCCCACATAAGCTATGCCGCTAGTGTGGTCCTGGCAACCACAAGGATGCCAACTGCCCAAAATCCGAGGTCAACTTGCTAACTTGCTCAACATCGAGGGAACGAGAAGTAACGAGGGGGTACTAGCCATCATGCGATCACAAGCAAAACAAGGGACACGGGAGGGTAAGGAAGAAATAGAGAAGACGATGAAAGCACAAAAAGAAACATGGGAGATGGCCACCACCTCAGGCTGGAGGGATGCAGAACAAAACATTCTGAGACAAATGTTACATTTAGAGGTACCGGTGAAACTCCAGGACCTCCTTCACACCATGCGTCACTTGGGAATGACATTGTTGGGGAACTTGGCCACGTAGCCAATTACCACACGTACGGACATCCCCGGAGGGTTTGCAACTAACCTGATGATACTTGTTGTAAACAGCGGAAGGTACCCGACAGTCGTTGAGATGGGCATCCTTTGCTCCATCCTTACAAACACTATAGTGGACGGAGGGTCAAGAGTAAACGTCCTTCCGGACGAGACATGGAAGAAATTGGGCAAGCCAACCTTGTGGCCCCCAACCTTCAACTTATTGGGCGCCGATCAACAGGGTATCAAACCCTTCAAAACGCTAATGGCACAACAGGTCACCATTGGCTCGCAACCATTTGTACTAGACTTTGGTGATACCTTTGAAAAAGAAGGGTTATGATGCTATTCTGGGTCGAGGGTGGCTGGTCACGGCGAAGGTAAATCACAATTGGAAGAAAAACACCTTCTCGACGGAGAATGGGGGGAGGAAGTTCACCATTGACCTTCACACCCAGATGGTGAGCGAAGAGATAGCCTCTTCTTCAGACTCAGAATTTGATAGTGAAAACGATCGAAGGGATGAAGGAAGGGACGAAATGGAACCAAATAGTGAAGGTGTGCTAAGATTGGGGGAATACTCAGAGGATGATGCAGATTCACTGAATGGTCTCTTCCACTGGCAAATAGAGGATTACGAACTCTTCCGACTAGCATGCAATATACTAAGTATTGAGGAAGAGTCGAAAACATTTCTCCCGGAGTACGGTGAATACAAGGAAGGGGATGTGAAAGTAAGCGAAGTCTCGACGCATAAATTTGATGAACAAAACCCCATGAAGTATAAGGACTCGTTTGTCAAACCAATGAATCTGGGCAAGGAAGAGGAACCTAAGATCATTCGTGTCAGCGATGATTGGAATCCTAGGTGGAAGACCGTAGCCTTCAAAATCTTTATTCTCCTTATGTACGGGCGAGAGACTGTGGTCCCTGTAGAATTTATGGTTCCAAGCCTTTGGATGGCCATTGAAAACAGACTCGGCGACAAGGAAAGCCTGAGGGAGCGGCTGCACACTCTCAATAAATTAGATGAAAGAGGAATGATAGCACGATGGGCAACGAAGGTCGCACAACAACAGATAAAATGTTGGCACGATAAGCACCTACGAAAGATGTGTTCCTCCCCTAGCCAGCTGGTGCTGAAGTACAATGGAAAGAATGAGATTAAGCCATGAAAATTTTGAGAAGTCGGCTACGACGAGGCTGTCAAGGTGTGGACTTGTGACGAACTGGAGATACAAGAGGCCATCAACAGGTCCAAATTGAGACCTTACCCGACGAGAATGGACCCGAGAGGAGGGATAGAGCACTCGAGAAGATGGAAAGAGACTCGAGAGGTCAGACAGGCGACCCGAGAGCCGTCCAGATTGGCGACCGGAGAAGCATCCAAAAGGTAATTAGATTAAGAATTTATGATAAAAAAAAACCACACCGTATAGCTAAGGTTCGAACGATCATACAATGGGGAAAAAAATTGGAAAAAAACATAAAATAAAAAAAGAGGAACTTGCCGAAGTTACCAAACGGTGGAATGTCACCGAACGTTGGAAATGTCACCGAATGGTGGCATGTTCACTTAACGGTGACATGTCATCGAGCAGTGGAATGTCACCGAATGTTGGCATGACCACCGAACATTGGAAATGTCACCGAATGGTGGCATGTTCACCGAACGACATGTCACCAAGCGGTGGCATGATGACCGAATGGTGGCATGCCCAGACATGAAGACACGACACAAAGGGTACGACATGGATTTTTGCATGCAACCAGAACTTGAAAGCAATTGTACGGCTCAATACGAAGGTGAGAGGAAGGTTAATTAGGGAGAAGTTCCATACGGACGACAAGGAGTGGCAGCGAAGGTTCTAAAAAAAAAACGACGACAAATAAAAACAGTTCACAGTGAACCGAAGGGAAGGACATAAGCAGGTAGTGAAGAAAACATAGTTATTGGCCATTTGCACAGGCACTGTAAGCGGTTGATAGAAAGAGTATGGCATCAGAAGAAAATCACGAAAATGGTGTGCCCCATAGACTTCTGTGTAAGCGTTGCCCCCGGACCCCTTTTATTTTTGAGGTACACTACAATTGTGAGTTGGTGCATCGGAATGAAACGAGAAAATTATGCAGTTCAACTATTTGCCTTTGGGGAGTGTGACCAGTTGATGGGACCCGGAGCTATTGTAGGCAGGGAGTGTCTACACGCCAGAGGTAGAGAGAGCATTGGAGCAAGCCTTTCGAGAGGGGTACTATGCTTGAGGCACTCAGAGTAGGTTTTGGTTGGACGTGAGGCTGTCTTGGTGGATGCACAGAGAGCTTGGGAGGAGATGACCACACAGTTGGAGGCAGTAGAGCACCAGTTGGCTCAGCGTACCAAGGAGTTGGAAGCGAAGAAGGCGGCACGGGTGGCTATCGAGGGCAGATTGGCTCGGGAGACAGTATCGTTTGAACAAGAGTTAGTGGAGGCTACAACTGAAAAGTGTGTTTTGGGAGACAAGTTAGGTGCAGGCATAGGAGGAATGTGATGTGAAGACGACACTCCAGCTTCTTCAAGGACGCCCCTCGGCCCCTTCTTCTCAGTGATTTTCTTATTCTATGTAGTGTATTTCATCTCCCTTTTGTTGTGAGTTGCCGGAGACGACTTTCTTTCTTGGGGGGGATGATGTTAGCCAAAAAGACTACTTTATGTTATGTCATGTATTAGTTATGTGGTCGAATTAGTTATTACTGAAGGGCAGTTGGGTCGGGTGGTGACGTCTGGTCACACCCCTTCGGGTAGATAAATATGTACCACCTACGAGTGAAGGGATTATGATTATGATGTGAATGTACTCATACGTTGGAATGATTAATGAAAGAATCTATTATTTTTTGATATATTCTGTGTTTATTATATTTCCTGTACTATGTCTATGCAATATTAAGTATACCCTAGTGGGCAAACACGTTTGAATCTGATTTCTGCAGCAGAATAGTCTCCCTATGAATGTCATTTCTTCCTCTTCGAAGAAACAAATTACAATGACAATCTGAACAGGTTCTTTCTCTTTAATGAGGTTATGTGCTACCAATTCAGTCCCATGGATGGAAGCAACATTCCCAAGTTCATTTCTATAGCCTACATGACCTGGCATGTAATCTCTCATCATCCCATTGCTTCTCGATCCGTCCTGGAAGCATTTTTAGAGAAATTAGCAATAGTTCATAGAATCAATCTATTCATGAAGAGAAAATATACAAATCAATGCTAAAAGCATATATGATTCACTATTCTCAATATTATAGCTTGAATTAACTACATAAAATTCATGATCAATATTCAAATACTTATCTTTTTATTGCCTAAATTTCCTCACAATTCACCAATAGATCTGACGCCATCACACAATTATAGTGCAGGTAGAGAATGAAAAATTTGAACACCAGTTCATCTCCTATCGTCATAGACATGAATGTGTAACATGTAAGCATAAACGAACATGACAACATCCTCCCCGTGCAGGTAAGAAGCTTCATCAGAGATTCTACCCTCCAAGGCTTCTTCAGCTACACGCTCTCATATGAATCCCTCATTTTGAACAATATATTCGACTCCCATTAGACATCGCGATTCTTCTAGAATCCAATTGTTCTGTTCTGGTTTGGATCGTTTCCTTAGACCCACTCTGATACCATGTTAAGTTTTTGAACCAGAATAGCATAAATCAATAATAGATAAAGCAAGAAACACAAGGACACTATAGACATAGAGATTTACCTTTGGAAAACCTTCCTACTTGAGGGAAAAACATTGCCACACCTGGAAAATAGATCCTTTATTGAGTTCTCAGAACAAATACAATGTTCTTTTGTTTATGATTGAAAACTCTGAACGGTCAACCAATAAGTTATATTCATCTAATACACAGATTAATTACTTCAGCTATACATTACAAAATAATCAAAATATCATGAGCATCTAACATATACTTCTAGCACTGTAAAGACCTTACAAAATATAAATCGATCATAGATATTGATCGAAAGCACAAAGAAATAACACCTCTCTCTGTTTTGTAATGTTGATCAAAATAAATATATCTCAAAAATACAAAAGATAGTGAACAATATCATAATCTCTGTGATGAGCCCAACTGACTCTCTATTGTAAATTGGCTTTTTGTTGATGTCAGTTTTGTACCACTACATAACATATAGCAATTGAATACTTGATATAGGATATCAAACACTCAACCCTCTCTTGAAAAGTAAATACTCATGTAGAACATGAGAAAACTCCAAGGTTCCTTACACCTGTGGATACTAACTCAGTTATATTAATGGGATTTGTTGGTTAATCACGTAGGCGGGCTTACGTTGTTCATTCAAAGATAACTTGGTGGTACTTTGCTTGCTTGATTTGTTCTTTTCTCCTTGATCACTTTCACTTTCAACTACTCCTACCACTAACTGCTTACTGCTCTACTACTACTCCTATGAAGGAAGAAATTAGCAAATGGACGGGGATCCAACCAAATGAAAGCTTGCCTGCGACGCTACCTCCATTAGTGCAATGATTCAAAGGGATACTCTTAGGATTTTCACACTAACACCTATCTTCCAACCCAACTTGAAGTACAAGCGGAAAGATGAAATGCAAGTAGAATTTGGGAGCGATTGGACTAGATTACCACACAAGGCTTCCTAACAAGCCGCTAGGATGCTAGTGGCCTAGTATATAGATCCCTATCAAACATTCACTAACATCACCATACAACTAGCTATCTAGTTCTATTCTTACTTTAACAACTTTGAAATGAAATCCTATTTTAATTTGAGAGATGTAAAGAACCATGCAAATACACCAAAATGATCATGTACATCCACCATGCAAGCCACAACAATGAATAGAGAACAATTTTGATAGTATTTTGGCAACAATTCTCCAACATAACTCTCTTTACAAATGAAAACAAATGGCCTTATATAGAGGCTCAAAATTACAACAAGTGGCCAAGATTAAGGGGCAAAATCAAGGGCCAAGATTAAACCTTACAAACCCTAATTAGGGTTACCATCCTTCAACCAAATACATGAGGGCACCAACTTTGTGGGCCAATGAGAAAATTACAATAATTTGTCAACCAATGAGAACATAGGACACTTGGCATGATTTGATTGCATGCACATGAAATTGCCACCTCATCAACCTTATCTTATAAATCTATTTAATCCTTGAGATGAGGTGAAGCCTTGGATGCTTGAGCTCGTCTTTAGAAACTTTCTCATCACCACTTGAACTTGCTTGTACTTGATGTCCTGACCTTGAAAGGGTGAGGTCTCTATGCACTTGGGGTAATCTTGCCCTGGCCTCGGTGGCTTGCTTGGATGTGAACCTTCTTGCAATTTGAGAGCCTTGCTCTTGACCACCGCCTTGAAATCGAATTTGACCTCTTTCAACCTTTTGTCTCGCTTTCCTCCTTCATTATCTTGCCTTCTTTAACTTCCCTTCCTGGTCCTCTCTAACCTTCCTATTCGAATTTGGATTGCATGCACCCCCCCTCTGCTTCAATACTTTTGGGTTCTGGGGGCACCTACCTTGGCCATACCTCCCTCTCAAATCTAACCAAACTAGCTTGCACGAATAGCCAAGCCTTGCCTAGCTTCAAATATCTTCAAATCTCTTTCAATCTGCAATGAAACCTGCCTCCTCACTAATGTTTTCCTCTTTGGCCAACCCTTGGATGTCCTCAACTATTCGGACTGCCACAACCTCGCCCCTTGGCGTAAGCATCTTCCTCAACCATAGTGGTGCAATGCATCTCCCCAAATTTGGATTTGGTTCGACTAGCAAAGCATCACCAACAGCCTTGAAATCAAATAGAAGAGGTAGGACCCCATGTAGAATTGTTTCTGATTTTGCACTATCCTAAGTTGCAACTCTAAATTCTCGCTAATGATCCTAGCCCAAACAAACCTTCTTTTTCCATTCTCAATTCCTTCAATAAAATAATACATCTAAGGATCAAATTGTGTACCTTGAGCGGAGCCCATGACTCGGTTGAGAAGCATAATAAGGTTGCCATATTCTGATTTGGAATTTGATCTGATGAGCCTTGACGACTTGGTAACTCCTTCTTTGCCCTCCTGCAACCAACTCTCAACTGTACCATGTCCACTGTGCCAATGTTGGTGTCACCCACTCGCTTCAATTTTGAGAAGAAAGTGGTCTTGGGCATCATGTTTTCCTTGTCTTTCTTGGTATACATTCCCCTTGGGTTCTTGCTTGCACTAACATCCGCCATCCTAACCCTTATTTCTGCCTCTTCTTTCTACAATGAGATGAGACTACACTTATCTCTGCCCCTCCAATCCTAGGGATGGAACTACCACTTATTTCTGCCTCTTCAATTCCTATCACACTACACTTATCTCTGCTTCTTCGCCTAGGGATGGGACTACCACTTATTTCTGCCTCTTCGAGAACTTATGAGATCGACTACACTTATATCTCCCAACTTCGTTCCTAGGGGTGGGACTACCACTTATATCTCCTTTCTCCAAATCTTAGATGAAAACTATACTTATATCTCCCAACTTCAAGCCTTAGATGAAATGATGAAGTGGTGGATGAAAAATGAAAGCAAGAAATGAGGAAAAGAACCAAGTAAGAACAAGGGAATAAATCTGCCTTACTAACCAGCCTTCACCAACAAACTTGAAGCTCCTCTTTTACACCAAACAAGCTCTTTTCCACCAAAGAAGAAGAAGATCAAAAAAAATGTGCAATCCCCTCACCAAAATTTTCGCAAGTCCTCCCTATGTTGGCAGCCTCCTCTTATGATTTTGCAATTCTGCTCCAAACAACATTCTCCTCTCACCACATTAGTTGCCTACAAAATTTTCACAAGTCTGCCTTGACAGCCCTACACCTTCAAATTTTCGCAAATCTGCCCAGAATTTTGCAAGTCTGCTCTCTTTGGAAATTCACAAGTCTGCCCAAATTTTGCTGCCTCCTTTGCCCAGAATTTGCTGCCTCCTTGGACAATTTCACAAGTGCTGCCCAGATTTTCGCAGGTCTGCCTTCCACTTTATAGATCTACTCAAATTTGCAGCCTCCTTACAAGACAAATTCGCAGGCCTTTCCTTGGCAAATTTCGCTCATCCTCCCTCTCCGAATTCGCAACTTTCACCTTGGTAATTTCGCTCCTCCTCCCTCTCCAAATTCGCAGTTTTTGCTGCTCCAAGAGCTTGTCCTTGGCTGCCAAGAGACAAGTGAGAAATGAATGAGAAAATGAGGAGACAAGCCCCCTTTATACTGATTTTTGCCTTCAAAACAGCAGGGCTGACTTTCTAGGAGGGCAAAAAAAATAAAAAATAAAATTGCCATTTAAAACCCCAATTAAATGTAATTAAAATCACACAGCCTTGGGTATTTAATTTTAATTTAAAATTGGGCCAGCCTAGTGCAAAAATTATGGGTTTAAATTAGCCAAATCCGAAATTACCATAGGCCCTAAAATTGAAATTTTGAAAAAAGGTCATGTAGGCCTCTAATATGGCTTTAAATCTTCCCCATTGTGGACCCAATAACTTACCTTGAATTTCACACCTCTTAGGCCTTAAAATACATTGAATTTAACACAAAGGAGCTCAAATTAAATTTCTAAATTACAAACTCAGCCCAAAATCGAAATTTGCCAGTCAATTAAAATTCAAAAAAATTTTCAATTTAATTTCCAACTTTCATTTACTCTTTTTCATCCATTTAAAATTTCGAAAACCCCACTTGGCAATTTAATTTTTATTATTTTGCAATCCAAAAATCATTTAGCAATTTAATTTCCATTTGACAATTAAATTTTTATTTTTTTTTGCAATTTATTAACTCCATTTGGCAATTAATTCAAATTTGGCAATTTAAATTTCAAATATTTTGCAATTAAATCAAATTTGGCAATTTAATTTTCATTAAAAAAAATCATTTTCACCACAAAAAATTTACAAGATTTTCCCAAAATATCCAGATCCACAATTATATTTTGAAAATGTTCAAGCTATATAATTACACCAATTTTCAAAATTCATCCAAGTCCAAAATTTGTAATTTTATCCCGCCAGATACCATTCTAACCATCAAAATAAAATGTTCTCATTGAATTTCATTTGGCATAGAGACAAAATCAACTGTTTAGGAAAAACAAGTTCCGCGCAAGGTGAAAACAAGTCATACCCTCCCAGGCACTTCAAAACATCGAAAGTGTAAAATTTTCATTTCAAAGCCTCTGGATCACTCCAAAACTCACTAAGGCATCCAAATACCCGGATCTAGGAAATTGCCAAGGCCAGCTCAAAAATTGCAGGTCCCCAAATTCTTTGGGGCGATGGTGTGAAAACCTCACAACACTTTTTTCTCAAATTTAAATGCAATTTAATTTTGTTTTTCAGAACACAGGAATTTCAATAAATTTTCCAGATTTATTTCAATAAAGACAACAGCAAATTATCTTTAACATTCACTTCCTTTCTTTGCTACATTAGCCAAATGATACATTACATGATTGAAATTAAATGAAATAGTACCTGGAATATTTTATGTTTGCCAATCATCACTTGAGAACCCTCTTGATGGGTTACGTCAACCTTTATACATACTTTGCTGCTTGCGTGAGCTATTTCCAGCTTACAAGGTATTCATGCAGCCTCCAAAAGTTGTTAGAACGGTCACCAAAAAGAATACTCAAACCCCAAAGAAGTCACGCAGCTGGGAGGAAGAGAAATATGTGTTCAACACATATTATTTGTTAGCAGAAAATAAACGCAGCCTCCTTTCAATAAATCGGAACTCCTCCCTTTATCACACAGCATGAAGAATTTTATCAAATCTGTACGGCCCAGCATAAAATTTCCGTACAGTCACATTACCAAAGTGTACGGCAGCCTTGGATACACAGATTCTGAAATAAATCAGTCTTCTATAATGGCAATACAAAATTCAGTGAATCCCTCTGCAAAATTCTAATAAGAAATTAGTGTTTTCTCCAACACATGAAGACGAAACACATTAACCCTTGCTCTTCTGCAACAATTCGATATTCTCCTTGTAGAATTCTCCAGACATTAAAATAATAGCAATTGATAATTCAGATTCAAGCTCTGCAAATATCCAACAAAGAAGATTGATATTCTCTCCAAATTGAAGACCAAATATCCAAACCCTTGCACACTTCAAGGAATTTCGATTTCCTTCTCCAAGATTAAATTACAAATTCATCAAATTGACATAAAGTGAGAAGAATGAATTTTTCATGTTATATTTATAAGCTTTATGAAAAAGCTTCCACTTCACACTTTTCACTAATGTGGCTTCTTCAACACACCATTGTTTTATAACATTAAAGTCTTAAAGTTATTAAATTAAAATAACTTAATTTAATAACCACAATTAAAATATGAAGCTACTGAATTGCTCTGACAAAAATATTCTAACTTCTGACAACAGAGCCCTGAGCTCATACTGCCCTACCAAAAATAGCCAACTGACCAAAATAGACTTACTATAAATAGTAAGTCTCATAAACTGGAGATTGCTCATAACCAATCTTGAAACATTTGATAACACTGCACAGGTGCCCTGCCAAACAAAGCCATACCCAAAATACCACTTACTATAAATAGTAAGTCATCCAATTTGACCCAAACGAAAAACAGACCTGGCGAATAGAACTTCAAGAATGGAATCCAACCACTGGCTCTGCCAACTGACCCCCTCTGATCACCTGATTAGCTTACGAGGGTCGCCAAACTAAGCTAATCCCAAGAATTTGAAAAACGGGGACATTACAATCTCCTTTGCTAATTCTGAATATGGAAGAACAAGAGTGTAGTGTGGAACATTCTTTTCTTTTATATCCTGCGCTCAACAAAAGACTTCTCTATGACAAGGACTTCATGGTGGAATGTGTAGAGACAGCCATTACCACCGACACACATGATTCCGATTATGGTAAAAACAATAAAATATAAACCGACCGCAAATATAGAATTGACCCAATGACATTCAACACAAGACGACCATAATGCCAAGTTATCTATGATGGTGCCAAGTCATCTTAATCCAGCAGAGAAGAGGACAAACATAATAAGAGGAATATATTAAGGGTAAAAGTACAAACTTGTGTCATACTTTTACAAAGGAAAAAGTCAACAACACAAACTTTTCAACTTTAACGACATAAATGTGGCATTTGTGATTAGAATTTGAAGATAATGTAAACTAATGAAATGTGTAAAATTGGATAATGTTTATGCCTATAATTTAAAAAAAAAAATTGAACAAGAATTGACACAGTTTTTTAATTTTTGAAGTTCATTTTTTCAGTTGCTAAAAAATGTTGAAAATATGGGTTCTAGTTCCCGCCAAACAAGTATATGCAAATAATCTTTTTTTCTTTTAATTTTAAAATATGTTCTAGATGACATGTATAGCTAGTGCAGAAAAGAAGAAAGATTGGTTTTTGATGTATATTTTCTCCGATATAACTACTCGAAGTCGAACTTATCTGTAATCGACAATTTTCATCTCCCGTCAAATTTCCCTTATCAAATCTACACCATTCAGAAAAAAATTACATATTCTTGAAGATGACTCTCTCCTCTAGTGTTAAATATAAATTTTAAATTTTTATGATATGATTTACTATTTTTTTTTCTTTATTTGAAGCAACATCTTCTTGAATGTTAAAATACCTACTTGCAGTATTTTGAAATTATAATATATTAGATCTAATCAAAATATTATAAAACTTATATGACAATAATATTGACTTTGAGCTCTACAAAAGAGTATTTTTATATTTTTAAAAAAATATGATTAAAAAGAGGAGTTATTGAAACATCACTTTTCTGAAATAATTTTATTTCTTTCACAATTGGACCCAAATTAGTATTAAGCGTACATTTAATATATATTTCCAATTGGAAAAGTTGAAGCACTTATCTAATGAATCTAGCTAGACCATATGTTTGAAAAAAATTAATTTTTTGGTAGAAATAGTTAAATTTAGCTGTGCTGATAAGTTAGTTTGAAACATGACACAACTTTGTGCTTTTACCCTTTAAAAGTAAAATCGAATAACAATAGAACTGATTAATCAAGATGAAGGAAGTCGCACGACGACTCTAGCTGTGGGGTGACAATGAAACAGACATGCTGAATCACCTTTCATAGAATACGAGTTTATACTGATGAGAAGTAAGGAACAAAGCACATACACAATAGCATAGATATAAAAGACTTCTCTCGCAGCTACCACATCATTAACAATGACAAATTCATACAACTTGTGCTAGAAAGGGGACATTACAAACAAGATTAATTTTAGAAGCTACAAGCACAAATTGAAGTTCACAACCACCATGCCAAAATCAGCGACAAAATCCTCCCTAATCAATGACTTTGGCTTGTTACCAAACACAAAGCCTTTTCCCCAACACCCCTTGAACAAACCCTAGGGCTATTTGTGATTCATGGGAAAATGTTTCTTGATGTGTGAATATGATAGGGATCTATAACTATTCTTCTCCTTGCCCGTACCTATCCTACTAGAACTTGGCATCCTAATGTTGTACTCATATGAAAATTTCATATTATGTCAATCTTAAAGTTAATGTTTATTTTTTTCCCAAGTGCAAGTCATGATCAAGTCTTGTCTAATTTGTTTGTCTTGTTGTCTTTGGGGCTCTTTGTTGAATGTTTGCAAGATCGTGGAATAAGGCTCTTGAAGTCATTTGTGTTGGTAGAGAAAGAAGGTTGTTGAAGATTTTTGCTAAGTATAAAGATTAGTCATGCACCTAATACAAGTGTAAGGTACACCATAATATCAAAGCCAAAGTAGGTAATTCTTGATCAAGAATGCACTTTTGAAGCCAACAACATAGATTCTAAAGAGGCATTCACCTTTGATAAAAAATTCAAGATCCAATATTTTTGTTAAGTATAATATCTGGGTGTCCACTTGATCATGGATGTGAAAGATATGTGGATTGAAAAATCAAAGTTATATAATCAAGGGTTCACATGATAGAGCCAAAATCAAAGTTTAGAATTAAGTTATATGGTGTCCACCTTAGATAAGGCAAATTTAGGTTTTAGAATGCATTCATAAATGCATCAACATCAAGGGTGGCACTATGAGATGGAGAAGCAAGGGACTCCCTTGATCTCCTTGCTCTCAAAGGATGGTTTGTGCTATGAGCAACTTTTGCATATGCTTCCTCGTGCTCTCTGATATATTTTTCTTTTTGATGTGATAATAAACCTTTACTATCCTTTTCCAAACATGCTTTGATTCCATATTCGGAATGGCACAAAATGGGCTTTCATCGATTATATGAGCTAGTTTTCTTCACATTACAAATATTGCATGTGCAAACAAACATTCCACCACCTCGAATTTGTTCTATCATTTGTACATGCCTTCATAAAGGTGAATTTGGGTCAATTTTAAGGTCGGTCAACTAATATAGCTAGCATTCCCTACCATTATACTCTCTACAACAAGTTTGGAAAACAATAAATGTTGAATATTTACATTTTTATACTATTTAAAAAAAAAAAATTAACATTTATTATTTATTATTTAATATTTAATGTATTACTAAATGTAAAAATAAATTTAATTATAATTTATATATTTTACAATATTAATTATTAATTTGTTGCTTAAACAAATATTAATTTATTAATTTATTAACATATATACAATTTTAAATTATTAAAATAGAACTTATAATTAATATAATATCTATTTATTAAACATTTACATTTGTTCTATATAAATTAATCTATAGAATATTAAAATAAGATATAGAAATTAAATTATTATATTTTATATTTAATATTTACTATGAACCGATTTTGTTTATTCAATATTAAATAAATACAATTTTTAATTGATCGGTAAAGGGTCGTAGCCATATAGGAATTTATATTAATTAGCAAAAAGTTTACATTTGATTATAGAGATGTAATGTCCCCGATTTAGTAGGTCTTTGCAGTGAGCATAGTCAGTTCATCAATGCGACCCTCGTGAGCTGACAGTATGATATGAGGGTCTCTGGGAGTTTCTGGGATGGACTTACTATTTTTGGTAAGTCTATTTTTAGCCGTAGCTATTTCTGGCAGGGCAGTGCCTATTCTTGGTTGGGCAGTTGGATCTGGGCTTTGCTAGAATTTCTTTGATTGCAGTCTGTCAGTGCAGTGGCTTTGAAGTTTAAATGACATTATTAAATTAAATTATTTTGGTTTAATTTAATGACTTTGACTTTATAATATTATATTATAAAGTGGGAGTATTTTATAAAGCCAATTAAGTGAAATATTTAAAAAAGTGTTTTTTTGAAAAAGCTATATATATTCTACTCGAAAAAGCACTTGGATTATCTTTTATGCAATCATTATTTTATTGAAGTTCGTGAAGAATAGCTCTGGCTAGGGTTTCGAGGACGGATTCCTCATTCTCATAATTTGAGCCATCTCTTGCTGGTGGTGAATTTTACATCTGATCATTGTGATAATCAATTCGATGCTGTGGTATATCGAATTTGGAGAGGATTAACAATTCTGAGTTTGAATCTGCTGATGAATTTGTGATGAGTTTTAAAAAAGTTTCAAGGTTTCGGATTTGATATTTTGAGCTGTTTAACATTATCAATTTGTGAGAAGAATTGCAATAAGGGGTGCCAAAATTGAGAGGAGTTTGAAACCTGCTGTTGTTTCTTTCCCTTAGCGTTTCCTAGATGCCTAGACTGGTCACGTGAGGCAGCAATTGGGCTGGCGTTTTGAATTTCCTGGTCACGCGATTTTCAGACTGGGCGCTAAACACAAACTGGGATTCATGTGGAAGTTGGAGTCCACGTTTTGACTCATATACTGGCCACCCAACAATTTTCAGACACGACATCCAAGCTGAGGTTCCATACACGCCATTTCCTGCAGGCACGTGAGCTGGCTGATTCAGTGGATTTTTTTAATTGACGTGACAGCTGGTACACAATTTTAATTCATAGATGCTCTTATTTGGTTTTTCTGATAACAAAATATTATGTGTTGGTTTCTTTGGCAAATGTTGAATAATTTATGAACTATTCCATGAGGACATAATTGATGTTGAAATTTGATATTTCAAATTTAAGCATAAATAATTAGAATAATTTGTTTGGAGCAATATATTGATGTAATTGCAAGAAAGAATTTCAGAGTTAATATTGAATATTCAGAGAGAGCCAACTTAGGCTCTTCACAGATTTGATTGTAGAGAGGCCGAGCATGGCTCTAGGCTTTCTACCATAATTGATTGGGAGGCATAGCTATCAAAATTGCCTTGTTCCTAGAGACCCCATGCACAGTACTATGCATATTACACGGTATCAAGAGGATATCTCCCTATTTTGCCAAAATCAAGACCTTCACTGCAAAATTGTATTGGAGATTATATATCCAAAATGACAAAAAACTTCAACTATACCGAAACCTAGACCTAGCTATGCCTGCCATACATCATTCTCGACAATTGTATATCCCCTTAATATATGAAAAAAGGGGGGGAGGGTGGACAACAAAGAACTACTCCATGGCTAGCGCTTTCCCTTTTTCAGTTGAAGAAGCCGCAGACGGACACCCAAGGCATTGGTTGCTTGGCTTGGCAGGTCAGCCACCCCAATACTTTGCAATCCTTCCACTCCGAATTCTTCCTTGTATTCTTCGTCACTGGTGTCAATGCCATCTTCTCACATGTATTTGTGGATCCGATCTCCACTCTCATTACATTTTAGCCTCAAAAGCTTACGAAGAAACCCCAGATTTCGTTTGATGAGTGGTTTCGTTGTCTCGAAATAGTCCACATCTTCAATTGTCAACATTGGCATTCTCAGCATGAGCTTCATGTCCTGCTTGATCACAAAATAATTCTTTGGGTGTGGGATCCTCAAATCTTCATCAATATTATTCATAACAAGGTCCAATTATGTTAGAAACTCCTCCTTAAACATTTTTTACAGAGCATCTTGGCATCTTCTTTGAATTCTGCCATATTCAACACAGTAGCCACGAATACGACATGGATGTCAATATTAACCCTATACCTATGGGTTGTGAAAATGAACTCTCCTAAAATTCTCTTAACAACCCAGATAATAAACCCGTGGGAGTGAATCATGACTATCTTCAAAAGTTTTTCCTTAACCTCCCCGATGAAGGACATTTGCCGTTTGCTTGATATCAGGTGGATTGGGGAATTCATGAGAATGACAATGCAGATAGAATAAAGAATGAAGAAACCAAATGTTGTGTGTTTAAGTCTATTTTGTATAGTCTATTTATAGAAAAGTTATTACCTTTTTGTCCTGTGATCTTGGTGATGGAGCCAATAAATGCGCCATCATTTAAGTACAACTCCCATCTTACCATCAATGAGCCAAATAACTTTGCTCGTGCAAAAAACTTGGCCTAAACATTTTAAATGGAAATCCTCCGCCAACCACTTCCTAATATCCATAAATAGTAGTTCTAAATTTAGCATGAAGATTTTGTATCCCCAAATCTTCCTTTAAATTGGTTTTTCTTTAAATCCAAGTAAAGAAAAGCCATGTGATTTGATCGGAATCCGTTTGTCATCCACTTCAAAAAATTATGCCATTACAAAATAATAAATGTCTGTCTTAAATTGATCAACTAATAATGATCTTCCAATTTGAAGCATCACAGCCTCAAGTGGACCCATACAGTATCAACTGATCTATGCAGCCACCCAATACATGTTTCCTACATGTGAGTCCAGCTGGGTTCTAACTCATTTTGTCTTCTTGCATTATCATCCATCTCTCATCTGTTGTTTATGGCTAGTCTAATGGGCCCAATTTTCCCAAAAAATGACCATCTGCAGCCATATTAGCCAACATGTCCACAACCACAGTGCCTTCTCGAAACATATGATTAATACAATATTCTTCAAAGAACTCTAGAAGCTCTAAAGTCCTATCCAACAAAGATCCTAATCTCTAGTTGGGAGTCAATCTAGCTCTTACTACATTGATCACTACTGCAGAATCCCCTTCAATTTCTTGTTTGGCAATCCCTAGATCTTTGCATAATTGAAGACCTTCATTCAAAGCCTTAAATTCCACAATATTATTGGTGTCTTCAACCAATGGTGAAGCAATTCGTGCCACCACTGAACCATCCCAAAAGTGAACTATCCCACCAGCCCTTGAGGATCCTAGGTTTCCTCGAGAAGTGCCATCAAAATTTAGTTTAAACCATCCAAATTGAGGGGGCTTCCATGAGCAAGAAAGCTTTTCCATCCTGCTTATGTCCCCACCTTTGCCAAAGAAGGGAGGAATCTTTAAAGTTTAGACCATACCGACTTTTCCTGATATTGCTATCCCACTCTGTGAATCGAGTTCCTTTTTTAATTTGGGTTGAATTTCTGCTATTGAAAAACTTCACAATGGCAGATTCTATTTTGTTCAACAATGCTTTTTCAGGGATGCCCCTCCACTCCTTCTCAATGATTTTCTTATTCTATGTAGTGTATTTCATCTCCCTTTTTGTTGTGAGTCGCTGGAGATGACTCTATTTTTTGGGGGGGATGATGTTGTCGGGATAATTGTATGTACGGGTTATTATGTTAGTAAAGTATTATGTTACTCTCGGTCGTTAGTGACCGAGAGGTTAGATAGTTATGTCACGACGTTTCGGTCGTGGCCCTTCGGGTACTTTATATACCTTCTCGGAGGTTGGACAAGAGAGATATTATTGTATGATCATTATAATGTAAATGTACTTGTCAGTCCGAAATGATTAATGGAAGTATTTATTATTCTCTGATATATTCTGTGTTCATTACATTTCCTGTACTATATCCGTGCAAGTATTTATTATTCTCTGATATATTCTGTGTTCATTACATTTCCTGTACTATGTCCGTGCAATACTAAGTTTATCCGAGCGGGCAAACACCCTATCCATTGCCTTTTCTTGAAAAATTCTCCTATTCCTTTCTTTCCACAATTCCCATATAAGTATTGATGGGTTACAAATCCACAGAATTCCGAAAAGATCTGTCCTGCCTCCACATGGCCAGCATTTGAACAAGCTCTTTATGTCATTAGGGAGGGCAGTAACCCATCGTAATCTGGCACACAACCATCTCCAACATGTTTGAGGGTATGGGCAGCTTAACAAGATATGATCAACCGATTCTTTTGCATTTTTGTATAGGGCACACATAGGACCTTCAAAATCCATTTTTTTTTAACCATTCTGCCGTAATTATTAAATAGATTCAAAATTAAATTGTATATATAATGATATTATATGTTAATAGACAGTATACTTATTATATTATAAATTTGTAATTTGTAATTGCAAAATTATATAATATTATTACAATTTAAAAATTAAAACTTTAAGATAAATGCTATTAAAATTTTTAACTAAATTATAAATCTATATTTTACAATACAACTATGAAACAAAGAAATAAATAAATCAGGGATTCTAATCATTTGATCACTCCAAATTTATGTTTTAAGCTTTTACATTTTAGTTTAGAAACTTTAATTTTTGAAATATGGAAATTGGAAAAAAAATTGAGTCTTCTTTCCTTTTTTTTTCCTGTGATCTGTGGGAAAAATGCGTATTTATATAGTTGGCCATGCTATAAAATGCACACAGAAAACTTTGCACCAGCATATGGATTCACCTTGGAATTGCATCAGAATTGTTACATTGATAATGGGCATGTTGAGATTTGGTCAAAAAATTTGGAAACATTTCAATCATATGAAATCACCTTGGAATTCCACCAGAGTTGTTACATTTTTAATCATTGATGATGGGTACATCGGGGTTCTATAGAGATTCCAAGTCGTACTTGATTTCGTGACATAATGTAAACTTGGAATCTGCAGGTAAACTTGGCAATTTGAAACTTAGACCTTGACTGGTTACATGATATTGGTGCAGGTTATGGCCGTCTATTGAACAAGCAATCACATATTAATCATAATTTATTATTTTATTTGGCAATGCTCTGACTGTGGATGGCACGTCCTCAAGGCAACTTTAAAATGTACTGCATAGTACAAATCATCATATGGTCAAATGGGGTAGCAAGCTGAGAGGGCTTAAACTTAGAGTTAACTCCATAATTAAGTGTGCTTTAGTTGGAGTAGTATTGGGATGGGTGACCTCCCAGGAAAGCCCAATGGTTCACCTCTATGAGCATCACCTAGATTCAACAAGTGATAAGTGTACCATTCATTCTCATGAGATATAGATTCTTGTGAAGCACTACTCAGGAAACATGGGTCAATGAGTTTGACTTGAAAACTACACAGTTGAATCCTGATAGCAATATCATAGTTTGTCTTGCTGTGGAAGATATCTCCTACTTACCAATATAATTTAAAAATGAAGATTATCATTGAATTTTCCTTGCAGATTTTAAAACGAGTGTGGAATGTGATCTCATGGTGTACTTGAATCACATATTGTTGGAGACAACAGTCTCTGAATCTTGTTAACATGTTCACTGTATATGATGCTAATCTTTAAAAGAGACTATGTTAATAGTGTAGCATAGTCCAACAGAACGGCAGATGGAGATGAAGACATGCAAATACATGTTGATTTATTTTCTTATTCCCCAGTCTCTTCAGAAATAGTTAGCAGTTTAACATTATCCTGCTGCAATAGCTGTTAGTGAGTATTTTATTAACAAGCTTATTGCTTTCTTCATTCTTGTTGTGTGACACTAGATTCCACTTATCCTTGTCCCAGTCTTTTCAATAGGTTGGAGAAGCTGACTCCCCATTCAAAATGATTTTGAAATTTGTAGTGATCTGAAGTTTGTTCTTTACATTTTAGACAACTTACTTTCTGTGTGGATTTGCAAGCAGTGGATTTTTGACTTTTACCTTCATATATAAAAATGTCTACAGGCTGTTGTTGTGAATGTGTCAGAGAAGCATTGTTATTATTTGCTTCTTAATTGTTTGGAGGGTCAGGTTTTGAGGGAGGAAAGGCATTTGTAGGTTCTGACATTAGCCTTGACAGATTCCTGGAAATACTGGCACTATTGCTAGAACATGTGCAGCTTCAGCAGTTGGACTGCATCTTGTTGAGGTGATTTCATGCTTATAGACTTAATTTTTTTTACTTTGATTGCATGTTTCTCCATGTTCATGATGATTATAGATGCAACCTTTCCTGCTATGTTATGCAAATCTACTAAGTTTATAGGTAAAACATTTGTTCTGCTACATCATGAAATTTTTGAGTTGTGATGCTGCTTCTTGAAAATTGTGATGGACAGCCACTAGGTTTCCCAATTGATGATACAAAACTGAAGCGTGCAGGATTGGACTATTGGCCGTATCCTTGAGGCAGTATTGTGGATGTTCTTATTTATATCTGTAATCATGGAAAATAGCATATTTATCTTCTAACTTTATTCATGCAATATTTGATTTCCTACACTGTCTCTTTTGTAAGGCTTAGCTCTGTGCAGATTAGAATGATACATAATATTGATTGTTAGTTTCTCGTTTATTTTTAATGCTGGTTTATGCTTCACAATTTAAAATGGCTGAGCTCAAATTTCCTTAGCCTCTGTCGTAAATTTGTAATTGTTGTGCCGACTTAAGCTATTGTTAGTCATCCTTTATTATTCTATTAGGTAATAAAAGGCGTGCTTTTAGTCTTTCTGAGTGCATGATTGCTTGGAGTGTCTTACAATACTGTTCTTAGCAAAAATGCGCCACATTCTCTTACTGGTGTGGCTATTGTGTTCTAGTGCGTGAATATAGCAGTCCTGGAAAGGCCAAATGTAAATCTTTCAGAGTAATAGAAAACAGTGTTATTGCTAAATCAAGAACAAATAAACCATGTCAAAGCCCTCTCAAACTGCTTCCTCTTGCTAGCTAGCTTGACTGTAGGAATTCTCTCATAAAAATCAATCTACTTGGAAAAAGCCAGGCAGCCTGGGAAAGAGATCTTGGAATAGCTATTTAAATTTTAAAGGGATTGAAAGATTTTTCTTTCAGAATTTTTAGTTTCTTTGAGATATCTTATGACGTCATGACAAAGGTAAGTTGCTTGTATGTAATATCTCCACCATAGTAGCATGCAATTTACATGGCATTGTAAAAGTATGAAAGGAATTCAATTTCCTGGGTTTAAAACGTGGAGAACCTGGCAAAAATTTGGGAATGAAATAACAATGTACCAATTATAAAAATATAGAGAAAAACTAGTTTTGTTATTTCATGTCAAATAATGCTGATATAGAAAAAAAAGTTAAAACAAATGTTAGACATTATAAAAAAATTGCACGGGGCTTTAAAAAAATGTAATTTGCATTCTGTCTTAGAGGAGGGGTTTATAAAAATCATACAACTGGCCCTAAACAATGAGTTGCTCTGTTATGGAGTGTTGTGCCCATGTGAAATTTTTTCATATTGTGTATAATGTATAGTTAAGATCTTGTCATTCCATTGAGTCAAAGGTTATGTTTCAAAGCAATGTGTTGTTTGTCTTTGTCATCTTTTTCCATATATTTTGCAGGAATAAGGAGGTAACTTTTAAACACTATTGGCAAGCAAATAATGGAATTCAATTATGAAGAAGCACATTGTTTTCCATCACCTTTTGGCAATTAAGTGGATGTCGAGCACCCTAAAAGGACAATTCTAGGCAAGGAACAAGGATTGGCAATTGATTACATGAGTGAAGTGTCACCCATTAAAAATCATTTTGAGAAATGTATTGTGTTGTCGGGATAATTGTATGTACGGTTGTCATGTAATAAAGTATTATGTTAATCTCGGTTGTTAGTAACCGAGAGGTTATACAGTTACGACACGACGTTTTGGTCGTGTCCCTTTGGATAGAATGTATACCCTCTCGGGGGATAGACACAGGATGGTATTGTGTTGTGATAGACTTGTACTTATGAATTTGGAATAATGAATAAAGTATTTATGTTCTTTGGCATTCCTTGAGTTACTTGTTATTTTGTATTATGTTTCTGCAACACTGAGTTACCCTAGCAGGTAAACGTTTGGTGCCGCTGCCTTTAAAGAATTGCGGGTGAGAGTAACACAGCGTGAATGGCAGAAGGGAAAACATGGGTCAGCCAATAGAGAGCAATCAAGACGAGGAAAGCCAGAACGAGTAACTCTTCGAAGGGGAACGGGTATTAACTAACGACTTAACTACACTGCTGCACGCGTTTGTGGAGACACACGTCCGAAGGGAAGCAGAGCGAGAGGAAGTACCAGAAGGCGCGGTGTGGGATGCCCTGCGTGTCAATTGTGCAGTGAACCATCTACTGTCTCACCTTCCAGAGTTGTTGGTGCAAACATTCCTGGCTCTTCAAAATCGGCGTGAGGAAGTACACCGAGAGGCCAGGCGGCAAGAAATCCTGAGCGAGTACTACCGCCGGAGAGAAGAGGAAGACCGAGATGAATCCTGTCGGAAGGGAAATATGAAATAAGACCGGAGAAGGAGAATAAATAAAGAAGAACACATTGTCATGAATATGTCGTAAATGTTGTCGGTATATTTGACTACCCACAGCACTCAGGGAGGTGTGGGCACGAGTGGTATCGGTGCACCGCCTCCACCGCGGCCAACCATGGCAGTGAATAAGCAGAAGTTACCGAAATTTACGGGGCAATCCAAGGAGGATCCAGTTCGGCACTGTCGAACGTGTGAAACGATATGGACTGCACACGGGGTAACTGACGAGAACGAATGGATCCGTCAGTTCCCTGCAACACTGCGAGAGGGTGCCATTGATTGGTACTCGGACGTTGACAAGACAAGGCTCACGACATGGGATGATGTCAAAAAGGCCTTCCAGACAGAGTTCCAATTGTTACGGGATGATAATGAAATATTGGCGGAGATCTACAACACGAAGCAAGCCAAGAATGAGTCTGTCCGTGCGTACGGCCGACGACTCAAAGAACTCATTGGAAAAATGGAGTCGGCCCCAGCGGATGAATTGAAAAAGAGATGGTTCGTGGAGGGACTCAAAACATCCCTCCGAAAGAAAATGAAGATAGTACCGCCTACTTCGTATAGTAATGCATATAACCGAGCAATGGATCTCGAGAGCGAATGTAAGACCTCGAAGAAGACAAGGTCATCTTCTGATGATGATTCAGAGACGGAAAGTAGTGAGGACGGGTCGAGCAAGAAAGTGCTCGCATTGCAAAAAGACCTTGAGAGGATGATGCGAGAACTTAAAGCCGCCAAAGGAAGTGCTAGCAAAGCCGAAGAAGATACAGTGTGGTGTACGGACTGCAAGGAGGCAGGCCACACAAAAGGGTCTTGTCCGAAAAAAGCTTTTTGTGATATCTGCCAAATCGCAGGACATCCCCTTAAAGAATGTCCCTATAACTTGAGGGCAAGAGGCCAACAAGTACTCTATGCACAGGAGCAACCTTCCACGTCTGGTACGGGTGGACAACAGAATGCTGCATCATCTGGCGGATATAAAAATAACCGCCGGGGAGGCCGAGGCAACAATGAGAATAAGCCCCGGATCCAATATGATGCTAAGGGAAGACCCATGATACAATGTCGGAGTTGTAATCAGTGGGGTCACTATGCTCGTGATTGTCAGACGGAGCCCGCGACTCCGCAGAAGTTGTGTCGGTGGTGCGGACCGGGCGACCATGAGGACGCTAATTGTCCGAAGCCCGGCTGTAACATCCTGGAGTTGGAATGTAGAGGTACTGAGAAGGTCCTGACAGTCACCCGTGCCCAAGCCAAAAAGGCCACGTACCCACACCCTCCGACGGAGAAACAGAGGGTACTGCAAGCGAGGGCCGAGATCGAAAAAGAGATACAGGACCGGAAGGAACCTGCCGACGCCGGCACTTCTCACCGAGAATTGGCGGAGCAAAGTATACTACGGCAGATACTGCAAATGGAAATACCCGTGAAGGTCAAGGACCTGTTGGAGACCATGCCACACCTAAAAACAGCTCTATTCCTAGGGCCTAACACGCCACCTACGACGGTGGAACGAACGGAGATCCCAGGCGGCTGTGCAGCCGACCCGATGACGTTATCAATAAACCATGGACGGAACCCGGCAGTAGTAGAAATGGGTATCCTGGGTAAAATCCTCACGAACACCATCGTTGACGGAGGGTCGGGCGTCAATGTCCTTCCGGAGGAAACTTGGAAGAGTTTGGGGAAACCGACGCTGTGGCCACCAACCTTCAATCTGTTAGGGGCCGACCAGCACGGTATTAAACCACTCGGTATGCTAATGGCACAGCAGGTGACTATCGGAACCCAGCCTTTCACCTTAGACTTCGTCGTAATCCCTCTCAAGCAAAAGGGGTATGACGCTATATTGGGTAGAGGGTGGTTGGTGACAGCCCGAGCCAATCACAACTGGAAGAAGAACACCCTCGCATTCGAGAAAGGGGGGAGGAAATTTGTGGTAGACCTCGCCACACAAATGGTTGGAGAGGAAATGGCGTCCGACTCAGACTCCGATGGTGGCGGGATGGACGGAGAGGAAGAAACTATGGAACCGAATGATGAAGGGGTACTTGAGATAGAAGGAGATACGGATTCACTAGATGGTCTCTTTCACTGGCAAATGCGTGACTACGAGGTATTTCAGCCATCGTGCAATATACTGGAGATCGGGAATGAGTTCCCTACGGAAGAAAACACAAACGAGTTCCCTCCGGAGTACACAAAATATACCGACAACAGTAAACATGTGTAGCATGGAAAAAGTTTGAATAAATAAAAAAAGTGTTCTTTTAATTTATTATGTGTTGATATTTCTTGTGGAGATATAAATAAAATATTTATGCCAAATCAGTTAAATAAAGATAGGAATAAGAAGAAGGAAGTAGAAGAAAGGGAGATTGTTAGAAGAAACGTGCTATTACAGCAACAGGCCGAGAGAAGGCAAAGACTCCGAAGGATCGCCGAAGGACGATCAGAGGAGGCTCACGGTGACGTCGTCGGAGAGGGAAATTGGGAGAATTCCATTGAAGAGACCAGAAACTTATTGGGCAACCTAACCTTAACTCCACGTACGGAGGCAAGGGAGGCTCGAAGAAGGGAGAGAGAAGAGGTCGAGGGCAGAGAAGTTGAGGATACGGGTGCCGCCACGAGTACTGAAGTGACCGAGGGGCACAGGGATCAAGGCAGCTTGCCAGGCTCAGATACTCCTAGTGAGTTGGAGACACCAAGTAAAGAGACACAAAACACTGCAAGTAATGGAACACCATCCACCGTACCGACACAACGAGTAGTAGTAATACAACCCGTGGTACCTAGCCAGCCGAATGTACCATCAACACAACCACCTGCACTAGCAATCATGGCAGGACAAAAACAAAAGCTACCCAAATTCTTGGGGGACGGGAAAGAAGACCCCGAACGACACTGCAAGACATGTGGGACAATATGGACAGCCAATAGGGTTACAGACCAAGACGACTGGGTGAAGTAATTTCCGGCTACCCTGAGAGGCGTGGCCATTGATTGGTATTCGGACATTGATCCAACAAAGGTAACTGCATGGAAAAATTTCAAGAGGAATTTCGACTACTTCGAGATGACAACAAAATAGTAGCAAAAATCTACAACACAAAGCAGACAAAGGAAGATATAGTCCGTGGCTACGCACGGAGACTCAAGGAACTTGTGGGAAAAATGGAAAGCCCGCCAGCAAATGGATTGAAGAAAAGGTGGTTCATCGAGGGCCTCAAGCCGGCTCTCAGGAGAAAAATGAAGATAGTACCCCCATCGTCATACATCGACGCATACAATCGAGCAATGGACCTCAAGAGCGAAAGCAAAACGGCAAAGAAAAAGAAGAATAAATCATCAGAGGATGATGATTTTGACAAAGAGGTGAGTAGTGAAGAATCCGGCAAGAAAATAGAAGCCCTCCAGAAAGACATGTTTCAGATGATGGAGTTTAAGACGATGAAGAACAACCCCACCAGAGGCGACGAAGGGGACTTGTGGTGCACGGACTGGAGGGAAGAAGGTCACACAAAGGGATCCTGCCTGAAAAAACAATTTTGTGATATCTGCCAAATTGCTAGACATTCCACCAAGGAATGTCCGTACAATATGAGGACCAGAGGGCCTCAACAGATATTAATGATGCAGGAAGCATCCACCTCAGCTTTAGGAGCCACAAACACAAATGCCAACGCAGCATCATCCGGTGGTTTCAGGAACAAGCGGCATGGAGGAAGAGGCGGGAACAACAACAATAACAATGGGGGCCGTAGCCGCCTCCAATAGAACACGAGTAGACGACCAATGATACAGTGCCATAATTGCAATCAGTGGGGGTACTTTGTAAGAGACTGCATGAAGGGAGAAGTACCGCAGTTTCTATGTAGATGGTGTGGCCCGGGAGACCACGACGATGCAAAGTGTCCTAAACCAGGAGTGAATCTCCTAAATATCGAAGGCAACGCAGAGGAAATTCTGGCCGTCACTCAGGCACAAGCGAAGAAAGTGACCTACCCTGATCTTGAAGTTGAGACAAGGAGAATGCAAGAAGCGAAGGCTGCCATTGAGAAGGAAATGATGGCCGAGAGAAGAGGAACGAACGACAACACGAGTACCTCTTTGAGGGGCCTCACAGAACAGAACATCATACGACAGGTGTTGCAAGTAGAAATTCCCATCAAATTAAAAGACCTTATAGCTATACCACAATTGAAAACAACTTTGTTGGGTATGACATCATCGCCAAACGTATCAAGTGGGCCAGAAGGAAACCACAGAGAAAATCCTCTCAGGAAGGAGGGCACTCTCGGAACAACAGAAAACCCTCTCAGGAAGGAAGGCACTCTCGGAACAGTAGAAAACCCTCTTAGGAAGGAGGGCACTCTCGGAACAACAGGAGACCCCATGTTACTCGCGGTGAACACAGGAAGGCACCCTGCAGTGGTAGAAATGGGCATCCTTGGATCCATCCTGACGGACACCATCGTGGACGGAGGTTCTGGTGTTAACGTGCTCCCGAAAGAAACCTGGCAGCGACTGGGACAGCCCACATTATGGCCACCCACGTTCCAGCTTGTTGGCACCAACCAGCATGGTATTAAACCCATCGGGACTCTCATGGCACAGCGGGTGACGATCAACACACAACCCTTTGTTCTCAACTTTGTGGTAATACCATTGAAAATGAAGGGCTATGACGCTATACTAGGGAGAGGTTGGTTGGTAGAGGCAAGGGTAAACCACGATTGGAAAAGGAATACCCTCTCAATGGAAAAAGGCAGCTGGAAATTCATAATTGACTTACGGACACAGATGGTAAGCGAGGACATGGTGTCATCATCTAAGTCCAAAAGAGAAGACGAGATAGATGAAGGCAAGTAGTGGATGGAATCGAACGAGGAAGGAATCTTAGAAATAGAGGAGTACCCCGACGACGACATGGATTCACTAAACGGGCTTTTCCATTGGCAGATGGAAGACTATGAATTGAGACACTGCAACATGTTACAAATAGAGGAAGAAGAGCAAAAGTCCACCTTTCCACCACAATACGGAGAGTATAAAGAGGGAGAGCTCCAAGTCCGAGAGACCCCAGCACATCAATTTGATAGAGAGAAACCCATCAAGTATGAAGAGCCCTCAGTGAAGACAATGAATTTGGGGGATGAGACCGAACCAAGGAACATTTTCATAGGGGATGACTGGAACCCCGTCCTGAAGGCAACCGCATTTAAAATCTTGACAGAGTACAAAGATGTGTTTTCCTGGACCTACAAAGACCTAAAGGGGGTACTGCCGGAACTATGTGTTCACCGAATTCCACCAGTAGGAGCTGTACCCGTACGTAAATGTCTTTACAGAATGAATAAAAATTATACAGCCCGTGTCAATGAAGAAATTGAGAGGATGTTGGAGGCAGGCATCATATTTTGGGTATAGACGAACGAGTGGATGTCACCCATTGTGATCTCGCTGAAAAAGGACACCAACCAAATAAGAATATGTGTGGACTTCAGGTGTTTAAACGCAGTCACAATCAAAGATCCCTTTCCAATTCCTTTTACAGACAATATATTGGAGGAAGTAGCAGGACATGAGATTTACTCGTTCATGGATGGATTCTCTGGCTACAACCAGATATCCATCGTGGAAGGAGACAAGCTGGAAACAACTTTCATAGTAGAAGACAGGGTGTACGCATACAACCAAATGTCCTTCGGACTTTGTAATGCCCCAGTGACTTTCTAAAGAATCATCCTTCAAATCTTCGACAAGATGTCTGTGGGGAATTTCAAAGCCTTCCTCGATGATTGGTCTATTTTCAGTGGCCAAGATACACACATGGTAGCCTTGAGAGAGTGCATGGAGAGGTGCCGACGGGCGAGATTAGCACTCAACCCCAAAAAATGCAGATTCATGGTGCCCCAAGGGAAGTTACTAGGACATAGTATGCAAAGTGGGATTGAAAACAGACCCAGACAAGGTACGGGTAATCCTAGAAATGGAGCCCCCAACGGATGTAACTAGGGTCAAGTCGTTTTTAGGACACATTGGGTATTACAGACGATTTATTAAAATTTTTGCCCAAGTATCATACCCACTAGACGGCCTGACCCGGAAGGGAGAACCGTACACATGGGCCACAGAACAAGAGAAGGCATTCGAAGAGCTGAAAGAAAGATTAGTAGCCGCACCAATCCTGGCATACCCTAATTGGGATAAGGAGTTCCATGTCCACGTGGAATCATTGAATTTCGCTATAGGGGCAACATTAGCGCAAACAGGAGACCACAAGCTGGACCACCCTATCTACTTTGCAAGCAGGCTTTTGTCCAAAGCTGAGAAAAATTACAGCAGCACCGAGAGGGAAGCACTCAGAATGGTCTACGCCGTACAGAAGTTCCGACATTATTTGCTGGCAACCCCATTCGTCTTTTATGTTGACCACCAAGCGTTGATGTATTTGGTGAACAAGCCCATAATTCAAGGGCGGGTAAGTAGATGGTTAGTCTTGTTACAAGAATTCACGTTCAACATTATAGTACGACCCGGGAAAAGTCATGTATGTGCAGATCACCTTTTAAGAATTAAGTCTGGCGAACCTCCGGAAGGCGTCAATGATGACTTTCTTGATGCACACTTGTTCAGAATTGCCATGTTACCAACATGGTTCACAAGCATCGGAGAATACCTCTCATCGGGCCAGTTTCCGCAGGAGATGCAGTCGGGTGAGAGAAGGAAGCTAGTATTACGAAGTAAAACATTTCAGCTTAGTAATGGACTACTATACAAGATGGGACCCGACGAAGTCCTTCGCTGGTGCGTCATGGAGGAGGAAGTTCAAGGGGTACTACGAGAAGCACATGAAGGTCCCGCAGGAGCACACATGGGACCAGACACGACGGCTCGAAAAATACTACTAGCAGGATTGTGGTGGCCGACGATCTACAATGACGCAAGAGAGTGGGTGGTGAGCTGCGATACCTGTCAGAGAGCAAGGAAGCCTCTCAAGTGAGACTTCATGCCTCTGAACCCATCCAATGCACAAGAATTATTTGAATGGTGGGGACTTGACTTTGTGGGGCCACTAAAGGCAAGTAGGAAATGGCGATGTAGGTACATTGTGGTAGCCACAGAGTACCTCACAAAATGGGTTGAGGCATGCGCCCTCTCGGATAACTCTGCATTGAGCACGACGAAATTCATATACGAACAAATAATCACACACTACGACATACCAGTCCAGATAACGAGCGATCGAGGAGGCCATTTTGTTAACCATGTGATAAAGCTGCTCACCGTGGAATTCAAGATTTTCCATTCACTCTCAAGTCCATACTATCCAAGAGCTAATGGACAGGCTGAAGCCACCAACAAGATATTGGTGTCGGTAGTATACAAGTCCTGTGGAATTGAAAAGGAAGATTGGGAGGAACGATTGCCGTTGGTGCTATGGGCGTACCGTACCTCATATAAGGTTACCATAGGACACACCCTTCCAGCTAATGTACGAACAAGAGGTGGTTGTGCCAGTCAAATTCATGGTACCAAGTCTCAGAATTGCTATCGAGAATAAGTTGGGAGATATGGAGAGTCTGAGGGAGAGACTCTACAATCTCAACAAATTGGATGAATGACGTCTTACAACACAGTGGGCAACGGAGATAGCACAACAACGACAGAAGGCATGGCATGACAAAGACTTGAAAAGGACAAGATTCACTCCTAGAAAACTCGTGTTGAGGTACAACGGACGCAACGAAATCAAGCTCGGGAAATTTAAAGTCAAATGGTTGGGACCTTATAGGATACGCGAAGTTGGCGATAACGGAGCCATTAAGCTATGGACATTGGTCGGACAGGTGATACCGGATCTAGTCAATGGTTCGAAATTGAAAATCTATCATGAGAGGGGCGAACGACAAAGAGACCCAAACAGGTAAAAGCAACCGGTAAAAAAAATAAAAATATATATATATTAAGAATAAAAAATAAAATAAAATTTAAAAAAAAGTTTAAAAAAAAAAAAAATTAAAAAAAAAAAAAAAAAAAGAAGAGGGAGGAAAGCCGCCGTATGGCCGTACGACATTTAAATCATCACACAGCACTAGGAAATCATACGGCATCTAAGTGCATATGAAAGACAGGCATCGTATGGCTTTCCAGCAAGCACATAAGGTAACATGTACGGTATCCAACTTGTACGACATTCAAGGACAACTCTCGGAAATAGCACCGTACGACAGTGTTATGTACGACATTTAGAAAGCACCGTACGGCGTCAAAACAGCTAAAGCGGAACGACAAGTCAAGTGCCGTACGGACTATAGACACTGCGGGAATTTGTGAGGCAGTCGGACACCGTACGAAGAAGGGGAAACAAGTACATGTCGTACGGCCGTTTAGCAACAACTAGCATACACTCACGTCCATATGGCAACCCAGTTCAATTTCTGTACGGTATTAAGAAGTTAAAACAAGGGCCGTACCATGAAAGAGGAGGCGGTTGAAAATGTATAAAGCCGTATTGAGTGAAACAAGAAGAATAGTTCGGTGAAAAGGCAAATCAATAAGAGGTCCATAGTTCTGGGATTCCGTACGGTAGGAAGAAGAGAACAAAAGGGAAGTTCGTACGGCTGGAGAACACAAAGCGGGAAGAATTTGAAAAGCTGTTATTGCCGGTAGAGGATTGCAACACTAGCATGGGGTCACACCAACACTTGAAAGATTGGAGGAAAAAATTGCAAATATCAAAACTAGCAAGCAACAGTAAAGGTACAAGGGTTCTACAGTCCGGAGTCCGCGTTGTCGGAAGCATGGATAGTACAAAGAAGAAAATTCGCCTACGCCTGTAGCCTCAGACGCAGAAGGATGAAATCACGTGGAAGAATATCACATTCGAAGGGTTGAATGGGTTCGAGTGCTAGAAGTGGTGGGAAGAAACTCCGGACACACATTTTCTCAAAGGGCAGTTATGCAGAGCGCAAGTACACTAGGTGATCCAAATGCCCTTGTTTTTTATCAAAGAATATGAAGGCCCTCTGAGCGGCATGATAGATACATTTGATAGGTTTAGCAAGAGCAACACTTTGAAATATTGTGGGACAGAGATACAGGTTAAATTTACTGCAGGCAAGATCTCGAGGGTTTTTGGCATACTTGGCGCGCATGGTAAAAAGATAGACTTGAAACCTCGAAAAATGTCTCGAGAGGACAAGGAGAAGTACCTAAAGCTGGTGTCAAGGAATTTGTCTCAGAGTGAGTTTGAGTCCGTAGCAAGAGCCTCTGCAAAGAATCGCGACATCAAGAAGTCCTTCGTGTCTCCAGGAGAGTGGAGGTGCCTCATGGATATCCTCAAGAGCAGACTGACATGTGCGAGTAGGGCTTCTGATATTGCCATAACACATCTCGTTTTTATGAACGGGCTCAGGAATGGTACTGTGTACGACTGGGCGTCTATCCTGATCGAGAGGATGTTTGAGTTTATGACACTCCAGCATCGGACCTTCTACATGCCTCACTTCGACATTGGCCTATTCCTAAATGCCGCTAGGGAACAAATCCCACTAGACAGGTTGAGGCCAAGGCCAGTCGACATAGCCATAGGAGAGCCTCCCATCTTCCACAGGCGCCATCTTGATACAGGAGGGACACCGGCAGGCTCGAAGAGGAAACGCCAGGCCCTCTCACAGTCGGAAGGAGAGAATGCAGACAGTGGTCGAGAGGATACCAGTGAGGACTCGGAGGACAGTGAGAGTGTTGCAATAGGAGACTCAGACACACTCGGTACAGAGATACCCACTCCACCCTTCGGGATTGCATTGGATCAGATTTTAGCTACACCACTAGAGACATCTACTCCAGTTTCGATGATGCCCTCAGTAGCATTTGGTACTACGTTGGACTCAGTACCTGTACCTCGGTTTGGAGAGTTGCGGGCCCCAGTAGATATGACATCACCAAGAGGGGAGATAGTGGCAGAGGTAACAGGGTTGATAGAAGATCAGTCCGCGGAGGGGATGATTGGGGACAGAGTTGTACTTCCAAGAGGAGAGTTAGAGCAGCAGCAGCCAGCGAGTGAGCCTCGTGTTACTTTAGATGTGGTAGGAACAGAGGCCTTTGTGAGAGTGGGGCCAGGGGTGCTGGAGGAGCCATCGAGGGAGCTGCCGATGGAAAGCAGGGACACCTCAGTACTGACTTGGCTGGATCAGTTTAAGATGCCCCCCATAGAATTGGCGGCACCTATCTCCCTGTCACCGTGGAGAGCTATGGTAGTTCATCCCGAGATAGTCAATCTCGATTCTGTGATGTCGCCGAATAGAGAGGAGATAGAGGGTGTCCGAGAGACAGGCTCTCATAGAGGGACAAGGACAGCAGCACGAGGCAAGTAATGAGGAGCTGCGAGAGCCGGCTGGAGAGCCTAGGGAGGCGCCTGCGAGAGAGTCCACGAGGAAGGTGCTAGAGCAGTATTTGGCGGATGTAGCCATAGTAGCCGCAGGAGCCGAGAGGGTCATAGCCTCAGCAGAACTTTAGGCTCAGGAAGAGGTCACTTAGGAGTTGGAGCGTCTCTTGACCTTTGTACGGGTGGGATGTCCGACGGCCTTTGAAGAATGTTTTGAGTCTAGAGGATGACCGACTCAAGAGTCCCTAGCCATGTTGGAAGATTGGGCGCTCCGAGAGACAGTAGGGGAGAGCAGGATTCAGACCCTTCTACGAGAAGTGGAGCAGGCATTCCGTGAGGGGTATTTTACCCTAAGACGTGCGGAGCATGTTTCCTCAGTACATAAGGCTAGAGAGCTGGCAGCAGAGGTGGCTCGGGAAGAGGTGGCCTCACGTTTTGCAGCATTGGAGGCAACTTTGGCTAGGGAAAGAGAGTCTTGGATGGTTGAGCGGAATAGTATAGCAGTGGAGCGGAGTAGCATGGTGACCGAGTTAGAGACCCTTCAAGCTGAGATGGAAACTGAGCGTACAGAGAGGGCTTTGCTCAAGACTCGCCTTGGTGATGCTCTCGAGAGTGTTGATGCGAAGGAAAAAGCAGTTTTGGAAGCGGTTGGAATGGTACAGATAGCCATGGAGCTCAAGATGATAGTTGAGCATGATTTGCGGGTGCGGACAAATCAGGTGTATGAGTTGCGGGCTCAGGTGGCTTCCCAAATAGTTGCATCAGCACCATCTTCGTCAGGGACGCTTCCTACGCCCCCTCCTGAATAGTACTTTTGTTGTAGGCTCCATTTTGCTTCATTCCCATTTTGTAAGTTGTCAGAGACGACTTGTTTTTTTGGGGGGGATGATGTTGTTGGGATAATTGTATGTACAGGTTCTCATGTAATAAAGTATTATGTTAATCTCGGTTGTTAGTAACTGAGAGGTTAGACAGTTATGACGCGACGTTTCGGTTGTGTCCCTTTGGATAGAATGTATACCCTCTCGGGGGATAGACACAGGATGGTATTGTGTTGTGATAGACTTGTACTTATGAATTTGGAATAATGAATAAAGCATTTATGTTCTTTGGCATTCCTTGAGTTACTTGTTATTCTATATTATGTTTCTGCAACACTGAGTTACCCTAGCGGGTAAACATATTGTGCATAAGACTTTTAGTAGGGTAGAACAAGAGATGGTAGGATAACCACAAATGGATAATAACGAGAGGCTAAATTGTTCCAATAATTTCACTTCTTTAAATGGACACAAATTATTTATTTGAAGTTTATATCTGATGAGACAAAATTGGAGTAGAATGTGATATTTAAGAAGATTTACACACATATTTCCAAAGTATACTCAGAAATTCTTTAGGGCAGAGTGTATTGATATGCGTAAACCGTAGTCACTTGTGTAAAGTGTAAAATCTAGTTGTGCACCTAACAAAGGATGACAGTTTTTTCAAAGAGGTTGCTTTCACTTGTGAAGTCTATTAGGCCAAGCAATGGGAAAAATGTTTTAAAAATCAAAATGACATCCTTTGATAAGTCTCACACCCTTAAAATAGGCACAAGGAAAAAAATATTTTGTTAGTCAAAAGTCATTGCCATATTCAAGTGTGCATGAACAGAAATGAGGGGATGAAAATGCCATAGGTGTCTCCCTCATAATAGTTTTAATTTTTTCACTTTTTTTTATGTTAACATTTGTTCACAAAGCAAGCATTGGGACACATGGCTAGGGCATCAAGTGCGTAATTGAAGATTTTTTTGGATTTGTTCACAAAATTTCAGTTTAGAAACATGCTCAAATATTGTATATAAGCCTCTAAATAAAGGGCTGACCAAGTTGGTCCCTTGAAAGGGCCACATGTGAACAATTTCAAGGCAACTTTTAGTTATATCTTGATATCACTAATCATTAATAGCCTTTTGATTTTGTTGGTGGAGTCATTAGGGCATGCTACTCATGATAGGATAGTGTGAAATCATTCTTACTAATATTTCAATCATCACATAACAAACAATTAAAAGTTATAGTACCTTTATTTTCCATTCAAGGTGCTTTAAGGTACTAATATAAAGGTTGTTATTAAGTAAAGGATGGATGTTAAGGTTTGATGAGAAGGAAGAAATCAACAAAATGTGTTCAAATTCAAAACGTCAGAGGAATCACCAGATTGCGGAAGTTTGAGAACCTAGTCAAAGGATTTGCTAGACTTTGTTGAAACAAATGAAAGCATCATTTGAATCAAAACATCCACAGATAAAGAAATCTATTTTTAGCTCACGTGTAAAGTTTTGACTTTTTTTTTGGTCGGGTAATGTTTTGAATTTTAATAATATTGAATTAAGAGCTTTAAGCCATCTTCTGAAATCTTCTGTAGGCTTCTTGGTGTGTTTGAAAGAACTTCAAACTTATTGGAGCTCAGGGTTGGTTGTCAATGACTTTGGTTTATGGCAATGAGCTTGGTCTTGATGATTCTAGTGATGCTTTTATAATTAGTTTCTCACCTTATATGTTCTCTCCAAACTTATTGAAGGAGCAATTAATTTATTTTTAGCAAGTCACCCGGTTGACTCCAATTGTCATCCCAAGTATTCAGAATCACGTGGTATGATCAGAGTTTGTTTCTGATGTAGTTCCAGTGCTTTCTGCAACTTGGAAGAGTTGTTTAGTTATGAATTACTATTTCACTAATGTTGTCTAATGTGGAGAAATAATAAAAGGACAACTCAGTGTAATAACTTATTGGAAAGGTCTTTGAGGAGGAAATAAAGTGAATTATTACATTTTAAAATTTGTATAATCCCCTATAAAAACGCTATATAAGGAGGTGTTGGCTTATTTTAGAGAGAGATTTGTGAATCATATTGTTATGTTGTTAGAATGAACCTAAGTTTTTTCAGAGTTTCTTGAGGAAGAAAACCCTTTTGAGGCTGCTGGTTTTTGGGATGAATATCCCCAACTGATTAGAGTGGTTTCATACAGGAATCACCATTGAGCTGCAAAGGGAAGTTTAATTTTGGTTGCAATCATGCAATATTTTGACGCGTTTTGAAACTTTAATATCTTTTGTGTTTTTTGTGAAAGATTTGTTGAAGTTTTGAATGGCAATTTGGAGATGGTTTGGTGTTATTGGGCCCTACCATTTTGTGGATAGGTCATACATATACCTGCTGTCTGCTTATGTGATTGTACAAGTTTTAAGGTGTTTTAAATATGTTTGGTCGCCATATTTACCACATCGACAGGTCGTATAGTTAGATGAGAGGAGATTGCTTCTGTGTGGGACTAGTACTGTGCAGTGACTAGCTTATGAGAGATGGCATGAGAGTTCTAGGACCAAAGTAATGCACTTTTGGGTGACGCATCATATTGAATAGAGATGCGTAGCTTGTTTGAAGACAATGCACTCAAATCAGAGCCATACTTGTGGAGTTATCATTATTACAGTAGGCCATATATAAAATAAATTATAAGTTAATGTATACAAATTATTGTCAGGATGTTTGAGATGGGTTATAAATCTTTCGGAGTTATAGTGCAAATTCTAGTTTTGGAGGAACCTATAAGTTTTCAGACTTAGACAGTTTTTAGAAATCAACAATCTTCTATGTGTGTTCAGTTTTGTTATGACAGTTTGATAGATCTTCCTGGTATTCATGTTTGGGCAAGTTTTGAAGTGATTTTGGAGTGTTATAAGTGAAGTTGTAGCTTGGGTGTGTGTTAGATTTGTGTTGGTGAGATTTTCAGGTATCTTCCTTGCTACCCAAACCAGCAGCAGCATGTTTTCAGTGCATTTTCAGGTCCGCAACAACCTTCCCATTCATCCAATCAAGGTACCACGTTGTTATTTCATCTCTGGGTCGCTGGGTACATGCTATTTGTTACCATTTTGGGGTGTTCTAGCTGTTCTTATATACATCAACACTTGTTATTAGAATGTTAATTGTCTTATTTTGATGATTATGATTTTAGTCCAAGTTGCTGGTTCTGGCTCGGGCTGTAGTTTGGGTTTGCAGGTGTCTTTAAATTTTTTTGGGGGGGTTGAGTTTGTTTGAGGTTCATCTAGACAAAAATATATAAAAATAAAAATATATATACATATATGCAGTAGTAATTAAGTTCAAAATACACCACTATGCTAATAGTAAAATAACATAGTAAAATACACCACCATATGAATAGTCAAAACTCGATTGCCATGTTGTATATTTAAGTTTTAGTTCAATTAACATAGAAAAATGCAAAAATACACCACCATATTAATGTTTTAGTTCAAAAATAATAATGTCAAGTGTCAACAATCAACCTTCATTGATCAAATATTATATGGGTCATCAAAAATATCATAATTGTAAGGTTTTTATGGAAGCGGAACAACTTTCTACCGTATTCTTGAGAGGAAGGTCATGTACAAACTTTCTCAAATCTTTACAACAATTACAAAAAATTAACATAAATAGCATGCATACCTCAACATAGTGATTTATGTTGGGAAAACGCTTTCAAGAGAGAAACCCCACACTCTAAAAGCCACCCATTATATTGTTTAGAAATCAATAACGGATTACAATATACTTGGAGAGCAAGCTTCTCATAGTATTATCACCAACGGAGATCCAGAGGCAACTCAACAACTAAAAGACTCTCATAATACATCACAATGCATCTTATTCGCCTAATTTATAGGCGATACAAAACATGAAACCGTAAAACAGCATTACAAAACCATGGGATAAAATCACCCAATAAAGATGCACAAAATATCCACCATTGGACCTATGACCTACGATAAACGACCAGGATTCGCAATGACCCAAAGGCCCAATACTTCACCTCTATGAGCATCACCTAGATGCAATGAGTGCTAAGTGTTCCATTCATTCTCTTGAGAGATGGGTTCTTCTGAACCACTACTCATGAAGCATGGGTCAATAAGTTTGACTCAAAATCTACATAGTTGAATCCTAATAGCAATGTCACATTTTGACTTGCTGTGGAGAATATCTCTTTCTTATCTACTGGAGAGATCGCACAGATATCTTGTAGGCACTTCATTGATTGCTAATGGAAATTTGTGATGTCTTCAAGGAAGACAATTTTTTGTGATTTGGAGGGCTACAAGAAAATCTTGGGAGGCCTGTCAAGGAGTTTCTTTTTATATGGACAATTATGTCTTCATAAATGCTAACATAATATTCCTAGCCATTTGCTTATTTTATCTAGGGCTGAGATCTCTTGAAGCTTTTGCTAGGCGTGAGCACACTCTAGTGGATTGATTGGAGATTTTTAGCTTATGATCATGGTGTGAGCAGCAACAGGGTTGTGGGTAATACATTTGCTAGTTGTTTTTCCTTTTTGAGTCGGGTGGGGAATATTATTGTAGAGGCGTGGCCACATTTCGTGCTTTTCAAAGAGGTGGATTTTGGTGGTCAGTTTTTTGTAAGTGGACACAAGGGTTAAGTATTTGTATTTGCCTAGTCACTAAATGTGGCATCATTTCTTGGTGTTAGGGAGTGCGAAAGAGATTTATTTCCATATTTGGACATCGCAACGAAACTTAGCAATATCAAGTCGCCTTTGGTTCTATAGTTGCTGTTCTGCATTATGGAGCACAACAATACTATCTTTAGATTCATATATATGAAGTATGTCTGTCGATTAATGTTTCTAAGTGCTGCATGCTTATCTAGGGCTGGGTATATTCAATGAAAGGTTAGGAAATTGTATTACCATTTTCATAATGCGATTTTAGTCTATTTACATCTAAAAGTATTATGTTATTTCAATTAAAATGCCCATGCAATCTTAAAGTTCAGTCAATGTCTATTGTTTAAATTGGACAAGAAGTGCTTAAACATATACCCAATCCATGCAAATACTATTGCAAAACTGAAACCATACATTCACTCCATCAAACAAGTTGTTTGACAAAATTAATCAGAGGAAAAGTGTGAATATTTTGTGGGAAAATCTCTCAAGGAATTTTACAGTGGTATTAGAGCTGGTTTTCCTATCAGCTTGTGTTTCCTATGAGTGAAAGAGAATAGAGACACATTAGCAGAGAACAAATAAAAAATCATTGGCAACCCCCTCAAGTTCTCAATGGATAATTTATTTCAGGAATCCTTGGAATAAGTCAGGATTTACCCACAGATTGTGCAACAGGTGATTTTGATCCCATAGTAGGTGTTGAACAAGGTAAGCTAAACATGGGTGACAAAGATCGAGAGCATTGAGAACAAAGAGAGAATCTTGCTATAGAGAATTCTCAATGCTTTGGCTAGGGGACATCATGATAAAGATCAATGCATTGCTCAAATAATGGATATGTGAGCTCAACGTATTTTGGGCAACAACAGTTACAATAACAATGGTTGAAATAATGTCTAAGGAGATAATTCAGTAAATAACATAATTGTGAATCAATGTATTGGAATGGTTAGCTCAAGACTTCTCATGCCCAATTTTCCTCCAAGAACCCAACAACAAGTGGATAATGAACCTACACAAAATGAATTGGAAGATCAGATCTTGCAGCATTTGACGGATGCAAATGCAAATTTTCAGGCTGAGATGTCTTTCCGGGATCATGTGGATCTCAAGATGAAACATAGACCACTTATGGGTGGTAGAACACACAATTTGGACCTGCAGGGAAAGGTTGGCAAACTAAACATTCCTTACTAAGATGGGTTATAAAAGACATCAATGAGAGCATGGGTGTAGAAACTTGATACCTATTTTTAGTTTAATTCTATGCCAGAGGATGGAGCAATCAAATATGTTGCTATTCACTTGGATGATAGTGCTCATGAGTGGTGCCATCATGGAATGATTACTTTGGGACATGATTGGATTAACTTTTGTGCAGTTTTTACTACAAGACTCATTGAAAAATTTGATAAGGACCCAAAACTTCATTTGAAGGAGTTAGCTCAGCTATAGTAGTTGTAAGTATAACAACTCAACCATACTATCCTAGGAAAATAGGAAATAAAATGTTCCTATTGTGAGAAAAGTAAAATATCATAACAATATAACTGAATAACCATCTGTCATTTTCCTATGAACATGAAAAGTAAGTTACAATAACTAACCAGAAGGAAGTTACTAATTGCAATTCACATGAAGCTGAATTTAACTAGTTCATTGAGGATCATAGCAAATTAAGTACAAAATGTAACTCTAACTACCAAAGAAAATAACTGAACATTGTAATATTGGGAAATGAAATAACAAAATTAACTATCAAAATGTAAGACTTGTATTTGTTCCATTTCAGTTGCTCTTTCTTTAGCTTTCATCCTCCATGGGTGAAAGAGTATCATTAGGGTTTTTTGTTCCAACCAACCTTGGATTTTTCGATCGTAACCTAACAATCACTCATACAACTTCCACACAAAAGTAGCCCAGCCCTTCCCAGGGGCACACAAAGACAGTTTCATTTTCTTGCTATCTGAGACTTGGTGTATAACTCGCAACCGTCGTAGCCAACCATCCTAAGGACATCTTCGCTTGCAAGGTGACCTTCATAGATAGACGTTGCACTACTGGAATACTAGCAGATGAATACTATTTGTAGCATAGTACCACTGTGGCCAAGGTTTTAAAAGTACAAGCACATTCCCTGTGTATTCAATGTCACCACTAGACTCTTCAAGGGTCACCTGGCCTTATTATTCAGATATCCACATCCTGATAGCTTTATTGTACTAAGAAATCATGTATTTATACAATTATAACAGTACACATCTCCCATCCCCAGGGTTGACCAAACACAACTAAATAGATTAATATGCAACATGAGCTCAAGAAGGATTTGGTCTTACATGAAAAGCTCCATGGTTCATTTCAGATTCCCTCCTACACAGGTCCTTCTATTACTTAGGGTAGGGAGTTATTTCTACGTATTCGATTTAGTCTCATAGCAGATTGAAAGATTTTAAGATACATCACACAATGAACCTGATATCTAAAATTTCCATATTTAAAGAAAAGCACAAGAATGCATTCGACCACAAAGAAAGTTGGTTCGACCTAATGGAATGTAATTTCTTCTTTTACTTATGAATGAGTGCTCTTTTCTGAGACTTAGAGTCACAAAGGTATAAGTTCAAGAGATTCTATAAACATGAATGCATATCTATGAATGGCTCTTTCTTACCAAATCAGTAATATGAATGCAAAACTGCGAATTGTTCTTCTTATTAGATCAGTAATATGAATGCAGAACTACAAATGGTTCTTTCTTATCAAATCAGTAATATGAGTGCAGAACTACGAATGGTTCTTCCTTATCAAATCAGTAAAATGAATGCATGATTTCATTCAGATCTTTCTATCTTGATTCATAAAGGACAAATGCAGTCAATGAATCTATTCCCTTCTTTATCTTTCACAGAAATATAAAGGCTTAGGATCAATTGATCCATTTGAAAAGAAAGCCCAAATAATAGAAGATAAAATTCTAAGGTTTGCAATTGAACCAATACTCAAATAATCTAAGCAAGACGTACTTTGATCATACAGTCCACTTACACAATCATATACAAAACAACAAAAAGCGAAAGCTCATTAAGAGAATTGTGTAAGAAGAAGAGAAGTGATATTAATCATATAATCAAATTGACGACAAGAGAAAAAGATTCATGCCTACACAAAAAAAAACTCCAAGCAATGGTGTTAAGAAACAACAACTGTGAATGCAAAAGCCAACAACTTTCCTCCTCTTCCAAATATAAAAACAATCTCCCAAATACCAAATATGCAGAGCTCTCTTGCTCGTGTTAGCAATTTAAGTTGTCATTAGTTTCTTTCACAAACTCCCATTCACACCAGTAAAGGGTCACCGTGTTGGAGCTCTTAATTTTGGGCAAAATTTGGAGTCTTGTATACTAATAAAACCCTAAAAATTGGCCTCTTAAACTGCTTGCCTAATAAATAATGGAGTACATGAAATGGGATGAAAAAATTATATTAATTTTCAATTAAAAATTGAGAGATTAAGAAAGGAAGCTCTGTGATAGGAACAATCAAAATTTTGTGATTAAAAGCCTTCAGAAAATGCTGGAATTTTGACCTTCTGCAAAGATGACGTCGATAGAGGCTGAAGATGGTCGAATTTTAAAAATCTAAAAAAACCCCAGTTCGGAAAATCAATTTTCCTATCTCCATTAAAAATCTTAGCTTTCCACAAGGTGTTTTGGTTTTTCAACCAGACCCAAATCCAAAAGTTAGGTAGTTATTTTTAGTTAGTTTATTGTTTTTCAAAGTAATTTGTAATAAAGGTTGTGCCTTTTCACCCTAAGTAGGTGTGAAAGCCACTCAAACACATATATATATACATAATGTAAAATCTAAAGAGAGATACAATTCAAATTTTCATAGGATATAATTCAATCACAACTGCAATATGAACTCTAATGTACTATTTTTTCAACATTAATAAAGATAAGTGCTCTTCTTTTTATTTGTGGTTATAAGTTATATGTTTTTAATTAGTCTTTCAGATATTCTATTAAATAGAGTGTTTCACTGTGTTGAATTCCCTGAGTATAATAATTCAAAATTAATATATTTAACTCGAGTATCAATTGTATGGTCTGTGAACCTGCCATTGTTCTGATCGATCTCTTAATTTGAGTTAAACTCGATAAAATTAGCTATACAGATTGATTTGAATTATAAGTCAAGTGGAAGCCTGCGAAGTGATGGTCTTGTCTTATTAAAGCAAGTTTTTTAAAACCGTCTCTGATTGTACGTAGGATTGAAATTTTATTACTCTATAGCCCAAGTATTTAGAAGGCATTGATCTAATCTTTAATTGGAAATTGTTATATTCAGTTCATTTGTAATTTGTAGATCATTAAATCATTATTTCAAAGCATTACTTTTCAGTCTTTAGTATAATCCATCTAGTCAAGTATTATAGAGTAGATATTTTCAAGAGATTAGTTGCTTTCCTCAAAGGATCATTCGCCACCTTTGGAGTAATTTTGTTCTGTGTACGTAGTTGTGTGACACAAAGAATTTGATAGTTCAAAGTGAAATTAGGCCTACCAGCCTTGGCTTGATTAAGCCAGAATTGCAGAGGTATTAGTTTATACCTGTTAGTTGGCTGAAAGTGAATCCATCATTTTTGGGCACCAACACACCGGTTATTCACATTACTTATAAGATACCGGTAGATTATGAGCGGAGTATATACACTGGTTGACAATACACCGGTAGACCGAACTAAGTAAAGCAGTACCGGTCTTATGTTGCATACAAGGACATACCGGTTATAAGGGTATACCGGTCAAACTGCAAGTAAGATCCGATCCGGATTTTGTGGATCAGTTTGAGTTAAAAGCCCGAGTATACGGGACATCCACCGCATAGAAGTGGAGTTAACTTTTTAACAAGAGTTAGCTTTATTTCTACGGATGTTTTGCAAGGTAAACTCCAGATCACAATGCATAGCTTTTTGCTAGTTGCATGATTTATCGCTGAGTTTATAGCCTGACGGTTCTATGAGTTAAGGGTTTCATTACGATGAACTCTTGTATAAATATAGGTCATAGGACGCAAGAAAGATGTTGATTATTGATGATCACATAGAGCAGACGAGAGACATCTTCTGAGAGAAGGGCTACAGACACAGAGGTAGCAGAGATCAACAACCAGGCAAACTGGGAAAAATGTATGATCTAGTCAGTCATTCAGTGTCATATCAGATCATTGCTTTTCTTAGTGGAGGAAACATATTGAAATCCCTTTATTAGGGTGGACCTAATCGATTCGTTGTAAAAATCCCCTAATAGGGTAACATCTTTGTTGATGATTAAAGTCCTGTAACCAGGCAGCTCCTAACATGGTTCAGATCTTAACAGATCTTTTGTAAATTCCTTTAACTGGGTAGCACCTTAACCAATGCTTTGTAAGCTCCTAACAGGGCGCCTTCATTTTGGAGTAGTGAAGTTATGAGCTCTGTCTTACCGTGGTTTTTTCCTTCTAACCGAGAGTTTCCACGTATATATCTAGTGTTGATCTGTGTACTTACTTTTATGCTTGGTTATGATTGATTGTTTGAGAAAAGTATTTTTCAAACAAGTTTTAAAAAGAAAGAAATAGTTGTTACTAAATCACCCCTCCCCTCTCAGTAACTGGTTGGTACTAACAATCGGTATCAGAGCCAAGTTCTCTATTTCAAAGTCTAACAGCTTGAGAGAAAGATCATGGAGGGTTACCGGTATCAGAAACAGCTAGAGGAAGCGAACGACATCATGTCCTCTCTGGAGAGTAGACTGAGTAGATCACTTGCAAAAAGAAAGGAGCTGGCTCTACAGTTGAATGAGAGCAATGAAACCATTGATGAACTCTCCCGGCAAAGTGGATCTGATGAAGTTGAGGCAGTGTCTGAACTGATGGAAAAGAATCAAATCTTGACCGATCAGATCTCCAACCTTAAGAGGGAACAAGAGGACAACGCCCTGAGGATGATTGAACTGATTGAGAAAAAGAGAAAAGTTGAAGATGAAAGGAACTCAACAGTCAAGTCTTTGACTGCCTCTAAGAAAGCAAGGGACCGTGTAGTGGAAGCTGTAGGGGCAAATGGACTCATCATTCTACAACTTCAAGAGGACATGCAAAGTGTCACCCAAGAAAATGCCCACATGCAGAAAGGTTGGCATGGCAGGAATGAGGCATGCAATAGACTGTCCCTAGAACTGTATCAACTGAGGGAACAGATGAACGAACTTGAAGAAACAAATAAAATTCCGAGAAGATACAATGAAAGTTCGGTCAAGCTTGATGAGCAATTTAAAGCTCAAAGGAAGCATAAAGATCAGACCGGTCTTGGATTCACCGGTGAAGTCACCAAAGAGAATGGTGAGTTATCTGGTGCTAAGTCAAACAAGAAGGACAAGAGAAAGACGCTAGCACAAAAAGGTAAGAAAACCTTTAACACATCCTGTAAGTATTGTGGAAAACCGGGTCATAAAACCAATGACTGCAGAAATGCACCGGTAAGAACCAACAACAGTTACTATAAGAACTGTTGCAAAAATGGCCACAACACCAATGAGTGCTGGTCCAGCCCTATATATATGTCCAATAGAAGCAGGGGAAGCTTCAAAGGCTACTGCTATTCATGCAACAAGTTTGGACACAAGGCTGAATAATGCAGATCAAAACAATGACATTTAGATCCCCTAAGCCAGTATTCACCAAGAGAAGCAAGAACCGAAGTACAACCAACTGTACAAACTGTGGAACACACAGTCACAATGACTCTTGGAACAAGTCACCTAACACAATAAGGGTAAACCCATGGAAGGCAACCGGGATAGTCTGCTATCACTGCAATAAAGCTGGACACCTAGCCAAAGAATGCAGAAACCGGTCATCCAATAAGGAGGAACCAGTCAAGCTAGAAGAGAAGACTGAGAAAATAGTCAGACAAATTTGGTCCAAAAAGGAATCAAAGAGCTCCGCTGAGGATAAGATAGAGGAAGGATCATCATCTGCCGATGGTGATATCTCTTCAACAAATTGAGCCATAAAGGCGTAGAGGGAACCGGTAGATCCACTACCGTTCCGGGTATGACTGTTGAGAGTCAGACTCACTCAGTCTGTAGGACAACCGGTAAGGCAAGTTATACTCAACTGGTTGAGAAAAACGGAAAGTAAAGTTAGGTAAGGCATTTATTACTGTAGCCGTTTAACGAATAGTTACCGTTTGGTAATTACCGTTATAACCTAACTCTATAAAAGGAAGGAGGATTACTCACAAGTTTTCACTTTTTTTTTTGTATTATTTACGAATTCTTGTGCTAAGTATTATTCTCACGCTTTGATCAGTGAGAATCACTGTTTTCAAAGCCGATCCAAGCTACTTTCTGCAAGTTACCGGTTAGCAAGAATGGCCTCATCATCTGCTAACGTAGAGCTGATCAAGGGAAATCAAATGGATCGACCTGCATATGATATCGCGCTAATTCAAAACAGAGAAAACGACATGGCAAGGGCGCTCTTGTTTGTACCCAAAGGAGTCCTCTTAATCGAAGACGTTGCAGCATTCATTCACGCTAAACAAGAAGAATTGGGTGAGACGTACATTCAAGGCGAATATATATCACTGTGTGAAGAAGGGAAGCTTTCGGATAAGTATGCCAAGCTGATATCATTTGGACTCGTCAATGGAGTGTACTATCCATTCGTCTTCCATGAAGACATAACTTGACTAGTTCTCAGTCATCTTCACCAACCAGGTTTCTGGCTCAACAGAGGTGTATGTATTCCTATCACCAAAGACGATTTGCATAGGGTGACTGGATACAGCAACCGAGGGCAAGCTCTAACCCTAAGGACCATCGCTAATGCCGTGGTCAATAAATTAACTAAGTCAAAACCTGATGGTCGACTTATGATCGTAAACGACATTGAGGATGATGGAGTTTGGTTTACGTCTGTTGTACTTGGCTACAAGGTCTATCAATCAAGCAATTTAAACAACATACCGGGTGGTGCAATTCATGCCGCATACCTCATAATGCACAACAATGCCCAATATGACATCTATGCAATGCTTCAAAGTCAAATATTTGAAAATATGAAGAAGCTTGGAGTCGTAAGGAAGAAATCAATGAAGTATGGAACCCTACTGGTATGTCTCTACTTCTACTCTAACTTTTTCCTTGGAGTCGGAAAAGTTGTATGGAAAACCGATAGACCGGTTATGCATCTAATCACAGAGATGGCCAATCAACTAGGGGACAAGTTAAGAAGTGCGATGACTGAACACTTAGAAGGATTTCAATTAAAACTGCACGAAAGAGAAAGAGTGTCGTCAACCGTTGTTGACCAGTACAAGGACGACATATGCTTTGTGGTTACCATCGATAACTGCATCATTCAAGCAGTGGAACCAAAAGAAGTATATGCTCCTGAGCTAGGGTATGAGATCTCTGCCAAGACTGCCAAGGCATATGCTGATGCCCTCAATAGTGCAAATTTGGACCTCTCTGCAAACTGGTTCGGGACATGTGATGAGATTGAAGAAAATCTGAAAAAGCGGGCAGAAATCAAAATTGTCTACACCAAAAGGACCCCCACACCGAAGAAGAAATCATCAGCAGAACAACTCAAGCCTCGAGGGAAGAAAGCAGAACCGGTATCAAGTACCCAAGAGACAGATCAAGAAGAGACATAGTGTAAAGTCCCCTGCTCAATAGGACCTCAAAACCACTTAACTTCTTACTTGGAATTTAGTCAAACACTTGTCATGCAATGTATATATGCTGCTGCTATGAAAATTTCAGAATAGCAAACATACATCTAACCACTTATTTTCATTAAAAAATGTAGAAAGATACCATGATCATTGTGCTATATATATATATATATATATCATTGAATTAAGACAAGAAGTACATTTCCAGCCAATAGCTTTTATCAATTACAAAACCCTTCCTTCTTATTTACTATTGGCAATCAATGACTTTTACAATACTAAAATGCACAAGTGCTGAAACTACAAATTCACCTTCAGCTGAAACATATATTCTCAGTTACAATGCCAAATAAGATTGAAAATGATAGAACCTGATTGGATGAGTGCAGAAGATGAAATGTAAATGTCCTCAGAATAGGCTTATGCCTCAATGATGCCCTAGTGAAGTGACTGAAATATCACCTCCACAAATGCAACCCTTCAAGAGATATTTCACTCCCTTAGTTATGCAATCAATTGGGAGATTTCGTTCCCAATGACAAGCTGAAAATCTGTAGACCCCTTGGCTCCACAAATGCTCATGAAGAAAATAACAATAGTCAATGTCAAAACTGGATGCTCCAAATGCCCCTTGACCCCCCTTTTATACTACTCCCAATGTTTCTAGTTACTTCTAGTTGCTAGAAGTTTCTACAAACTAGAGGCTTCTACAAGCTAGAAGTTTCTGACTTCTGGAAGTTTCCAACTTCTAGAATCTTCCGACTTCTGGAGGTTTCCGTCTTCTTGAAGTTTCCAACTTCTGGAACTTTCCGACTTCTAGAAGCTTCTAACTTCTGGAAATTTCTGACTTCTAGAAGTTTCTAACTTCTGGAACTTTCCGACTTCTAGAAGTTTCTAACTTTTGGAACTTTCTGACTTCTAGAAGTTTCTACACGGAGTCAAATAATCACCAAATAATTGCCAGGCGACTCTCTCATCACCACCATTAGCCTACGAGAGCCATTAATAGGCTAATCCACTAAAAAAAGTCCATGTCAACTAAGAAGGGGACATGACACAGAGACCGAGGAAACAGTTCCTCTGATTAGGAAGAAGAAAACTGGAAAACTGGTAAAAGAGAATCCAACAAGAAAGGCCAAGCCCACCATTGATGAATATTTGGCACTGTTGAAAGAAACCGGGGGAATGAGTTCGGTAAACAGTAGATATTCACTCGGTAATGAAGAAGACAAGAGAAAGATTGAAGAAGCAGTTGTGTATTGCGTTCACAAGTTCAACCTGCATCCCACTGAACTTATCAAATTTCTACCGGAGGATCTCTTACAAATTCTTGAAGCGAGATGGGAAGCCTCAATGAATAGAGAAAAGGAGCTGAGAATACGAGCTCTTCTAGAAGTACAGAACCACCTCACTCTAGAAGAAGCCACAGAACAAGCTGAACTTCATCAACAAACTTTCTCAACTAAAAGAAGGATCAGTCTCATGCTTGTTGAACAAGCTGACAAAGTACATGATGAAGGAGTAGTGATGTGGACTCAACTACTTTAAACCCAGTGGAAAGCAGAAGAAGCTTGTCAGAAAGCAATGGTTCAACCGGCAGCTGACACCGGTAAAGGGAAAGGAGTGCTTGGAGAAGAAGCACCAGTAATTGTGGACATAACCAAAGATAAGGGCAGCGAGCCATCAAACCCAACAGCTCTCATCTCTTTGAGTAAAGGTAACACTGAACGTATGCATGTTGATAATATAATTGATGAGGTAATGGACTTTGGAGAAGTAGACAATGCTGCAAAGTGGTACAGTGTACTTAATGAAGATGATAAACAAAAGCTAATTGTAGGCATAGTAGAAACTTGTTAAAGTATTGTTCGTTCGTGTTTAATAAACGATGAGACAATCATGATATGCATATAAATATAGATATATTTATATATATATATACTATATAATATAATTGAAAAGTAAGTATATATTAATATGCACATGTGTGAACTTATATATATATATATATATATATATATATATATTATACAAAGTATGAATAAACTATTGGTTAATATATGTTAACTAATAGTTATGTAATGAAGTGACATGACCATAAGTATATACGGTCATGTCTATTCATTACATGACTATTCAATATATACATATACCCTATTGTTATTGTAGAATCAATCAATAACGAAGGCAATTGTATTCTACAATCACAACGGCAATATCAAGCAATAGTAAGCATTCAGATTCTTTCTATATACGATCCTTGTTTTTCAACATGGTATCAGAGCCTCTATAGAAATGAATCAAAAAAATAGAAACACTGAAAGAGGAAACCAAAATAAGACATAGACAGAAAGATTTGATATACAGTCAGCGTAGGAAGTATTCCATTTAAACACTGGTACAAAAGCTACGTGGCAGATAATATTGAGAAATATAGGAGGACCTTAGTAACGGTGATTACAATTTATGAATGAAGTTAGAAAACATCAAGGGAAGAATTACCAACATCAATATACGATGGTAATCAATCAAGAGGAAGCGATTCAGTGTTGGATATGCTGAGTTAGCAAATATATATATATATATATATATATAAGGAAATCAAAATATGGAGAATTGTATGGCCAAAGTCCAATCAGCAACAAGGCACGGGAAGCATTTCACTCAGCATTTACGGAGCATCAGATAGAGAGAGGGAAATAAAAAAAAATAGAGATAATATATTAGATGTATTCCACGAAGACTTAATACTGATAATCAAAATCAAAATCGTTGGAGATTATCTCAACTACCAATATAACATCAAACTTAGCTTTTATACAGAAAATAAGCCTTGGAACGAAGAGAGCACTGGAGAAGTAACATTCAGAATCCTGTAAACAATATATATATACAAAGAGGAGATCTTACATCTCAACATATAGAGTACCACAAGTTTGAGTAAGCTAGAATGGTCTTAGACAGTGCAAGATAATTGCCAATTTGTATATGTTTAGAATAATCGCTTAAAAACTCATCAATACCAGTGACAAGTGACCAACGTAGGAAATTCAGTAAGGAGTTACACAACGATACATCAAACCAACTTACAAGAAATTTCTCTTAAAGCCAATAAAATCTAATAAGAATCTATTCTCCTTGTAAGTGGCCACGACAAAATATTGACATCGAGGACTTCAAATTTGAGGAAAGACAAAGGATGTTTGCAGATTAAGAAAATTGAAGTATTTGCAATACTAAAGGAAAAAACACAAGTTCATATCAGTTTTCATTAATTCAAGGCAATAATACAGTCTGGATAAAACTCACCGATACGAATCTCAGTGATAGTTCAATCCAGCCTATAGATCTTTACAGGAGAACATTGGACTTATTCTTCGCATGTTGCTAGAAATATCGAACGTGTTCATTACATATACAGTTGGGATCATATCTTTTACGGGCATCTATGTATGGCTGGTTCTTTGTTGAAGACTCTCTAGCATGGAGACAGACATAGGAATCGTCATTTAAGGTTAAGACAGACATAATCTCATTCGGTAATCTTTGAGCCGCATAGACCAATCAATGATACCATAAGCTTCTTGAAGTATATAATATCTCCATTAGTACACATGAATTTGGCTTACTTCTGCCAAGTAACTATTATCGTATATGGTGATTCAAAGGATAAAGCAGTAACAGATCTAAAATCTGTAAAATACAATAGACTATTAGAAGGATAACTATGATGATGACAGACCAGAACATTGTTGATACTGATTGATGAGAGTAGCCTACCCATCATTGAAACACGATATTAAATAAATCAATAAGTGGGGAGGATTGTAATGTCCCGTGTCCACTCCTAGAAGGTTTGGGACTGATAATATCACAAGAGATTCTCTTGGTCTGTGTTGATTGTAATGTCTGATATGTTGTTATGAAATATATAATATGGACGATGTCTCTAGCACTTATAGTGATTGAACAATTATGCAGTGTCTGATGCAATCGAATTTTTATTGCTCTCAACAATGGTGTGATATCGGATCTGTCTATATTAATATGCAGCTTATAGATATAATCCCTAGAAGAGGTGGGTGTTGTCTCTGATTTGTAGTCTGTAAACTATGCAGTCCCTTTAGATGTTATTTCAGATCAGTGCCATTTATACTTTTCTCCAATAATGCCGATTAGATAGTTCCCTCTCAGTAGCGCTGATGTAATTTGTTGATTGGTTGGTATAAGTCCCCGTGAGTACTCAACTGTTGTTGCCAACAGCTCCTAATCATCAATCCGCTGTTATAAGCCTCCTGTTCGATGGTCTCTTTCTCCCGTTATTCCTATCTCTCCCGTAATTGATCAAGCTTCCTCTTACAGTTCGTTCCTCCCTGATTTCAACAATTCTTCTGTATCGTCTCCAAATTGAGTGCCAACCCTGATGAACGACTGTTTGTGACTTCGAGTATTTTCTTTTTCTACGCTCCACTGTCCCCAAATAAGATATGTCCACTTGAACTTATATGCTATCGAGGAGTAGAAGGATCGGGTGGTAAGAGAGATCGCGGCTAAGCTTAGGTCGCGACTCTTCCTTAAATCATTGTGTAGTTTATAAATTTATATTTATATAATATAGTATTGATATTATAATTTATAATATATTATGCTATTATATTAAGATTTATATTATGATATTATTATTATATTTAATAATAGATAATAATGTTCATATATGATTTTATATGATATGATATTTATTATATTATGATTAATCAAAGATTCATACATTTGAATTATTATTATTATTTTAATATTGTCATTTATTATTTAATTTAATATTATATTTATTATTTACTTATTATGATATTATTAAATATTTTTATTTATTAGATCTCTTATATATATATATATATCATCTATTAATTTAATTTTATCGTTCATAATTATAATTATATATTTAAATATAATTATGTTTATTTATTTTCTTTAATCTTATATTTAAACTCTATTATCATTGAAATCTATTTCGGTGAAGGGGACATTACAGTCCGCCCTTCCCAAAATTGCTTGTCCTCAAGCAATGTAATATTGTAAACTTTTGGTGTAAGGGTGTTCCAATATGTGACTTGATATCCAATCCAGCAACCCTGAAATGGTAATTTCAATTTGAGATTAGAAATGCAATACATACAAAATATAAAATTATTAACTTAAAAGTATTACATCATATTCTTCAATTAAAGAACAATTCAAAAAGATAAAACTTATCTTGATGTTTTGTAGCCTTTTTCTTCCCTTGTGTTATGTCTTGCCTTGTTCCAATATGAGTTTTGATGAATAATCCTTAGAATCTTTAGGGGAGACTTTATCTCTTCCCAAACATTAAGGATATATCCATCTCTATAATCCTTAGGAGAGACTTTATCTCATCCCAGGCCTTTATGGATATCTCTTTAAGACTATCCATTCTTATAATTCCTGGTAGAGACTTTATCTCATCCTAGGCCTCTATGGATATCCCTTTAGGACTATCCACCTTTATAATCCTTAGGAGAGACCTTATCTCGTCCCAGGCCTCTATGGATATCTCTTTAAGATTATCCATCTTTATAATCCTTAGGAGAGACTTTATCTCGTCCCAGGCCTCTATGGATATCTCTTTAAGATTATCCATCTTTATAATCCTTAGGAGAGACTTTATCTCGTCCCAGGCCTTGGGGTGTAAGATCTTTCCTTAATTCCACATACAATATTGAGAATATTTTGAGTAAGTACAAATGAATATTTGCATTAATATTTGTGTGGTTCTCTTGATTTATTACAAACTCCTATTCCTTGATTTGATAGTTAACTCTTTACTCTTTTTTTTGCCTTGATCACAAAATTGATTTTAAGAGTTTCTAATCTCCGGTTCTTGTTATTGCCTCTCTTTATTTGCTGATTCAACTATGCATTTGTGGGTTACTATCACGGCTATGGTTGAATTTCCTCGAAACTCCATTGCTTTTCCCCTTCATCCAGTGATTGGATGCTATTGAGATCATGTCTTGCTCGCTTATGCGGTCCTTCTTTTGTTTCTTCTATCCTTTTCCCACACTTATGTCCTGATGCCCATGGTTCTCTGCACCTGAAGCATAAGCCTTCTTCATTATGTCCTCTTTTTGCTTGAGGGTGTTCTTGCCTTGGCATTGGTGTTCTTTACTCCATGGTTCTTTGCAAAAGTAACAAAGTTTCCCTTGATTGTCCTTCTTAGGTTCTTCATTCTTATGGAAAGTTCTGTATGTGGGACCCTTGGACCTATCTTTAGATGTGTCAGGTTCGGACTTCTTCGCCTTGTTGATAGCTTCATCCAAGGTTTGTGGCTCAAAAGGTTTAACCATAGTTTTGATGTGATCTTTAAGTCCCTCGATGAACATGTATACTATCCTCTTTTGGGTTAAGTTAGGGACCATGACGGATAGTCTTTGAAATTGGCTTGCAAATTCTTCAATAGTTCCTGTTTGTTTTAGGTGAGTTAATTCTTGAAAATACCACTCTGAGTCTCTTTGGTCGAATCGGTTGATAAGTTTTCTTGAGAATTCTTGGTAGGAGCTGATATTTTGGTGACCTAATGAGATAAATCCATTGTGCCACCACTCATGAGCTGATCCTTCTAGGTGGAGTATGGCAAATTGTAATGCATCCTCTTCTGTCATAGGACTAAGGTTGAAGTAAGTGTTTAGTTTTTGTAACCATGCTCGGGCCGTGGTTTTTCCTTGTCCATCAAAGTTTGGAATCATCATTTTATTCACTTTGTGTTCGAGTTCCTTGAGGGTGTTGATTGAGTTCCCTAAATTTTGTAATGCTTGTAAGAGCGCTTGGTTATTTTGACTAGTTTGTTCCATGAAACTCCTTAATTCATTTGACAATTGTTCGGCCATAGCCTTCTTGCCTTTTTTCCTCTTATACGTTAACATAAACTATTTCCCACAGGATGGCAGGATTATGCTCTGATACCACTGTATTGTCCCGTGTCCACTCTTAGAAGGTTTGGGACTGATAATATCACAAGAGATTCTCTGGGTCTGTGTTGATTGTAATGTCTGATATGTTGTTATGAAATATATAATATGGACAATGTCTCTAGCACTTATAGTGATTGAACAATTATGCAGTGTCTGATGCAATCGAATTTTTATTGCTCTCAACAATGGTGTGATATCGGATCTGTCTATATTAATATGCAGCTTATAGATATAATCCCTAGAAGAGGTGGGTGTTGTCTCTGATTTGTAGTCTGTAAACTATGCAGTCCCTTTAGATGTTATTTCAGATCGGTGCCATTTATACTTTTCTCCAATAATGCCGATTAGATAGTTCCCTCTCAGTAGCGCTGATGTAATTTGTTGATTGGTTGGTATAAGTCCCCGTGAGTACTCAACTGTTGTTGCCAACAGCTCCTAATCATCAATCCGCTGTTATAAGCCTCCTGTTCGATGGTCTCTTTCTCCCGTTATTCCTATCTCTCCCGTAATTGATCAAGCTTCCTCTTACAGTTCGTTCCTCCCTGATTTCAACAATTCTTCTGTATCGTCTCCAAATTGAGTGCCAACCTTGATGAACGACTGTTTGTGACTTCGAGTATTTTCTTTTTCTACGCTCCGCTGTCCCCAAATAAGATATGTCCACTTGAACTTATATGCTATCGAGGAGTAGAAGGATCGGGTGGTAAGAGAGATCGCGGCTAAGCTTAGGTCGCGACTCTTCCTTAAATCATTGTGTAGTTTATAAATTTATATTTGTATAATATAGTATTGATATTATAATTTATAATATATTATGCTATTATATTAAGATTTATATTATGATATTATTATTATATTTAATAATAGATAATAATGTTCATATATGATTTTATATGATATGATATTTATTATATTATGATTAATCAAAGATTCATACATTTGAATTATTATTATTATTTTAATATTGTCATTTATTATTTAATTTAATATTATGTTTATTATTTACTTATTATGATATTATTAAATATTTTTATTTATTAGATCTCTTATATATATATATATATATCATCTATTAATTTAATTTTATCGTTCATAATTATAATTATATATTTAAATATAATTATGTTTATTTATTTTCTTTAATCTTATATTTAAACTCTATTATCATTGAAATCTATTTCGGTGAAGGGGACATTACAAGGATAGTAGTGTGAATCACCAAAAATATTGTGATACAAATCAGGTCCAATATTATGGAAGAGTATAAATGGCACCGAATATGGAAGAGAAGAGGAACACATAAATTATGCCGCTTTCCAAACATCACAGAATTAATACTAACAAGAAGCCCTATATGTTCAACAAACAGGAGATTTGGAAAGATTATATAAAATAGATAATAGGGAAGACCCTATAAATAAATCTGAAGGATTCACTCAAGAAACAAAGTCTATAATAGGAAAGTATATGATCCAAACATTTGATTAAGGGAAAACTTCATAACAGAGCTACATAATTATAATAATTTGGCTAGGAAAATTTGTAAATTTGAGAATAATAATGGATAGGAAGATCTCAGACAATGTAGAGATTACGAAAGACCTTACAATACCATCTCAATTCCTAAAACAATATTTTGTTATTGGTGGGGAGAAAATTACTTAGACAAAAGCACTTCGATGAAGAAGGTTGTAATTGCTAATGAAGACAACATTGATGCCAAGTATTCGTTAATGTATGAAGTCAACATCTAATCGATATTTATCATAATGAGATAGTGCTATTACATTTGCTATGATCCTAAAACCTTAACATGTGTTTTGTAAAGAAGAAAATTAACATAAAGATCAGAATGAAATCGATATGTTATGAAGAAGGACAATGAGTACGAGTATCGTATTAATGGGCTCACCTTACGAAAGGAAATACTTGAAAATATTTGAAATTTAAGATAAGTATTCCATGCTTTATTAATGCATATGGATTTTCAATTTATAATTCATTAAATAATAAATCTCGTATGCTTCTATCATTTGTATTCTTGTACGAGATAGTTTATCTTTATAAACTATTTGTAATCTATCTCTAACATACTTTTAGGATAAAAGCATATGAAATTCAGATTCAGAGAAAGTCTGACATTTTCAAGAGGTCAAGAAGTTGATTAACTTGAGCTTCAGAGGGAGCATATGATTCAGTTAACTTGTGACAATCTAAATCGTATTGATTGAGAGGGAGTTCACTATTGAAGGTAAAACAATTATGAGATTATAGTAGTGGAAACTAGTGGACAGAATCATAGATGAGATTCACATGGATAGAATCTCTGCTTGAAGTAATTCATACATCTCGAGACTACAGTTCATTAAGATGAACATCATACTAGAGGTCCTTATTATCTTCCCTCAAGTCCAAGAGGGAGTGTTAATGTTATGGCCTTGAAAAAGATCAAAATGCATCCTATGCTAATCCGCAGCCTTATGGAAACCCAGTATGTGATATCGATTCTCTCAGGAAGAAAAGTATGAAGTCACATCCTGTAGTGACATTGAGCTGAGTATATAAAAAGGGTATGCCTCCATGACAGAAGAAGAAAAAGGATATGCATCAGTGGATATGCGAGGATCTTGATTCAGAGGGAGTAGACCATGTTTTGTTGGCTCTCTAGTGATCGAGAAACTGTAGCAGAGAATTATGATGAATTACCATGTGAGAAGGCTATGCTTCCATGTCAGAGGGAGAAGCTAGAAGATCAAACTAAGATGGCATCACAGGATCGTGGTCATATTAATTCAGAGGAAGTATACCATGTGAAGATGGTTTCTCACCAAGCCCCTTGCTAGGAAGAAGATTGTGTACTTCAGATAACCTTGGTATGTTGAGAACTAAAGCCTTAAATAAGTTCTCAGAATCAGTGATCCATCATTTTGTATCTTAATATGATTCTTGTCTATGATAGACAAGTCTAAGGTGGAAGCCTTGGTTTTAACTCTCTGAGGAGAGTCAAGATGGATATCATATGTGTGACTTTATAGGTCCACTCATCCTGTGTTCATATTTAGAAGATGATGATTTTCTGAACATGAATACTTGTACTTAACATGAAAGGTGACGATCTTTCATGTGTGTTGGGTTACTATTTCAAGGTGAAGATCTTGACAATAGTTAACCAGGCTTCAAGATCGACTCCTGAAAGGGTTTGTCCCGGATAGGACCGGAGATCTTGTTGCTTATGTTATTACTTGGTGTGTAATAATTGTTAAGATCGACTCCCGAAAGGGTTTGTCCCGGATAGGACCGGACATCTTAACGCTGAGATTATTACTGTGTAATAACTTGTCAAGATCGACTCCCGAAAGGGTCTGTCCCGGATGTGCCGGATATCTTGATGTCTATCATGATCGACTCCTGAAAGGGTCTGTCTCGGATGTGCTGGATATCATGATATGAAAAGATTCTACAAATTCTATTAAACTCTCTCTCAAGAGGGAGTGTTAAAGTATTGTTCGTTCGTGTTTAATAAACGACGAGACAATCATGATATGCATATAAATATAGATATATTTATATATATATATATATACTATATAATATAATTGAAAAGTAAGTATATATTAATATGCACATGTGTGAACTTATATATATATATATATATTATACTAAGTATGAATAAACTATTGGTTAAGATATGTTAACTAATAGTTATGTAATGAAGTGACATGACCATAAGTATATACGGTCATGTCTATTCATTACATGACTATTCAATATATACATATACCCTATTGTTATTGTAGAATCAATCAATAACGAAGGCAATTGTATTCTACAATCACAACGGCAATATCAAGCAATAGTAAGCATTCAGATTCTTTCTATATACGATCCTCGTTTTTCAACAAAACTTTCATGGATTATCGTAGGACTCCATGGGACTACAGGTCCAAGTTCCCACCGGAACTCAACCAAAGGCTACAATCAAAATGGAGAATCGGTTTAGGTACCAACACTAGAATCATTAGGGAAACACTGTTAAAAGTTAGATCTGGATTCAGTGAGGAAAGAATAAAGCTTTTGATAGAAGAAGCATCCATGAAGCTAGATACACCATATAGAGTTGTCTAGATATTAAACGGGTATGAGACTCAGGTTTATAAAGCAACTCTGGACTACTGGAACAAATATGACTTGAAGGCATTGGAAAAACTAGGTCCTCAGGATTAACCTAAACAAATGCAAATGCCAATGGTCAGGCCCACAACTGGTGAAGAACCTTCTACAAGGAAAGAAAAAGTTCGAACAGAAGAGGTCACAGCTAGTGAACAAATAAATGTAGAACAGGAACAAGATGCTGAAGTAAATAAGTAACCTGAAGAAGCACAGACCGAGGAAGAACCACCTGCTGAGCAAAACCTACCAGAAGAAGAAGCTCAACCGGAGAATAAAGCTCATCAAGAAATTAAAGACAATAAGGGACAAGAAGAAGAAATTCCAGTCCACACCGAGCAAGCTCAACTGAAGCAAGAGCAAAGACAACAAGAACAAGGAGACATACTGGACTCCTCATCCAAGAGAAAGTTGTCATTTGCCAAGGAGAAGGAAGCTAAAAGGAGCAAAGTCACTGATACAGTGGTTGACATTAGCAAGTTGTCAACTAAGCAGCTCAAAGAGCTGACCAAAAGAAAACAGGACATGGTCCTGACCATTGTAAAGAACATTCTGTGCAACTTCGTCCCTGATGTTGACATAGATGACGATGAACCGGTCATTGATGAGCTAGAAGTTTTAGTATAGGCAATCGGTGAGGATCTCAGTGATCCGAACAGTGGCAATCGACCACTACGAGAAGAAAAGAGTGGGGATACTCCACAAACAGGTTGAAGAAATCAAGGCAAATGTAGCAACCAACTTGAGAAATCTACAACAACAACTGCATGAGGTAGGAAGATTGAGGAACATAACTTCAAACTTTGAAATGTTTTTGCAGGATTTGACAGAAAAATCTGCATAGACCTCAGAGGAAATTAAAGCCCTGTCGTCTCAGTTTGATATTAAGAACTAAACTGCAACTTCCTACAGCAGAGAAATGACAAGTTTAACCTTAATGCTGAGAAAAATTGCTGAAGAGAAAAATAAGAGAATCCAAGATATTATAGGATTTCAGATGTTCTTGGCTCCAACATTTGACATCATGAACCAAATAGCAAGTTCTACAGAAGCTCTGCTCAATGAACTAGCCTACAAAACTGTAGAAGATATGGAGAATATCATTGTTCCTCTGAAAGCAGCCCAGAAGAATATAGAATATGTAACCGGTCAATGGGCACCATTCCTACATTCTGCAAATACCATATATAAGGGTATCTTCACCAAGCTTCAAAAGTGAAGAAAAGCATTACCCTTTGTCCTATGGAGGCAAAAAGGGGAAGATAAAGGTACAAAGGAAAGAGTAGAACAGGAAAGAAGAGAAAGAGCAGAACAGGAAGAAAGCAGTGCATGAGTCAGAAAGCAAAAAGAGCAAGTAACTCAGGACAAGACAGTGCAGAACATTTGCCCGAGAGCACTCAGACAGGTGAAGTCCGAAACAGGGGAAGTGTTCTACAAACAAAGAGCAGTCTGCAAAGAACACGGTATAAGCTGCACCAGAATGTGAGTATGGTTTGTATATAGTTTCGTTTTGCCATCAATGACAAAGGGGAAGATTGTTAGCAATTTAAGTTGTCATTAGTGTCTTTCACAAACTCCCATTCACACCGGTAAAGGGTCACCGGTTACTCACATTACTTATAAGACACCGGTAGACTATGAGTGGACTATATACACCAGTTGACAATACACCGGTAGACCAAACTAAGTAAAGCAGTACCGGTCTTATGTTGCATACAAGGACATACCAGGTATAAGGGTATACCAGTCAAACTGCAAGTAAGATCCGATCTGGATTTTGTGGATCAGTTTGAGTTAAAAGCCTGAGTATACGGGACATCCACCGCATAGAAGTGGAGTTAGCTTTTTAACAAGAGTTAGCTTTATTTCTACGGATGTTCTACAAGGTAAACTCCAAATCACAACGCATAGCTTTTTGCTAGTTGCATGATTTATCGCTAAGTTTACAGCCTGGCGGTTCTATGAGTTAAGGGTTTCATTACGATGAACTCTTGTATAAATATAGGTCATAGGACGCAAGAAAGATGTTGATTATTGATGATCGCATAGAGCAGAGGAGAGACATCTTTTGAGAGAAGGGCTACAGACACAGAGGTAGCAGAGATCAACAGCCAGGCAAACCGGGAAAAGGGTATGATCTAGTCAGACATTTAGTGTCATATCAGATCATTGCTTTTCTTAGTAAAGGAAGCATATTGAAATCCTTTTATTAGGGTGGACCTAATCGGTTCGTTGTAAAAATCCCCTAACAAGGTAACATTTTTGTTGATGATTAAAGTCCTGTAACCAGGCAGCTCCTAACAGGGTTCAGATCTTAACAGATCTTTTGTAAAATCCCTTAATCGGGTAGCACCTTAACCAGTGCTAAGCTCCTAACAGGGCACCTTCATTCTACAGTAGTGAAGTTGTGAGCTTTGTCTCATCGTGGTTTTTTCCTTCTAACCGAGGGTTTCCATGTATATATCTAGTGTTGATCTATGTACTTACTTTTATGCTTGCTTATGATTGATTGTTTTAGAAAAATATTGTTCAAACAAGTTTAAAAAAGAAAGAAATAGTTGTTACTTATTCACCCCTCCCCTCTTAGTAACCGGTCGGTACTAACAGCTCGAACCAGCCAGAAAGAATAATCGCAAACCAATGCAAGAATCCTTCTAAGGTGGACGTCGGGCAAGGAGTAACTCCTTGCCTGCGGTGGCAAGAGGGAGTTACTCTTGCCACCCTGTCCACCACCCTCAACATACTCTGCTAGCAGCCAAGGAACAAAAACAAAAGATACGCAATTCAAATATTTATATAAAAGTATGACTTATAGTTGAACTTTACCTTAAACGTGTTTCAATTTAAATAATGCATCTATGCATACTTGCTAACATCAATTCACACCTTGCATAATTTAACTTCTCAACCATGTGAGGTTGCATTCATTCCATCGTCTAGTAATGAAAAACTTGATTGTTTAGGTAATAGTTTTACGTGTGACGGTTGTTGACATACACATATGAATGTAATTGCATCTATGCACCTTTCTATACGCACACACACATAACATCCATATGCATAGCTCAAAATAACAAAAGGTGTTTACTAGGGTTGTTCATCAAGATCTATGAGATGTCCCCAAGCATAAATTAATCGTTAGGCCAAATTTCTTATTATACCAGGATACAAAGGTAACTGACTAGACATCTATGGTACTTCCCTCCCGGACTACATAACTGGCAACGGTTGCGGTTCTAACTCAAATGACATTCTTGACTTCCATCGTATGTTGGCATACCCCTATGCTGATGATACTTGTCCACCGCACGTGGGATGGATATTCCTCCTGTATCCATTGACATGGAAGGATTAGATACCCTCATCTTTACAATAAGGGTCCATTTGGTTGCTGGAATTGTCAAATTCTAGTATTTGACAATTCTGGAAGTTTTAAATCTGAAAAATAGTTTTTTGAATATGGCTGAACCATTTGGTTCACCTGGAATGTACCTAGAATTCATAATGAGAAGATGGAAAATGTTGTTTGCATATGGATTTCAAAATATTATAAATTTTGCCTTTCCCCCAATTCCCATTGAAGTGGAATTGGAATTGATTTTCCAATTCCACCTATTTAGATGGAAGACTCAAATGCTTGTTTTGGGGGTAAATGGGAATTAACAAATCCCTATTCCAGTTTCATGTTCTGAACACAAACATCGAAAATGTCAATTATCCCAATTCCAGTCTAATAGCTTATAAACAGAATCAAATGTTCATCAACCATTTATAATGAATTTCATTATAACTAGCACCAAATATTCCACATAGGAATCTAAACGATCTTTCTAATATTAATCAGAATAGAATATACATAATTCATACATGAATTTTATAAAATGAAAATAACTGAAAATTTCATGACCGTTATCATCTCGCTCCACATGAAATAGTTATTACAGCTATTAAAATAAAAAGGTCACAAGGAAGGGATGTAACAATAGTGGGGTTTAGGAAACTCCTATATTGCTCATTTCCAAAGATTATTGGTATGGTTATGTTGGAAGAATTGGTCACTTATGTAAATAATTGTAAAAATGCTTACAGACATAATGAGACACCCTAGTTTGAAATTGATTCTGTGTATTAACAGTACTTGATTGTTTATTTTATTTGTATATACAACTTATAGTGATTTTCTGTTCAAGAGACTGATTTGCTATTGAAGATGTCTGACTTTATCTTTCTCAGAAGATGATGTTAAAACATGGTATTGTATATTTGCTGACAGGAAAGTCTGTATTCTGCAAATCCTGATCAGAATTTCAATATTGCATACATCAGGTTGATTTCCTTATTAAATCAGATACATTGGGTTGATTTCCTTATTAAATCAGTTTTGGTTTGGTCTGATTTGGTTGTGATTTAGTTCTGTTTCAACTGGTTGCTTCCACCTGTACACAGTTACAAAACTGCAACCTCTTCCTTATTATTGGTTGCCTCTAAAGATGTATATACTTAAGCGATTAAGAGGAATGATTAATTCTTCTTATCAATGCATCGGTTGTAATTGCAAATAACAGTTTTGATGTAACTGTAGGTAGTTGAACTACCTCCAAAACAGTTGTTAACTGTCTCCAAACAGTTTCGACTGTTTAAGTTTACGCATCCGATGGAGAAGTTCTATTTAAATGATGTTGTGGTTCGATGAAGAGTGTGTAGTGAGGATGTATGAGTCATTTATAAGCAATATTCATTTCTGATGCAAAGCAAGTAGTAAGTTCGCAGATGTAAAGGAAGTTAATGTCCTATCATGTGTAGTAAATTGATATTGTAAGTCTGAGAGTGACATTGAATGATTTTGTAAAGTCTGAAAGTGAGTTCATTCTTTCTGATTGCTACGAGTCATAAAGTTGAGAGAAATGTATTATATTACATCTGCAAGTTAGAGAGGTCTGAATCAGCAAAGAATTTTGTAAAAGGTCATAATATCCTGAAGGTTGGTTGCTGAGTTGGTGCTCAGTCTGAGAATTTGGTGCTTCTGTTGGAGTTGGTGAATCTTTAGGGTTGATGCCTTTAAAGCATTGCACACATTTTTATTTGTGAGGTTGGATTAGGACAATATATCCTAGCAACATTTCTCACCATGGTTTTTCCCATCTTGGGTTTTCCATGTTCTTCATGTGTTGAGGTTTCTTTGTGTGATTGCTCTCTCTTCATTTCAATTTTAGTGTTATCATTATCAAAGTTTTTAATTGATTTAAGGATCAGAAATTTATATCTTCTACTGACTCACCCCTTCTCTCAATAGAAGAATTGTGCTCTGAAAGTTAGTGAAATATCAGAAAGAGGTTGATTGTATTGTTTATGGATGGATTGTTGGACCCTTTGAAAGGATGGATAAAATCTCTCAGTCAAAACACTCTATAGGAAGCCATTAAGAAGGCTAGAGACATGGAATCTGCAACTACCATGAATCAATTTCTGGCCAAAGGATTCAGATCTCAAGATAAGGTTAAAAAGCAGAGTTACCTAGGGATGCATCCCCGGGCCTATTTGACCTGCCCTGAAAATAGGGACATCTTGGGGACACCTCAGGGATGCCCCCTTGGTTGTCCCATAGTATTAATATTCGAGTTTTGCTAATTTGTTTGACTTTGACTCTCATGTGAATTCTCAATTTAAGTTATTTAACACAAATGTTATAGAGGTTCTATAATTTATATATACATGCTTTATCCACGTTTTCTTGTGAATATTTAAAATTTCCCTATGTATTTTGAATTTTTATATTTATATAGCCCTCCCCTAGCCTTCCCCGAAAAATGGCTCGAAAAACGGGGACAAGGAAACGCGCCCCCTTGTCCCACTGTCCTGGAAACTTGGGGTAACATAGATAAAAGGCCTTTTCACAAGGAATGACCTAAGAAAGACAATTAGATGATGAGGCTCAAAATGAGTTGCATGGGAAGAAATTATGTTTTAGTTGTTAGATGCCTTGGGAAACAAATCACAAATGCATTGGTAAGGGTAAGGTGCATTATATTGAGGTGGCTTCTAATAGTAAGGATTAAGAGAAGTTAGATGCCATATAGGGCAGTGGACATAGTGACTTAGATGATGAGCAATTGAGAGATGAGGGTCATCCACCTAAGGGGGTCAAGGGTGGAACTATTGTCATGTTGTTCGGTACACCTAGATTCAATTCTTTCAACATGTGTGTTGTCTTGCAGGGGTATCAGGTGGCAATTTCAGCAGATAGTGGGGCTACTCACAATTTCTTAGACTTTGCATCGGTAGCTAAGAGAGGAGTTCAGGCTGAGGATTTTGAGGGATTTAATGTGACATTAGCAGATGGATTCAATATTGCATGTTTGCAGTAGGCAGTTTAGTTGAGCATTACATTGGGTGGTCACATTCTTACTAATGATTTCTATATGGTGGACTTAGGGGATACTAATGCTATCTTGGGTATACAATGGTTATATTCCCTAGGAAAACATTCTCAAAGCTTTCAAACAACATAGCTTAAAGTTAGAATTGATGGCCAAATGGTTGTATTGAGAGATATGTCCAATGGTGCTCTTGTGATTGTATAAGCAAAAAGAGTGGAAAGCATTGTCAAACATGGTGATGTAGCATGGGTAGCTCAATGTTTGATCTCTACTAAGACCTCTAATGACATCGCTAAGTATTATCACGCAAACATTTTGACAATGTTGGAGAAACACAATTTGGTATTTAGTGAGATTCCTTTAGGGAGACCTTCAGATATAGGATTTGAGCATACTAAGTTGGAGGAAGGCTTCAATCATACCATTACCACTCTTTATCCTAAGAAGTTTAAGGAAGAGATTGTGAAAGCCATTAAGGAGTTGCTAGACATGAGGTATATAGACCCATCTTGAGTCCCTTTGCATGTTTTGGTGAAGGATGGCACCATGAGGATGTGCATTGACTATCGTGCCTTCAACAAGAAAATAATTAAAAACGGATAACTCATCCCTAGTATCGACGAGCTTTTATGAGTTGCATGGTGTAGTTTGCTTTTCAAAGATTGATCTTTGATCCATGTATCACCAAATCAGTGAAGGGATTAGGATATCTACTAGACAACTTTTTTATGTCACTATGGGCACTATGAGTTTCTGGTCATGCCCTTTGGGTTGACCAATGCTCCCGCTACTTTCCAGTCGTGCATGAATCACGTTTTTAATAAACAATTGTAGAAGTTTTTGTTAATATGGTTTGATGATATACTTATTTACGCGAGGACATTGGAGGAGCATATGAAGCATTTGGATATAATGGAGGCACAATCATTATATGCCAAAGCTTCAAAATGTGGATTTGACATGACAAAGATTCTCTATTTGGGTCATATAATTAGTGCTTAGTGAGTTTATGTACATTAGGAGAAGATTCAAGTAAATTATTGATTGGCCACCTCTGTAGACACTCATAGAGTAACATGGCTTCTTTGGGTTGTGTAGTTATTACAAGAGGTTTGTTAAGGGTTTTTTGTAGCTAGTAGCACTTCTAACAGGTCTCACCATGAAAGCAGCTTCAAATGGATGGACTAGGCTCATTAGGCATTTGATAGACTCAAGGAGGCGATAAGAACTTGTCTAGTTTTGGCCTTACCAAAATTTACTCAACCCTTTGTGCTAGAGTGTGATGCTCTAGGTGAGGAGATCAAAGCAGTCCTAATGCAGAATGCACGCCTTATCACTTATGAGTGCTGAAAGCTCAAGGATACAAAGAGGCTCTATTCCATCTATGACAAGGAAATGCTCGAAATCATGCATGGGTTGGCGAAATTCAAACAATACTTAGTAGGTGGGATTTTTGTGGTTAGGACTGATCATAAGGTGGGTCAGCAAGGTACAAGCATATGATTTTGACATAGAGTATGTTAAGAGGAAATATAATGTTGTTGTTGATGCCCTCCCTAAGAATCCCATCACTTGTTCTCTTGTGGAAATTTCAGCTGATTGGAAGGCTCATCTTTTGATAAAGTACTCCAAAAACACTGTCATAACCCCTCCCTAAATAGAACCTAGCAAATATGATCAAAATATTAATATATTTAAATTAATAAATTAAATAGATGACAATGTAAATGTTAAATTAGTAATAGTAAATATATTATTAATATAATAGTAAAATAATTGTTAAAATACAATAATATAATAATATATTAAAATAATAATAATATAGTTAAACATACATTCATTTTCATCAATTATCGCTTGTTGTACCTTTACTCATTTCTCTTCTTTCCTGAATGTCAAATAATTTTTAATAATAATCATTATTAAATAATTTAATAATATTGGTAATAAAATTAAATATTAAAATTAATAATGATATTAAATATTGAGATCTATACAAATAAAAAGATAAATGATAATATTAAATAGATAATTTTAATAATATCACAATAATAATAATATTAAAATAATAATTCAAATATAAAATAATCTATTATAATAATATTAGCCTAAATAATATATATATTCCAGTCAAACAAGAAGACCGGAATGAACTCCAAACATAGGTGATTAAGGCTGTGATTATATCTGAAATAAAACGGAATAGGAATAGTGACCAATTCGATTAAGGATGACAAGCAAACCTGGTTTACTAAGCACGATGGAAAGAATGATATTCAGAATATCAAATTGCTATGCTGGGCATCATCTAAGACCGTGGAAGCGATTCATCTATGGACATTTAGTAATGAACAATCAATATGAGGAGATCAGGATATTGTATACCTATCTAAGCCATGGTATAGCTGTAAATAATATGTAGACCAAACACCATCGATAATAGGGGATTATCGATACCAATACTCAATGAACTTTGTGAAGGAAGAGATCGATTATCACTACTAACCGATGCTTCTTAAAATAATTATAAACTATTAATAATAATAACAAGTCACCGACGTAAACACATATACGAAGAGATAGTATTTAACGCTATTGATTTGAGAAGAGGATCGTTAACAACTCATTCATTAGTCATAACAAAGTAAGAAAGGGTATGACGTGTCAGGTCTCAAATGATGCCACCCATTGGAGATAGAAGCTATATCATTCACTTCTATCTCCAATGGGTGGCGTCATTTGAGACCTGACACGTCATACCCTTTCTTACTTTGTTATGACTAATGAATGAGTTATTAACGATCCTCTTCTCAAATCAATAGCGTTAAATACTATCTCTTCGTATACGTGTTTACGTCAGTGACTTATTATTATTAATAGTTTATAATTATTTAAAGAAGCATCGGTTAGTAGTGATAATCGATCTCTTCCTTCGCAAAGTTCATTGAGTATTGGTATCGATAATCCCCTATTATCGATGTTGTTTGGTCTACATATTATTTACAGTTATACCATGGCTTAGATAGGTATACAGTATCCTGATCTCCTCATATTGAGAATGATATAGCTTCTATCTCCAATGGGTGGCGTCATTTGAGACCTGACACGTCATACCCTTTCTTACTTTGTTATGACTAATGAATGAGTTATTAACGATCCTCTTCTCAAATCAATAGCGTTAAATACTATCTCTTTGTCTACGTGTTTACGTCGATGACTTATTATTATTAGTAGTTTATAATTATTTTAAGAAGCATCGGTTAGTAGTGATAATCGATCTCTTCCTTCACAAAGTTCATTGAGTATTGGTATCGATAATCCCCTATTATCGATGTTGTTTGGTCTACATATTATTTACAGCTATACCATTGCTTAGATAGGTATACAATATCCCAATCTCCTCATATTGATTGTTGATTACTAAATGTCCGTAGATGAATCACTTCCACGGTCTTAGATGATGCCCAGCATAGCAATTTGATATTTTGAATATCATTCTTTCCATCGTGCTTAGTAAACCAGGTTTGCTTGTCATCCTTAATCGAATTGATCACTATTCCTGTTCCGTTTTATTTCAGATATAATCACAGCCTTAATCGCCTATGTTTGGAGTTCATTCCGGTCTTCCTTGTTTGACTGGAATATATATATTATTTAGGCTAATATTATTATAATAGATTATTTTATATTTGACTTATTATTTTAATATTATTATTATTGTGATATTATTAATTATCTATTTAATATTATCATTTATCTTTTTATTTGTATATATCTCAATATTTAATATCATTATTAATTTTATTATCAATATTATTAAATTATTTAATAATGATTACTATTAAAAATTATTTGACATTCAGGAAAGAAGAGAAATGAGTAAAGGTACAACAAGCGATAATTGATGAAAATGAATGTATGTTTAACTATATTATTATTTTTTTAATATATTATTATATTATTGTATTTTAACAATTATTTTACTATTATATTAATAATATATTTACTAATTTAACATTTACATTGTCATCTATTTAATTTATTAATTTAAATATATTAATATTTTGATCATATTTGCTAGGTTCTATTTAGGGAGGGGTTATGACAGTCCACCCTTCCCAAGATTGCTTGTCCTCAAGCAATACGAAGTTTTGGTGTGAGTGGCGGTTTCTACGCACTCTACTATCGTATTTGGATCTTCAAATTGATTCTAGGCTACCAAAAATATAGAGTTAGAAATAAAAGCATGAAGTATAAATTTGGATGCATGAAGACACAAAGCATACACAAAGTATACACATTAATGCATGAAAACACGACTCAGACACAAAGTATACACATGATAAACACTTTTTGAATTCCTCCCTACAATTATAATTCAAAATAAGATAGGGTTAGGAAGTGTTTTATTCCTTTACTCTTGAGTCTTGACTATGAACCCTGTGCAAAGTGAACATAAGTTAGCAAATAATTTCAACAATGTGATCATACTATTTAAACAAATTTAATTTGTAGAGATGATTCATGGTAAGTTAGTCCAAGCCAAATCCATACTAAGCCCAAGAGCGGAACATTGGCCCCCTTGGCCTCGGTGGCAGGTGTTAGGCATCCAAATGAGGTGGTCTACTTAGCAGAATGCTTGTCTTGCTTATATATTTATACTTCATCTCCTCTATCTAAAAAAAATCAAAGAGGTTCTTGTGAAAAGGGTGCCCTTACTATCTTTCCCTTAACTAGTACTGCAATGGGATGCCCTAATAGCCCTCCCTTGATTGCAGACTCCATAGGAAAGTTATTTGCAGTAGGGTTCCCTTACTATCTTTCCCTTAACTAGTACTACAATAGGGTGTCCCAACAGTTCTCCCTTGATTGCAGACTCCATAGGAAAGTTATTTGCAGTAGGGTGCCCTCACTATCTTTCCCTTAACTAGTACTGCAATGGGGTGTCTTAGTGGTTCTCCCTTGATTGCAGACTCCATAGGAAAGCTACTTTCATTAAGATCTCTTTATAGTCTTTCCCTTAACTAGTACTGCAATAGGGTGTCCTAGAAATTTCCCCTTGATTGCAGACTCCATAGGAAAGCTACTTTCATTAAGATCTCTTTATAGTCTTTCCCTTAACTAGTACTGCAATAGGGTGTCCTAACAATTTCCCCTTGATTGCAGACTCCATAGGAAAGTTACTTGTTATAAGATGTCTTTATAGCCTTTCCCTTAACTAGTACTACAATAGGGTCTCTTAGCAGTTCTCCCTTGATTGCAGACTCCATAGGAAAGCTACTTGAGATAAAATGTCTTTATAGACTTTCCCTTAACTAGTACTACAATAGGGTGTCCTAGCAGTTCTCCCTTGATTGCAGACTCCATAGGAAAGCTACAATGTAGGATGGTGGATTTATTGTGTCGAGGGTGCATGAAACAGTCTACAAGAGGCTCCCTCATGGTTCATACCTATTTTGGGATTCTCCACCTCAATGTGACTGGATTACTTTGCCTTTCCCTCCACAAATCCCCAATGATCTTCAACATGTTACTCATCAAGTTAATCTCTGACCCTGAATAATGCCTGCATCATCATACATATAAATTTATCTAAAACAATGAAATTTATATTAATATTCAACATAATAAAACTATACATGATTTGAAACGAAAACTTATCTTTGTTTATTGTTGCAATATTTATTTTTTTATGACGTTACTGATCGTGGATCTCCTTATACAATATAACAGTGACTTCTCTTTAATAGATGCAACGCTAGGGGTGACCCCACAATAGTGGGTTACACTTTTTTAGACATGCTGATTTTTGCTGAAATAACACATTTTTAATAAAATATACTGATTTAAGCATTGAGAGGTTCCATTTGAAGGAATTAATTACAAATGGTTAGCTCAAAGCCTCTAACATAAAAAATAATTGATATAATATCTATACTCGTCATTCATACCTACAATGGAGTCTCCTCACCTATTAAAATACTGACAAAAAATCACTTTGAATTTATCTTTTAGCAGATCAAATTAATCTATTTGAAAAACCTATCTATTTAGTAAGGTACTACTGAGAAAAATCTTTCCAATGATTATAATGTTAATATATATTAAGTTTATTATGTCTTTGTATTTTTAGTTTTACTAAACATAGATATTCCACTGTATGTCTACCTCTTTGTTTGACGCTTATGGAAAAATAGTAAATGAGAGAAAAAAAATTCTAGAAAATATATATGCCCTAGGTATTTAAGTTCACTTTCTATCAAAAAAAATAAAAATGAAATTGGGCAAATACACGACAAGTTATAAGCTATGTAGTCAAGGTATGTAAAAATTACAGTTTAGTCAACTTCAAACATTAATAAAATATGCAATAATCATGATAATGTCGTCAAACCAATTGCATGCCCTTCGTATGGATGTTACAAAACCAAATTGGAAAGAATCACATTGATATCTATTTTAGAAAAAAAGTTATGCTATATGAAAACAATGTAACTCTTTGAAAATGACGTTTTCAACAAAATACCAGTTTTTGTGGGAGAAAAAAAAAATATTCAAATCAATTCAAAAATAAAAAAATATATATATTTAGAATCTAGACAAAAAATCTTAAAAGACTCTAATTTACTTCATCTTATGATTTCAAACGATTTAATGACAATATGCATCCGAATCTTTTTTTTTTTTTCAAAATGTAGAGTTCAGTGTCCGTTTAGGCAAAAAAGTGTAACCCACTATTGTGGGTTCACCCCTAGGTGGTATGGCTGCGACAAGTTGTTCGTTGCTCCATAGCTTCTATCTTCTTTCATGGCAAATGATTTTGTTATTCATTTTTATTTTATATACCTTCTACTATTCTACCCTACAGGATGGCAAGATCATGCTTTGATACCACTTGTAATGATCCCAATTTCACAATAACCGAACTCTATTTTTAATTCTGGATGCACATGCTATTTATAATTTACAATAAACAATAAGGGTATGAAGCTTAATTCGCAAATGCATATGCTGCTCTAGAATGATGATAATTGCATAATGGTGCATCACAATATAGGATGGTTGCGTCTAATATGCAGATCAATATGTACTCAATAACCTGGTAATGTTGTCTCGGATATATCTTTATATAAATATGCCTCAGGTATGATTGTTGTATCTGATATAATCGATAGACACTGCATTGATGGTTGCCAATGGCAACGTAATCCTCTAAACAGAATGTTCCATGAAAAGATATAATTTATATGATATTCTAAATTCAATTCCCCCCCTTTTTCATCTGCAGTATCGTTCTTTAATGATATAGCTTCTATCTCCAAATGGGTGGCGTCATTTGAGACCTGACACGTCATACCCTTTCTTACTTTGTTATGACTAATGAATGAGTTGTTAACGATCCTCTTCTCAAATCAATAGCGTTAAATACTATCTCTTCGTATGCGTGTTTAGGTCGGTGACTTGTTATTATTATTAATAGTTTATAATTATTTTAAGAAGCATTGGTTAGTAGTGATAATCGATCTCTTCCTTCACAAAGTTCATTGAGTATTGGTATCGATAATCCCCTATTATCGATGGTGTTTGGTCTACATATTATTTACAGCTATACCATGGCTTAGATAGGTATACAATATCCCGATCTCCTCATATTGATTGTTGATTACTAAATGTCCGTAGATGAATTGCTTCCACGGTCTTAGATGATGCCTAGCATAGCAATTTGATATTCTGAATATCATTCTTTCCATCGTGCTTAGTAAACCAGGTTTGCTTGTCATCCTTAATCGAATTGATCACTATTCCTGTTCCGTTTTATTTCAGATATAATCACAGCCTTAATCGCCTATGTTTGGAGTTCATTCCGGTCTTCCTTGTTTGACTGGAATATATATATTATTTAGGCTAATATTATTATAATAGATTATTTTATATTTGAATTATTATTTTAATATTATTATTATTGTGATATTATTAATTATCTATTTAATATTATCATTTATCTTTTTATTTGTATATATCTCAATATTTAATATCATTATTAATTTTAATATTTAATTTTATTTTCAATATTATTAAATTATTTAATAATGATTATTATTAAAAATTATTTGACATTCAGGAAAGAAGAGAAATGAGTAAAGGTACAACAAGCAATAATTGATGAAAATGAATGTATGTTTAACTATATTATTATTTTAATATATTATTATATTATTGTATTTTAACAATTATTTTACTATTATATTAATAAAATATTTACTATTACTAATTTAACATTTACATTGTCATCTATTTAATTTATTAATTTAAATATATTAATATTTTGATCATATTTGCTAGGTTCTATTTAGGGAGGGGTTATGACAAACACATTTTCATGTGAAGTGATGGATGGGAAGATTCAAGATGATAGATATAAGGTATAGATAATGTTATTTTTTCTAAGGATAGGATTTATTTGGTCAATGAATCTAAGCTTAAGGAGAAGATTCCTAGAGCCATCCATGATAAGCAATTGGCAAGACATCTAGGATGCTTAAAAAATTATAGGCAAGTCAGGGAGAGGTTCTCTTAGAAGGGCCTCAACGATGATGTCTTGCGTCACGTTAGTGAATGCATGACTTATTAGAAGAACAAGTCAGAGCACACTTTTCTAGCTGGTTTGCTTCAGCCATGACCTATTATAGAGCAAAATTGCATTTTTGTGGTAGTTGATCAATTGATCAAGTTTGCTCACTTCTTCGCCATCTCATTGGAGTATAAAGTATTGTAGGTTGCAAAATTGTTTTAAAGAGAGGTTCAAACTTCAAGCTGCACGTATAGCCAAGAAAAACCATAGATAGTGACAAGGATAGTAGATTTCTCATTGCATTTTGGTAGGAGCTATTTAGGTTAGTTGGCATCGAGTTAACCTCCAACATGAGCTCTCACCCTCAAACTAATGGACAAACAGATATTATGAATAAATGGGTTAAGCAACATTTATGTAGCTATGTTTGGGGTTAACAGAAAACTTGGAATCGATGATTACATTATGAGAGCATTGCTATAACATAACATGATAGGAATAACTTCTTTTAGAGTTTGGTATGGTTATGAAGCTCCATCATTCTTGGATTTGGCTTTTGGCAATAGTAGAGCTTCCAAAGCCAAGGATTGGATTTAGGACACCCTTGATACCCTTAAGGATAATTTACAAAATGATCAAAACTAACAAAAGGTGTATGCAGATAGATACAAGCTTGAGCTTAGCTTTGATGTGGGAGACTTGATATTCTTATGATTGTTGCCTTATAGACAATCTTCTCTGAAGAAAAGTGCTATAGAGAAATTGAAACCACATTTGTGTAGCCTTATAGGATACTTTAGAGAGTGGGAGAAGTAGCTAATGAGATTGAGATACTGGGGAATAGCAGGATTCACAATGTATTTCCGTATTGTGCCTTAAGAAGGCACTGGGGAAAAATGCCACTTCTTTAGCAAAGCTACCTCCTTTGGATGAGGAGGGTAGATTGGTTTTGGTACCTGATGAGATTTTGGATGTCAAGGAAATAAACTTGAACAAAATGATTAGGGAGTATCTTATTAGATGGAGAGACTATGGGTAATACTATTTAATTCATTCTATATGTTGTATAAAGTGACTTTAGTGGTTATCTATGAAGGAACTTAATAAACTCACTTTATTTCCCTAGGGTAAAGTTAAATATTAAAAAGTATGGGAAAATCGAAAATTGTTCTTAGAAGCTTCCTCGAATTGTTATAAATGGGCAATATGAGATTTTAGGATTATTCTCTCTTGTTGATTTTGAAGAGGTTCTTGGTACTTGAAATTCTAGGACAAAAACCCTAAGAGTGCTAGTTTTGGTTGCGTGAGATTCTACCCTAGCTGGCTATTAGAGAGATCACACTAATTTCTCACTATTACTTCATTGATTGTGAATGAAAATTTGTCTAATCGTCAAGGAGGACAAATTTAGTGGTTTGGAGTGCTACATGCAAATCTTGGGATGCCTTTCAAGGAGCTTCTTTTACATGGCTAGTTGGACATAAATGCTAGTATGATATTGCAAGCCATTTTTTTTCTAGGTGCGAGACCTCTTGAAGCTTTTGTTGGGGTGAGCACATGTTAGTGGGTCGATTTGAGATTTTGAGCTTATGATCATGGTGTGAGCAGCAACAAGGTTGTGTGTAGTACATTTTCTAGGTGTTCTTCCTTTTTGAGTTGTATGGGGAATATTATTGCAGAGGTGTGGCTACATTTAAGGGCTTAATTGTGCTGTTCTTTTTGCTAAAAGTGGGTGCAAGGGTTAAGGATACATGTTTACCTATAGTCACTAAACATGGGCATCATATCTTGGTGTTTGGGAGTATGAAAGAGATTTGGGGATTGCTGACTTCCCATATCTGAACGTGGCAACCAAACATAGTAATATCAAGTCGCCTTGGATATTATAATTGTTATCCTGCATTATTGAGCACAACACCACCACTTTCTGATTCATATATATGAAGTGTGTCTGTTGATTAATGTTTTTGAGTGTTGTATGTTCATCTACAACTGGGTATATGTGATGAAAGGTCAGGAAATTGTATTCATTTCTGTAATGTGATTTTAGTCTATATACATCTAAGAGGATTATGTTATTTTAGTTAAAATGCCAATGTAATCTTAATGTTCAATCAATATATTGTTTTAATTTGGGCAAGAAGTGCTTAAAATTATGTCAAAGTCGTGCCAATAATATTGCAAAACTGAAACCACACATTCACTCCATCAAGAATTGTTTGACAAAATTGATTAGAGGGAAAGGGTGAGTAATATGGGCAAAAAACTAGCAAGGGATTTTACCCTCTTCTAGTTGAACAAACTTGATGAATGAAGGGTGCTTGTCCAATGGGTAACCGAATCAATGCAAAAACAAAGGAAATGTTGGCATGGCAAGCATCTCTAACGAATGAACATCTAACCTGCATAGCTAGTTCTAAAATATAAAGGCCATTATGAAATTAAACTAGACAAATTCAGAGTAAGATGGCTCGGTGCATCTGAAATCCGAGATGTCTCTGACAATGGGGTGTGGAGTTAGAAAATCTTAATGACTTTATATTGAATGATAGTATTACCATTTCAAACCTAAAACCAAATAAGGAGAGAAGAGAGACTTTAGGCACAATGAACATGGTGGATTGGACAACTGTCAACCATCTTGAAGCAATATCGAAAGAGCCACCTACTGCCAAAGAGGTTGTAGTAGTTGTGATAGAAAGGACAAACACTCATCTAACTACTTGTCTGTAAGTCATAAATGGATATAGACATATGGAGAAACTGGTAAGGATGTAGAATGGCCCAAGTTTGCTGATAAGGATGAAGAATGTCCAAAGTGATGAGTTGTATTAATGCTAGAAGCTATATGGTTGCAAAAAGGTCAAGGTACAATGAGGCCATAATTGAATATGCAAAGGAACATGGGATACTGCCACCTCCATTACCTTGCACGCATGGGCTTTGACAAGCTATACATAGCCCGTGAGATGGTTAAGTGGTAGCAATAGTGTATAGGGAGGTTTAGTGATGGTCGTGAAAAATCAAAAAAAGATTGACAACTCTTCAACCATTTACAAAATTTTGATTTAGAATATAAGGGTACTTGTGAAAATAATGTGATGATAAACCATATGAGTCGTGTATGTGGTGGCACAACAAAGAAATAAAAGTAAAAAATGTGGAAATGTGGAAGAGAAAAATAGAAATATGGAAGAAAAAAATAGGAAAAGAAAAAGATTATTAAAATGGTGAAGTTAAAAAATATCAGTGTTCCACTACCCATTGGGGACGGGGGGGGTGGCGGGACATGGGCCTAAGTTTGGGGATGGTGGGGCACGATGGAGGGGGGGTGGTGGGGGTTGGTGCTGATATACATATAGTACTTGAAAACCTGGTAATCAAAAGATGTATAAGGATCACATTTCAAATGAAACTTTGGCAAATTAGTGAAATAGCAAAATTACAAATACTAATTACTAAGATATGAATTGTATGTGTCAAATATGGTTGCTGATTGTGACTGATATTTTATGGACAGTGATATTGTCACTCACCACTGATTATATGAAACCCTTACACATTGAAATTAACCATATATGAAAATGGAATTGGATAATGAATTGTTGGATAAATATGACAACAGCACCACATGAATTGCAAACATGGAAACACCAACATAGAAACCCAATTCTGTTTTATATTTAGAGTAGCCAGCATAATTAGCAATAATGTATGCAATAGCAGCTACAAACCCTCATAAATTTTTCATATTAGGTTTGCAAATGATTTGAAAATGTCCTTCAATCAACCAAATAAATAAATATATATAAAATACACTTTACGTCTAGGGACAGGAGACTTCCACAAGTCCCCAAGACACTTAGGGGACTCCTGGACATCCTTGAGATGTCTCGGAAACTCCTGGCTGTCTCCGCCATCTTTGTCAGTGCCTCATCCCATTCCCAAGTCTTAGAGATGTCCTTGTCTTAGAAACATAGGGCTTCAATGGGGAGGGGGGACAATGCGTCCCTGCTTTTTATGGAAAAATATTAAAATGTCAAAGCTAGTAATTATCAAAGCATTAAATGGTTGGAGAAATTATGGAAAATCCAATCATACAATACAACCAACTCATTATAAAGTGCTAATTATAATAGAAAATCTTACCAAAAAATCATAAAGGAACCCAATATGAAGTAAGGTGATATTTTCACTATTAGGTACATTACCTAATCAATATATTGTAAGTGGCCACTGTGTAGTTTCTTGGCGGCATAGAAAACATTTAACCAGTCACAATATATGAAATTAGAGAAACTTTAGTCACATAGTACAACAAATTTGTCTCCTCTGGTGTATGATGATCACACTTAGTGTCTTTGGACGTATGGTTATTAAGATCATTGGGTGTATGGTGCTTGATCCTCATTTGTGTATAATGAGCCATGGCTATCAATGTAATCCCTTCTCTCATACATACAAATGTCTCTTCACTTGCAACATACGACATTCTCTGCGCTTCATTGTACGGTGAAGTTTGCTTGGTAGTGGTTCTCATATCACTGTATGGTTTCCCCTCCATTCCAACATACAACTTCAATTTTCATTCACAACCTTCTTCATATGGTAGCATTGGTACAACATATGACAAGGCTACATTTAGCAATTCATTTGCTTCCAACCTCACTCCATATGACCATTCGTAGAGAGTTTTTGTATGACATTCTACTACACAAAATTCCTGCGTGGTATCAAGCGCTTCCTTTGTATGGTGACTAAGCCTATTCATTGTGCAGTATGTCAGACAAAGGCAACTAGAGTTGATAGTATGGCAAGGTTATGTCAGGCAGTATAACATGCTACCCTTTTCTATTGAAGGGTAGCAGACCAAAATATCACCTTTCAATATTTGCACCTGACAACATCATTCACTTGCACGATAGTCTTACATTTTACGACCTCTCATACTACCAAACTTTTACTATAATTGTTTCCTCCCTCTATTTAAATCGAATCATGCACTCCTGAGAGCATGTTTGCAAATATATTTTCTAGATATGGACATCAACAGTAGCTAAGGGCAAAGATTTATGAAGCATTACAGACCAAGAATTGCATTGGGAAAATGCAGTAAAGGAAAGGAGGATACTATAGTGGATTCAATGACTTAGAAAGTCTCACCAGTGGTGAGTGTTAGATGTGGGATCAGAACAATCTTGATAACCATGTGTTGAAAGTGGCAATGCAGCATACACATGTAGACAAAGCTAGGCAACTCCCATTCTACAATTATTGGGAGTTTGAACCATATTTGAAAGCAATGGTAGCAAACTTCAATCAACGGTCTCATAAATCAATAATGGATTACAAAGGTTTCTAGGTTACCGTTTCATTTTGACCTGTTGATTTACTAGGGTGTTTGCCTTCTACAAGGGTAGTTGTGTGTAAGCCAACAAGGAAGATTACCTCACAACACAAAGAGGCCCCCTTTCGTCAACTATGTGGGCTAGACTTAATGTAGCAAGAAAAGGACAATATATGGAGTGCTGGAAATAGGGGCTATACAAACATTTCTTGGCTACTAGCAAATGGAAGTGCATAATGGACGACAAGATTTCAATTAATAGGTGCCGACCAAGCATCTAATGTTGTGATATGGATGATAGACTTCATGATAGGCCTGAGCATGGGTTAGATATACAATTGGGTTATGTTTTTGTTTGAGAGAATCAAGGAATTCCTAGCATAAAGCATTTTACATGACTCAACATGCCATTGACCTATTCCTAGATGCTCTTTAAATTAGAGGTCTTGGGGACAAATGGGGCAAGTTCTAGCCTATATCACAGTTTGATTCCTCCTAGCCAACTACATTTCATTGGATTACCTTGGACATTAGGCACCAGTTGGGAAAGAGGTGCAATCTTCCAAGAAGAAAACATAGGGATGTGTCTGCTGAAGGAAGAGATAGTGCAAAAGACAATTATGAGCCTATTGAGTTGTCTTCTTCCACATTTGCTACAATACCTATGGGTGATGATGTGTCCTTGGTTGTTGATGCACAATCCTTGGTCCATTGGAGATTTAGATGGAAAAGGCTATCTTAGTCGGTGATACTTCCACTTCGTCATTGCTAGCAACAGTGCCAAAGTTGCTAGTATTGCCAACCATATTTCCAATGTCATTGTTAGCCATGTTTCAAAATTGCTAACACTACCAGCCCTAGCCACATTGTCGACATTGTCATCTTACACCACTTTGCCAGTTGAGGCTATTTTGCCAGTCGAGGCTAGTTTGCTAGCCAAAGCAATCGTACTAGAAAAACCCACCTTGCCAGTCGAAGGCACCACTTTGGCTAAGGAAGCCAAGCAACTTGATCATTGGATTAAGCTACTAGGGCTTCTTGTCGAGGTTCTAGCATTTTCTCCACTAAGTTCTCCAAGGATCATGGTCAAAGGACTCAAGCAACATGAGATAGAACAGTTGTTCATGGTTGTTGACAGTGCCTAGCTTGGTCCTACACTGACAACTCTGCCTAGTGTCGAGCACATTTGAGAGATAGGTGAGTGCTCCAATGCACCACAAATGTCGTTGGCTTCATAGGAGGTCCCCGTGGTCACTCCTACCAACCCATCCGCTCAGGATCAAGATGAGGAGTCAAGTGACTTGGAGTAATTATTAAGATTGCTAGTTTGATGGGGAGGAATCTTCTTGGCTTGATTTAGAGATATATGCATGATTTGTAGTTTATGGCAGTAGTGATGCAGGTTGTAGGAGACATCTCCACGCAATTGGATGTAGGGCATTCTTTGTTGGTGATGCATGAAGCCCAACATATTTTTGCATTTATGTAGAGGGAGTGCAAGGGGGACTTTACTCAATGCTTCGCTTCTAGAGGATGGCCTAGGGTTGAGACTATCAAGATGCTGCCAGCTTGGCACCCTGCCAGGCCTATAGTGGGAGGGACAGATGGTTAAATAATTGCAACTTTGTTTGGCATGGAGACCTCCTTCAGAAATTTTTTATAGGCCCAAGCCTCACATAGTCTCCACTCTCCATTGATGAGCTTACATATTGCAAGGACGAAGCCCTCAAGATGGCGCAGACAGCACATGCTGAGATGTTTGAATGCACACTGAAGTTTCAGGAACAACTTTCTCAGCAAGAACAATTCATCGAAGAAGAATGGACTAGAGTGGCCGAGAATGAGAAGGAGATTGAGTAAACCAAATGCTAGCTAGTCAAAGCTGCATAGATGGTGGAAGCAAGGGTGTGAGAATTGGTAGCAGCTCACCATTTAAAGCTGCACACTTATGGGATCCAAAGACCTTTGACAACTCAGATGCCTGATGTCCACTCTCACAACTTCTGTACATCTAGTTACATCTTCTCACCCACTTACTTTTCTCTTGTGTTGTTCAACTCCCAATTCTGTCAGTTTGTCATCTAGAAGATGACTTTCTTTTTGGGGGAGCTGATGTAGTTCATCAATAAATAAAATGAGTTATTTTGGAATGAACTGGTCCCTGACGGTTGTCAGTTGGTAGTTACTGACAGTTGGTGTTCTCAACCTACGTCGGGTTCGCTATATATATCTTACTGTACACATAGTCAGGGAGTGCAATCATGGATTCTTGTATCTATTGCACATCCGAGAAACGAATGAACAAAATGTTACTTCTTTCTGGAACATTGTATTCTGTTATGTTATTTTTTCCATTTACTCTCTTTTTTATCATTCAAGTACACGTATTGAGGAAACACCTTGATACTAATCTTATTGATTTTTGCAAAAGATTTGTAGTTTCGTACATACCACACCATCTCCATATTGCTGATTTCTATTGTTTCAGACTTTGGAGTAATGTTATCAGTCATATATAGCTATAAAGGTTTGTAGATTTTAATTTTTTTTCCTTGCTTAGTGATATTTGTGGTAGGTTTTAGGCTTAGCTATTATATCTGCCGAAAATAAGTGCCATAGCCAGCTTATTGCTGATTTGGATGAGATTTCAGATATTTTATGATTGCTGGAATTTTTATCCAGCTTGTAAACAATCTGATCTACAATTTTTTGAGGGTTGTTTTCTGCAGTATGGTTATTAGGTCTATTGGAATTCAATAAAATAATTGTGACGCTCAATTGAAGGCTCTAGATTCTTTAGTTTCATAGGAATAACAAAGGGGTGGAGCAAAAATGTGGTGGTAAGCTCAAAGGGCAATGCTTGGCCTTGTGGAAGTTTGCAAGTGCCCTCAAGCATTGGGGAAAGGGCATAGTTTTTCATCAAATCAAAGGGGAGCATCTTGTGAGTTGGTTGCATTCTATGGTTAATCCTATTCAGAAATAGAAGGATACATTCATGGATCTCAACAAGGATTTCCCGAAGATTTGTAGTTATGATGTTGTGGATCATGCACACTTTTTGGTTATTTCTTTTCAAGTGGCCAAAAATTGATTTCAAATATGGACATTTTCTTTTAATATGGTATACCTTAGTTTAAAAACTGGAAATTTTAACATAGCAAAACAGGGTATTTCTTTGTAAATATCTGGAAGTTGAACTCGCTAAATCTGGGAATTGCATTTTAAATTATATGCAGTTTATCACAGTCAAACTAGTGTTTCTATTGAGAATTGCAGATTGAACTTGTGGGTGGCATTCTATTTCATATTTAAAAGTTCTTCTAGTGACTTTAGTAATCTCTCTATGAGAATCTGGAAGTTCAACTAGCAAGGAATTCCTACTGCAGATAGGGAAGTTTTGTGGTTTGTTGCTATAAGAAGAAAAAGCTTATTTAACATGGAGATGTTTGTTCCTGTTACATGGATTTGAGACCATGACAAATATTAGGGAAATGACATTCCAATTAAGAGAGGTTTAGTGCCCCTATATTTTAGAAATAGAAAGTAATTTTCCTAAAAATGAAGTACACAATATCCCTAGTTAGGATTAAGGATCATGAAGATAGGCAAGGAAGAAAGCCAAAAGTAATTTTCATTACTGCAAATCAGGACATCCTGCAATGGGTTGACTGAAGAAGCAATTTGTTATGAAAAACAAACAAGGCAATGCCTTCAAGCACCTTTAAGTAAAAGGGTATTGTCCTTTGTAATGCATTGATGACAAATGTTTCTTTCTAATAACAAGTGGAGTATTGATTTTGATCCAACTCAATATATGCCACATAGTGAAGTTTATTAAAATTAATAGGAGATAAGGGAAATGGAAACAATTTTCTTGCCATTGGTACTACTTTTGAGGTTATAACAAACTATGGGAAGTCTGGTCCACCATTGGGACACATCTTTAAATGCTGAATTATTGTATATAGGCCTAATCATGGCTCTAATAACACCTTGAAAAACTGACTATCCTTGATGTGTCTGGCTTTTCTAGCAAAATATGAGCTCTTCAAGTGGTCCAAGTGAGACTAAATATTACATGATTAATAACATATACAACAAATTAACAATATATACTCACCATAAATCCAAGTGGGATGAAGTTAATTGTAATAACAAACAACAAGAGGAAATTGATAACATGCTTTTTTCTGGTGAACTTATATCATATATGACATGTAGAGGTTAATGTCCAAGGTGTAGCAAAACCAGGAAATGTATCAAAAGTGATTTGAATGTACCCCCCTGTATCATTCTATGAATCTATAGACTGCATAATGATATAGAGTGAATCTGGTCCTTCCTTGTATAACGTGAACCTCTTTGGATGTTGATAGTAGCTAATACATAATCATAATAACATATCACTTTCCATAAAAATGCAATAACAGGCATCTAATGCAGGTCATTCTTTTCTCAGAATTACTCTGGGGTTCTAAGATTGATATAATACAGGTTTGGCTTCATGGACGCAAATGGTTGTCATCATAACAACTCATTTTTTTTTTTTAAAAAAACGGATCAATCCTCATGTTGACCGTCTTTGTGCAATATTCAGCTCTCTATGTATAAAAAATGTGTACATTGGACACAAAATTCAATGAATGCAATGAATACCTTTCTAAAAGAGTATTTGACATTTGGAGTATATTTGACTTGTTAACTCTATTAAATTATAATCTTATTTGCCAAATGTAGTTTTTTGTAATCCCCATTCACCAGCAAGTCATATTTACTCTAGGTATTCATGAGCCGAACAATTGTTTTCTCTTTCCTTAATGTTTCCTTTGTAATCCCTTAAGAACCTGCAATTAAGGATTATGACAGAAGAAAAGGTCAAATGGGCACTTATCATTGCTTTTGTGTACTAAACATAATTCAATTTTTGTATAAAACTGTGGCATAATGTAAATACAGTTAAACTAATAGTTTGATTGAACATTAAGTTTCTAATAATACTGTGGGAGCTACAAAAACAAGTGTTATTTTCCTGCATTTTAAGTTCAATTTAAGGCACTTTATCTCATTATGTTGGTTTCAGTTTCCATTTTAGATTTGTACCCTTAATGCCCTATTGCAGATATGTTGTTGTGAAGGTTCATAGTTCATGGCGTGAATTTATCGACTATTTTAAGCAACAGGCACGCCTCTTTCCTTTTCTAAAATTATGAGCTTGTCTTTCTAATTGGTTAGTACCTAAAGCATTCCAACAACTCACTGTTAATTTTTTTATTTATATGATACTCATATGGCGATTAACAAAGATGATTCATTTGGCATGCAACCAATAACAGGAGGGTGAAAAACGACTTTTGGCATTTACCAAGAAAGGCACAAGTGTACATACGGTATTCAATATATCCAACTTTAAGCAAAGATGTAGCTTGATGAGTTCAATAAATGAATACTTTAGTTTTGTATTTCTTCTTTAATTTCTGCAAAACTAAAGTGAAGCCATATCTTGGATGCACTTAGAAGTTTATTGTAGTGCTAAAGTGGAGTTTGTAGTGCAAATTTTTGTTGTGAATTACTGGATAAAACTGCATAGTGTTTTTCCTTTCCAATGTATCAAGCCTCACTAATTAGCCATTATTTGTGGAGAATAGAAAGAAACCTTTCTTTAAATACACTACAATAAGGAAAAATGAATCAAGAAAAAAGTTATTAAAATAGGGGTTGAATTTTTAATTTTGTTCTTCATTATTATCTTTACTTGAATATAATTCTATTAAGGATTTTAAATAAATCCACAATTTATTAAAATTATTAAGAAACCTAAGCTTGGATAATAAAAGAATCTCAAAAAATATTAAGGGGGCAAAACAATCTAAGGTTGAGTTGAAAATACTACACACAAAGCTAAGCAACAAATGTTTTTAATCAAATAAGTGTGGGAGGAAAACAAAGATTTAACTTCAACTCATTTCCCTTCAACGTTCCATAGAGTTTTAGGGATGAGGGATGGGGTACCTTAGGGATGAGGAGACCAATGACCCAAATTTGGGGACGATAGGGGGACAACGGTGAAAGTTTAGTACTTGAAAAATTGGTTATAAAAATTGTATAAGAAATAACAACTATAACTATAAACTACTAAATACAATGCATTTAAAATGCTGAATGCCAATTTATTACTATATTCAAGATTTCAATATGATGATTACATTTGAGATACAATTTATCCAATACCTAAGTGGTTCAAATCTTTTATTATAATTCCCAAAGGTTGTTGCAAACTCATTGTTGGAATTGTTGAACGGTGGACTCATCTAGCTCAAGTTCCTTCAATCAGAAAACAAGACACCATGTTGGTGTCTCATCATTGTCAGTTTGTGTTAGTTTCTTTGACTCTACTACCATGATGTTGTAGAACTTTCCTTGCATGTAAGCCTATAATCAATCATAAGGTGCTATGTACAACTAAAAGCTTCTTTTCCTTTTTAGAGTACACTTGTTTCTTTAGATAAAGTGCATAAAGCCGTATGTAGACCAATTCCTCTCAATAATAGAAGAACTAGACACTTGAGAGAAGAGGTGAATGACTAGTGTGGTTGTCAATGAATGATGCTCACACATAGTCCACCATAGTCTCCCTATCCAACTTTGGCTCTTTTGGATTGTCATGAGCTGTAGCATATATAATAAATATATTAAACACACATGATTTTCTCAAAATATATATCTCGTTTCAAATTTAGTATACAATTCCTTATTTTTATGTCATAGAGACAATTGTATAAATCGATGTTATAAGTAGACCAATATGATAAATGTTATGATATAATATATCAATTAAATAAACCAATTTATTAATAAATATATAAAATGTTAGCAATATTTGATATTATGAATAAAGTAAATATGATTAGTTAATAATATCTAATAATAAATAATGTTTAAAAGATATTGACAAATAACCAAATAATTAATTTCTTATTTAATTTTATGCAATAATATTAATCAATATTATTAGTAAAAAATTATATAAATAAAGAAATAATAATCAATATTTCTAATAGATAATTCAATGTTACTAATAAATCATCAAATAATATTACTAAATAATAATATTTTTAGTTAATAATCAAATATTGATTATATATATTCATATAATAAATAATCATGTAATCCTTGTGTATAAATATTATTACTAACAAATTTAAATAAAACAAATACTATTCAATACTAATGGTCGGCCAGTAAATAGAGCAAACTTATCCAATGGACATATCCCTTTGGAAGTATATTAATATGGCAAGTAACCAGCAAACAAAGGGGAGAAACAAACATTTAAAATAAGAAAAAATACATGCACGAAGCAGCCAAAGAAACATGGAATTAAAAAGGCAAATTTATATGGAAAGAAACCCCCGAAAAATAAGGAGAAAAACAAGGGTAAACAAATAAGGAATCTTCCTATAAAAAAGGTACGTAAGGTTTACTCTTTTTTTAGTTTATGTTCATAATATATATATTATATATAATAAGGTGGTGACTAATATATATATTAAGAAATATATTTATAATACATAATTAATGTGTGTGTGTATATATATATGATTGGATTATGTAACGAAGATTTAATATATTTGGGAATATGAGAATGATTGTTTATATATAAATAAATAAATATATATTTAATATTAATAATATATGTTAATACAAGTGAAATAGAATTATACATTGGATATGATATACATGCTTATTAATATATTCACAATATATAAGATAATAATATATACTTAGCTAATTTTAAGCGGATAGGTAGTTTGTGAAGGGGAGAGTAATCCAATCACAATGAGGAGAAGATTCCCAAAACGAGCTTTGTTCATGAGGGAACCTCTTGGAGACTATTTTTACTCAAGCATGGTAATTCTACCATCTGCATTAGGGTTAGTGATTAGGAATGGATTAAGGTATTGAGGCTTAAGTATGTATTGTTGCTAAATATGATTTTCTTTTTTCTGAATTAGGGTTAGTGATTAGGAATGGATTAAGGTATTGAGGCTTAAGTATGTATTGTTGCTAAATATGATTTTCTTTTTTCTGAATTAGGGTTAGTGATTAGGAATGGATTAAGGTATTGAGGCTTAAGTAAGTATGTTTTAATCCTTTGTTTTTCTTTTTTCTTGTTTTGTTTTAGTCTTCTAGGTTTAGCCTTTTTAGAGACCTTTCTTTTTTGTCCCTCTTTTCTCTCTCCTTCTTTCTCTTTCCTCCTTTTATAGACTTCTAGATCTGCAATCACCTATCTTTCATTTATTCTTGCTCTCTAACATCCTGACGATGGATCATGTAGTATGATCTGAAATGTTGATGGTAAAAAACTTTACACAATCAAATCCAGAAACTGATACATGTATATGATTTAGATGCATAATGACATATGATACTTATTGGGAACTAGCATTCTCCTAGTATGAGACATTATAATTTACCATCCCCAAGGGCAATTCAAACCCTAATTAAGGATTTAGAACAAATCAAGTAAGGTCCCAAAAGGGATCATTACATGGATATCCCCTAAGTATGGCAAATTTAGTGCACTCCATTTGAATGGTGGTGTAATGTCCCCATTTTGAGCTAGCATTGGATTTAGTGGATTTAGCCTATCATTGAGTCCTTGTAGGCTAATACTGGTGATTAGAGGACCCTATTGTAGGCTAATACTGGTGATTAGAGGTCTATTTTTAGTAAGTCACTCTGTCAGGTTCATTCATCATCTTTTATCATCAGGATCGCTCTTGTGCTGTCAGATTTTGATTCTGATGCTTCCTTAGTTGTTTTCACAAGATGGGTGAATTATGATTATTATTTAATTAAATTGGCTAAAGTTGCCATTTTTATTGGGAATGTACTGTGGGCATCTTAGTGTTATAGCTTGTTGGAACCAGGTTGAGAAGTTTTAAATCTTGAGCTCATAAAACAGGGACCCTATGTGTCAGAATAACTGTATTTTAATAAAATGGTCATTTTCAGCATTAAAGTGGAGAAATATAATAGTTTATTACATTTCAAATGTGCCCATAAAGCAAAGTTTTCTGTAAGTGAAAAGTGTGTGAGAGAAGATATCTTTTATTATAAAAGCAATGCTTTCGGCAAAAAGGAATTCGTTCTTGACTTGTGCATTTTTATTGAAGTTTTAAAAGTGGAGAAGTTTGCCTAAGGTTTGAGGACTGATTCCTCTCTGTTGTAATTTGAATCATCATTTGTTGGTGGTGAATTTTGTTACTGGATACTGGACATTCAATTCTGAATCTGTGGATGCAAATTTGGTGTTGTTGTATACCAAATTTGAGGAGAATTATTTAATTGCTGCTGTTACAGAGACATTATTATGGTGGAATGATTTTCTTCAGAGTTTCATATTGATACTACAAGGCTGTTATATCTTCCAGACTAGCTGTGAATTATATAGGAAAGGCTGTGTTAGCTCCCACAGAAGCTACATATTAATTACAGAGGGTTGTGTTTCAATACAAGAAGCTGCATTTCACTTCTTGAAGGCAGCGATTAATAACCGGAGGCTGCGTTTTCTTTTTTTTTGGTGGTTGCTTGGACTTTCCTTAAGCCACGTTTTCATTCCCCAAGGCTGCGTCAACTATATATATTGGTGGCATCATCATTAGAGTGCTTGTACCTACTTGCCAGGTGCCCAGCATTAAATATTGTAATTTTTTTTAATATATATTTGCAATGACTTTTGAATTATAAACTAAATCGTTGAGCTTGGGGTGATAGTATCAAATTGCTATATGTTATTATTTTATTTCGGAAAAGATACTAGAAAATTCAAACATTGTCAAAACAAAAACACATTTGCAAAGAATTCCGGAAGAAAAGTTATTTTCTTAGCAAAGAGTCAGGCAGGATCATTACAGTGGTATCAAAGCTTTGATCTTGCCATCCTAAAGGGTATGAGGATTTACCAATGGCAGATATATTTGTACCGGGAGTGCACTATACCCGTAGGGGTAGAAATTCACCACCTCCCGAAGGTAATGAATAGGGCCCACAGATTGAACAGGCAGGAGACAGGAACCGGAATAATATTGGGAATGATATTGACAAGGAGGCCAGAGATGCCTTCAAGAATATTGTAGATGGTCAACATCGTGTTGCAAATGTATTGCAACAGCTTTCAGACACTCTTCAGCGTATCACATTACCAAGTGATCGTGCTAGAGATAGAGGTGCGCGAAGTGTTTCAGTTAGATCACACAGGTCACGAGCAGATAACAGATGTGATTATAGAGCTGACCATATAGGTATTTATGATAGGCCTCTTCGTCCTACTTTCTTGAGGCCTGAGATGGATGCATTTAGTGTAGAGACAGAGCCGACACCATTCGTTGATGACATGGTGGCACACTTTGCAGAGTGGGATGCTCTTCCAGAAGCAATTAAGAGGAATTTGAATTTTGATAGGTACCTGATACAGAAGAGAGAGAATTCAAGAGGCTTTTCTTAGGAGCATGTGGCTATGACAGACTTGCTTGAGGACAGTTGCATTGAGTCTCATCATTTCCATGAGACAGGAGCTCATGATCATGGGAATGCTGATGACATGATAGCCACCATTGATGGCAGCCCTACTTCAACGGGTAGCAATGAAATTACTAACAATATAGGTTCTGATTTTTATGACAGCGGTCCTATGTTTGAGCCTATTGATGACGTTGATGACAGGGCAAGTGTAGAGGATGTTGTGGACATCACTATTGGTTATGACTCACATGATGTGAGTGTTAGTTTTCAGGATTGCATGCACAAAGCGAGTTCTTCTAATTCTGATTTTTATGACAGCAGTGAGTCACGTTGGCAGCGGCATGAGATATCAGAGGTTTTATAGGTTGGTGATATTGGCATTGATAATGTGGACACTACTGATGTTGTCTATGAGGATGATTCATGCTACAACAAGTTTGATATATCATATCAGATATTGGATGATGACTCAGAGTGGTTATAGGATGATGATAGGTCCCAAGATCATAGTTTACAAGGACTTATTGCACATAGTGAGGATTCTCAGAGACATGAGTCCATTCAAGTAGAGCAGATTTCACATCATGTCTCTCACAGTTCACAGTTTTTTAGCTCAGATCAGCAGATGGAATCAGTTCACTTTGTGAACAATCCCTTATTTGATGTGGATGTCGTTATGACTTATGACAATCCGCTGTTTGAGCTCAGTGATGATCCCTTTCAGGAGTTGTACGATGATGATGATGTTTGGGATCCTATTAGTACACCTGTGTATCAGGAGGATTTTACAGGAGGCCAGTCAGGCCTAGCTCAAAAGTTTACAAGGATGTACACGGTGAAGAGTGCTTACAGTTTTATATTTGATCCTCATGTGCAGGATATCTACCAATTGCAAAGTTCTTCAGTGCATCCATTTGATGACTGGTATGATGGTTTGGTTGGCATGAAGACTGGGGGCAAGTCCAGTCTGTGGGTTGAGTTACTCCCGTGTGAGTTACTCTCGGTTGAGTTTCTCCCACGTGGCGATCCTATTGCAGCATCTTCAGTTTGGGTGTTGATTGCAGTTTTTCAGTTGCCGATGTTTGTATTGTTGATGCTGATGATTTCTCCACAGGAGTTTGTAGGTGATTACAGGGACATTACTCCATTCTATCCTTGGGATCCAAGTGGACTTCTGTATTTTGTTTTCTGAAATTGCTTGGGGACAAGCAATTTCAGGGAGAGAGGACTGTAATGTCCCCATTTTGAGCTAGCATTGGATTTAGTGGATTTAGCCTATCATTTGGTCCTTGTAGGCTAATACTAGTGATTAGAAGACTCTAATGTGGGTTTTGGCCCCTTTTTGAGGGACTTACTATTTATAGTAAGTCAACTTATGGTTCTACTGAGTTCAGAGGATTTAGAGTTATATGATGCTTTCAGATTTTATTTCCTGCTTCCGGTTTGGACTCCAAGATTCTTGGAGGGAGTGTCTATTTTTAGTAAGTCACCCTGTCAGGTTCATTAATCATAAGGATCACTCTTGTGTTGTCAGATTTTTATTCCGATGCTTCCTTAGTTGTTTTCACAAGATGGGTGAATTATGATTATTATTTAATTAAAGCGGCTAAGGTTGCCATTTTTATTGGGAATGTATTGTGGGCGTCTTAGTGTTATAGCTCGTTGGAACCGGGTTGAGAAGTTTTAAATCTTGAGCTCAGAAAACGGGGAACCTATGTGTCAGAATAGCATTATTTTAGTAAAAGGGTCATTTTCAGCATTAAAGTGAAGAGAAATATAATAATTTATTATATTTCAAATGTGCGCATAAAGAAAAGTCTTTTGTAAGTGAAAAGTGTGTGAGAGAAGATATCTTTTATTATAAAAGCAATGCTTTGGGCAAAAAGGAATTCATTCTTGACTTATGCATTTTTATTGAAGTTTTAAAACTGGAGAAGGTTGGCTAGGTTTGGGGACTGATTCCTCTCTGCTGCAATTTGAATCATCATTTGTTGGTGGTTAATTTTGCTACCGGATACTGGACATTCAATTCTGATTCTGTGGATGCAAATTTGGTGCTGTTGTATACCAAATTTGAGGAGAATTATTTAGTTGCTGCTATTAAAGAGGCATTATTATGGTGGAATGATTTTCTTCAGAGTTTCATATTGATACTAGAAGGCTGTTATATCTTCTAGACTGGCTGTGAATTATATAGGAGAGGCTGTGTTAGCTCCCACAAAAGTTGCGTATTAATTACAAAGGGTTGTGTTTCAATACAAGAAGCTACATTTCACTTCTTGAGGGCAGCGATTCATAGCTGGAGGCTGCGTTTTGTTTTTTTGGTGGTTGCCTGGACTTTCCTTAAGCCACGTTTTCATTCCCCAAGGCTGCATCAACTATATATATTGGTGGCATCATCAGTAGAGTGCTTGTACCTACTTGCCAGGTGCCCAACATTAAATATTGTAATTTATTTTAATAAATATTTGCAATGACTTTTGAATTATAAACTAAATCGTTGAGCTTGGGGTGATAGTATCAAATTGCTATATGTTATTATTTGATTTCGGAAAAAATACTAGAAAATTCAAACATTGTCAAAACAAAAACACATTTGCAAAGAATTCAGGAAGAAAAGTTATTTTCTTAGCAAGGAGCCAGGCAGGATCATTACAGTGGTATTAGAGCTTTGATCTTGCCATCCTAAAGGGTATGAGGATTTAGCAATGGCAGATAGATTTGTACCGAGAGTGCACTATACCCGCAGGGGTAGAAATTCACTACCTCCCAAAGGTAATGAACAGGGCCCACAGATTGAACAGGCAGGAGACAAGAACCGGAATAATATTGGGAATGATATTGACAAGGAGGCCAGAGATGCCTTCAAGAATATTGCAGATGGTTAGCATCGTGTTGCAAATGTATTGCAACAGCTTTCAGACACTCTTCAGCGTATCACATTACCAAGTGATCGTGCTAGAGATAGAGGTGCGCGGAGTGTTTCAGTTAGATCACACAGGTCACAAGCAAATAACAGACGTGATTATAGAGCTGACTATACAAGTATTTATGATAGGCCTCTTCGTCCTACTTTCTTGAGGCCTGAGATGGATGCATTTAGTGGAGAGACAGAGCCGACACCATTCATTGATGACATGGTGGCACACTTTGCAGAGTGGGATGCTCTTCCAGAAGCAATTAAGATGAATTTGAATTTTGACAGGTACCTGATACAGAAGAGAGAGCATTCAAGAGGCTTTTCTCAGGAGCATGTGGCTATGACAGACTTGTTTGAGGACAGTTGCATTGAGTCTCATAATTTTTATTAGACTCATGATCATGGGAATGCTGATGACATGATAGCCACCATTGATGGCAGCCCTACTTCAACGGGTAGCAATGAAATTACTAACAATATAGGTTCTGATTTTTATGATAGCGGTCCTATATTTGAGCCTATTGATGACGTTGATGACAGGGCAAGTGTAGAGGATGTTGTGGACATCACTATTGGTTTTGACTCACATGATGTGAGTGTTAGTTTTCAGGATTGCATGCACAAAGCGAGTTCTTCTAATTGTGATTTCTATGACAGCAGTGAGTCACGTTGGCAGCGGCATGAGATATCAGAGGTTTTACAGGTTGGTGATATTGGCATTGATAATGTGGACACTACTGATGTTGTCTATGAGGATGATTCATGCTACAACGAGTTTGATATATCATATCAGATATTGGATGATGACTCAGAGTGGTTATTGGATGATGATAGGTCCTAGGATCATAGTTTACAAGGACTTATTGCACATAGTGAGGATTCTCAGAGACATGACTCCATTCAAGTAGAGCAAATTTCACATCATGTCTCTCACAGTTCACAGTTTTTTAGCTCAGATCAGCAGATCGGATCAGTTCACTTTGTGAACAATCCCTTATTTGATGTGGATGTCGTTATGACTTATGACAATCCATTGTTTGAGCTCAGTGATGATCCCTTTCAGGAGTTGTACGATGATGATGTTTGGGATCCTATTAATACACTTGTGTATCAGGAGGATTTTACAGAAGGCCAGTTAGGCCTAGCTCAGAAGTTTACAGGGGTGTACACCGTGAGGAGTGGTTACAGTTTTACATTTGATCCTCATGTGCAGGATATCTACCAGTTGCAGAGTTCTTCAGTGCATTGATTTGATGACTGGTATGATAGTTTGGTTGACATGAAGATTGGGGGCAAGTCCAGTTTGTGAGTTGAGTTACTCCCGTGTGAGTTACTCTCGGTTGAGTTTCTCACACATGGCGATCCTGTTGCAGCATCTTCAGTTTGGGTGTTGAGTGCAATTTTTCAGTTGCTGATGTTTGTATTGTTGATGTTGATGATTTCTCCACAGGAGTTTGTAGGTGATTACAGGGACATTACTACATTCTATCCTTCGGATCCAGGTGGACTTCTGTGTTTTGTTTTCTAAGATTGCTTGGGGACAAGCAATTTCAGTGAGGGAGGACTGTAATGTCCCCATTTTGAGCTAGCATTGGATTTAGTGGATTTAGCCTATCATTGCGTCCTTGTAGGCTAATACTGGTGATTAGAGGACCCTATTGTGGGTTTTGGCCCTTTTTTGATGGACTTACTATTTATAGTAAGTCAACTTATGGTTCTACTGAGTTCAGAGGATTTAGAAGACTTATATGATGCCTTCAGATTTTATTTCCAGCTTCTGGTTTGGACTCCAAGATTCTTTGAGGGAGTGTCTATTTTTAGTAAGTCACCTTGTCAGGTTCATTCATCATCTTTCATCATTAGGATCACTCTTGTGCTATCACATTTTGATTCCGATGCTTCCTTAGTTGTTTTCACAAGATGGGTGAATTATGATTATTATTTAATTAAAGCGGCTAAGGTTGCCATTTTTATTGGGAATTTACTGTGGGCGTCTTAGTGTTATAGCTCGTTGGAACCGGGTTGAGAAGTTTTAAATCTTGAGCTCATAAAACAGGTACCCTATGTGTCAAAATAGCATTATTTTAATAAAAGGATCATTTTCAGCATTAAAGTGAAGAGAAATATAATAGTTTATTATATTTCAAATGTGCGCATAAAGCAAAGTCTTTTGTAAGTGAAAAGTGTGTGAGAGAAGATATCTTTTATTATAAAAGCAATGCTTTGGGCAAAAAGGAATTCATTCTTGACTTGTGCATTTTTATTGAAGTTTTAAAAGTGGAGAAATTTAGCTAGGGTTTGAGGACAAATTCCTCTCTGTTGCAATTTGAATCATCATTTGTTGGTGGTGAATTTTGCTACTGGATACTAGACATTCAATTCTGAATCTGTGGATGCAAATTTGGTGCTGTGGTATACCAAATTTGAGGAGAATTATTTAATTGCTGCTGTTACAGAGACATTATTATGGTGGAATGATTTTCTTCAGAGTTTCATATTGATACTAGAAGGCTTTTATATCTTTCAGACTGACTGTGAATTATAGAGGAGAGGCTGTGTTAGCTCTCACAGAAGCTGCGTATTAATTACAGAGGGTTGTGTTTCAATACAAGAAGCTGCATTTCACTTCTTGAGGGCAGCGATTAATAACTGGAGGCTGCATTTTGTTTTTTTGGTGGTTGCCTGGACTTTCCTTAAGCCACATTTTCATTCCCCAAGGCTGCGTCAACTATATATATTGGTGGCATCATCATTAGAGTGCTTGTACCTACTTGCCAGGTGCCCAGCATTAAATATTGTAATTTTTTTAAATATATATTTGCAATGACTTTTGAATTATAAACTAAATCATTGAGCTTGGGGTGATAGTATCAAATTGCTATATGTTATTATTTTATTTCGGAAAAGATACTAGAAAATTCAAACATTGTCAAAACAAAAACACATTTGCAAAGAATTCAAGAAGAAAAGTTATTTTCTTAGCAAGGAGCCAAGTAGGCTTATTACAAGTGGTGGCATCCTCAACACCATACATCTTTTGACTTACTTTCATAAACCTTATTTTCACCTTAGCATTTTCCATAGGGGAAACTTTGCCAGGCCTTTGCATGTACCATGGTATGTTCAATGCATAGATAGCCATGTGCAAGGGAGTGCTGAGCTTTTCCCACCTTTGTTGAATAATAGGCCAAATCTGTTCATTATAGAACTACAAGCTGGTGTTTTTTGGTTGTACAATGACATTGATTTTGCCAAGCATGTTGTCAATACACTCATACATCTCTGCAAAGTTTGGAGCATTTGTCCCCATATTTGATAACTGTAAAAATAGGAGATGTGATGTAGAAAATGCATTTAGCATTAGTCGAAAAATTATTTCTCTTCACCACTTCTTTCACCCTCTTCCCTTGCTCTAACATAGATTCAGGCCATTGATTCCACTAATGTTGTAACCATTAGTTTGAATGCCTCTTGCAACATGAGCATCCTCTCCAAGAGAATGAAGTGTGATACATACCTGGTTTTTGCAGGTTTGAGAAATTCCTTCTTGATGAAGGCCCAAAATAGCACAACACATAATGTGTGGTGGTTGTAGATAAACATTTGCACAGCTCTCAGATCAAGAACTACTAGTTTGATGTAGTCTATTTACTTTATGTTCTTGAATGTATTGTTCATGGCATGCACACAATGAGTATACCACATATATTTGTAGGCAACCTCAATTAACTTACTTGTTTCTCTGGACACATGGGCTGAACACACCACATTCTTAGGGCCAACCATCTTACTGAAATCTGAGGATGTGAAATACTAATTTGCATTCATGTAGTGCCCTGAGACCTGATCAATCATTGAGTCCAAGGAAGTAAGGGCCCTCTATGGATGTCATGATAATATTGATGTATGGATGATGCCTAATGATTATTGACCCATCCATAATAATGTTGCATCCTTTTGTGATTTATGTAGCCTTCATTTTCTCTGTAAGAATATTAATCTTGGAGTAGTTCTTTGTCAAGGTCATGGTCTTTAGTTTCATCTTTCTTGCTGGCATATGTGAATTCCACACTCTTATAATCTTAGCTACAGCCTCCTTATAATAGGAGAGTGAGCAACATGGAATGGAAAACCATTGGCAAAGAATAATTTTCAATTTATGTAATGACCCTTACTATAAAGGCCACTAAAAATCACTAATACTGAACTGAGAAAATTCGTCAAACAGTTGGCATGCACTGAATACACTGCTGAAAGAAAAAAAACAGAATATAGGAAATTATTTTGCAATATATGAGTTCGCTGTCCCAAAATTTCTGAATAATAGATAGCAACCAAATACCATCTAAAACACTATCAATGATGTAGGAAATTGCTCAAAACCATATGCCATTCATATATCAACAATTTGCAACAATGCCATACATTTTTCAGAAAATATGCCAAATGCCAAATGAGAAATGAGGAACCTGATTGTAGATGGCTGCAATAATTTTTCGGACTGCTTTTTCAGATCTGCTTTTTCGGACAGCTTTTTCGGATTGCTTTTTCGGATCTGCTTTTTTGGACCTGCTAAAAACGGCCACCTATAATTTCGGCCCTACTAAAAATGCCTCTTGAAATGCTGTTTCAATCACAAACAAACCCTTACATCAAATTCTCAATGAAGTACCAATGAGATGGCTGAGTACCAACTCCAAATTTGCGAACCTTCAGTAGATATTTCACTACCTCAGTTATGCCAATCTAGGGGAGTGATTCGTTCCCAAAGATCGAATAGTATTTGCAGACCACAAGGCTACAAACTGCTTCACAATGAAGAAGTAGAAGAAATCCCAAATCCAAGCATGTAGAAATGAAAGCCCAAGCTCTCTATTTATTCTTTTCCTTGAAAAGTTGCTAGAACTTCTAGAAACATCCAATTATAATGTACTTTATAATAAAATAACATTATAATAATAAAGTACTTTTCTCAACTCAAAATTATAACAATGTAGGCCCAAATGTCTCATAACTGAATGTAGGCCCAACTACGACTGAACGTAGGCTCTACTACAACTGGATGTAGGCTCAAACTAGATGTAGGCTCTACCGAATGTAGGCTCTGTCAGCAATATGCAATCAAATGATCAACATAATGACCCTCTCTCCAAACCATTTGCCTACGAGAGTCGATGATAGGCAAATCCGTCATGCCAAACGATGTCAGCCAAAATGGGGACATGACAATTTATGTGGCCTTCATTTTCTCTGTAAGAATATTAATCTTGGAGTAGTTCTTTGTCAAGGTCATGGTCTTTAGTTTCATCTTTCTTGCTGGCACATGTGAAGTCCACACTCTTATAATCTTAGCTACAGCCTCCTTATAATAGGAGAGTGAGCAACATGGAATGCAAAACCATTGGCAAAGAATAATTTTCAACGGTGTTTTCTGTCTCATCTCTCATTTGAATGCTAAACATCTTTGCTGCCGGATCGGGGGGAGAACTTGTTACCTTAAATTTCTCTAAAATCTTTGTTGCATTGGACAGAAAGAGAGGAACTTGTGGCTATTTGGAAGTATCAGTAACCCTCATTAGCATAGTACTAGATAGTTTTTAATGCTTATCATTACTATGAAACAATATCTTTATTTTTGGCCTTTGTTTGAGTGACAACTTGCCCCATGGCTCAATGCCTTTATTTGGGATGTGAAGGAGATGTCTATTAACTCGAAAAATGCTTTCTTGGAATTCAAGGCGACAAAAATAACATTCCATAGTCTAGTCTCTTTTAAAGTGCTAGATTCTTTTGATTGTATTTTGGAAGCAAATTGTTTTAAAGGGCCCTTGTAATGTCTCCTCTGAGGGTTTCCCAAACTAAATGAATATTTTGTATTATTTATTGTTATATATATTTTTAGTTTTTGCATGTATGCATTTTATTTTATTTTCCTGATCATGACAGCTAAACAATAAAGGTAATTATGCTACCAAACTACTGTATTTTGTATTAGCTTGATATTTAAAATTTCATATGAAGCCCTATGCAGCATGGACGAAATTAGATAAATCCTAGGTAATTACACAGTTCAGAACAATATGAAACAGCAATGTAAAAGAGTAGAAAACTATGAGTACTCCGGTGTTTATTGACTCTACTAGATGATAACCTCTCTGTTGCAGTATTGGATATCTGATGCCTTAGTTTTTCATTTCATAGAGAAAAAACTTGCTACTACACAATAACCTCTCTGGTGCAGTATACATATTTGTATGGGGTTTTAAGAGGTTTGAACTTTGTATTATTTATGAATATTGCTGTGATATTGCTATCAGGATTCAACTGTGTAGTTTTCGAGTCAAACTCATTGACCCAGTTTGAGTCAAAAACTATACAGTTGAATCCTGATAGCAATATCACAATTTGAGTTGCTATGGAAAATATCTCCTGCTTATCTATGAATATCGCTGTTTATTGGTATTCATTTTTTTTTATATATATTTGGCCTAATCTAATTTTTATGTTATGATCATCACATAGTGCATTAAATCATCCACTTTTCTTTTATCTTGTTGTATTTTCACAGCTGTTTTTTGTAACTATGTTAAGTCACCAAGTTCATTCTTCTTGTCTGATAATTCAAAGTTCCAGAAGAGCATTTATAATGCATGTGTACACTTGCCAAAACTAAGCTACCATATTTTTGGATTGTGCGAATCTCTTCAGGATATAGTCTACAAACCTGGGGATTGGCTTATTTTTGGTTCAGAAACTTCCGGGTTGTCTACAGAGGTTTTGAATGACTGTACAGATGAAATCTATGGTGGTGGAACTGTTCGAATCCCAATCTTGGAGACTTATGTACGATGTTTAAATCTCTCAGTTAGTGTGGGAATTGCTGTTTATGAGGCTTCAAGACAACTTAGATATGAACAGTTTGGTGATTTGTCTAGTATGTCTATTGAAAGGGAATCTATGACAGAGTAACGACTTCAAATGATTTGTAGACATGTGCAGAAAACCGTGGATGAATTTAATGAAGAGGATCTGTCAGGATTTTCGATCTTGGATAACCATGATCAATACAAATTTTTTTAAAAAAAAATCAAGTCCTTTATCACATTTACTTTGCTTGAATAAACAGCAGTAGTTTTCTTAATTGACTTATAATTCTCAAATACTATGTCATGCCATTTCCTTTGTGATACAAACATAAAAGATGCTAAATCAAATCCAGTACCTAGTCCTTACAGAATTTTACTTCTGTGGAATCTGTAGTAGGGGTAGTAGCAAATTTCATTACTTTAGAGCAAGGTAGAGCTTTGAGTTTCAAACAAAGATCATAAAATTCTTAATGACACAAGGCTATGTATTTATTTCACACGCGTTTTACACAAGATAGAATTTGTACTTCTGATGTTAAGGAAGATGCATCTATGTTTCCAAAAGCTGTTACACACTTCCCTGAAATTGTATAAGATGCCTACATGATTACCACCTCTCAAATGATATTGCTGGACATTCTTTGTAATAGTTGAACATTACTACTGTTGTTTTCCATATACTATCTAGGAAAAGAACCTAGGACATTCTGATGACTATGCCTGGCATCTCGGGCACTCTACCACTTGAGCTACCAGCCCATTTATGGTCCATAGTGCGGCTTGTTTTCTTCCAACTTTGACTCATCAAGTTGTATTTATGGGTTTGGGTCCTAGTTTGACTTTGATACTATCTTAGTTTGACTTGAACCTAGGAACCATGCAAGTGCTCTTCGCTACCGGAACCTTTGTGGTTTAGGCATGTCTTGTGTTCTAACAATCACATCTTTTCGTTATTTTTAGTTTTCATTTTTCATATTTCTGACTTTCACTTGTCTTAGATATGCCTTATGAACTCCCTTTGCCATACTGCATTATATGCCCTTTCATTATTTATTTTTCTTTCTAAATTTAATAGTTTTTTTCCTTTCATGTGACATAAGGGCTGCCACGTTTTATCATATAACAGTGTAAAGTCTATATATTATATTTCTTTTACATATGACATTGGTATTCTATTAAGCACCTTTGATTTGGCTCTATGTAGATGATATATGTGTGGAATGTCTCCATGTCTTCTGAAACCAAGAGTTCAAGTCATTACTTTTCAGAAGCAAGAGACAATTTGATAAGATCCACATATAATAATTGCACTAATACAATGTAGAATATAGATCACATACCACACAAGAGATGTTTGTAGACCAAGATACCCTAATTTTCAATAAATGTAGAAATAGAATAAACTATTGACATGGGGTAACACCATTCAATACTCCTTATGAAAGAAACCACTCCGCACTATATCTCCAAGAGATTCCAAACACAATATCATTTTCAATGCATTTCCTTAATATGATATTCACCACCTATATATATGTCTCATACTATAATGGAGGGGTATAATAAACCCAATGAAGACGTCGTTACCTAATATAATTAATCACACAAGTTTTCCACTTCATCCAATATAACTAATGGATGTGTGCCATATGTTGGCATTGACATTCACCTTTATACCTTTAATATTCTATCTCTAGGTGCATGACACAATTAGTTTGTCATTGTCTATCTTAGCATTTTTTGGATTGATTGAATCTAGATAAGAAATATCATATGCATATGATGTGTTGGGTGGTTGTATATATGTCATTTGTTAATCTATGAGCACATCGCCACAAGATTTTGTTGCACATACCCTAACAAGGAATCAAAATAAGCATCTCGCCAAAAGATTATTCTAGAATTATTCTTGATTGTGCACAACAAGAGAGCATGTATGTTCTATACAATTCTCTCTAATGTGTTCAAACTCTTGTATGTTGCACACCTTGTGCCATTAATGAAATGTACACTATATTGACTGGTGTTCCATCTTTTCGATTATATTGTTAAAATGATTTTTAAGTAATCTTGTCTTATTGTTTTGTTGCTAGACCCAAGTTTTCATGCTCTTTAAAATTGGTATATTTATTAGCAGTGATATAAAAAAAAATCCAAAACTAGCATGTTAGTATCTAATAAGATACTCATCCTCATCCAATTTAGTAAGTTCACAGTGGATCCTCCAGGTTTTACCCCATGACATTGTCGATAAATTTATTCTCTTGAACGGGTGAGTCAAAGTCCATAATCTTAACATGTTGTCCTCGATTTTGACATCAATAAATTAAGGCAACCCTACGCAATTTTCTCATGGATTCATAGGTGTATCCTCTATGGTTGAGCGCATTGATAAGGTGTTATGAAGATAGTTCGTCATCCCTCTGCTATAATTTATGTAGCATTATCATTGTGTTTTTTTTTGAGGTTTTCGTCAATTTAATCCTCATAAATGCTTGTTAGAACGAGTTTTTCTTCTGTAACTGTAAGCACTTGATTTTTGACATTTTTCGTGTTTATTCTTCATTTTTGCCTTTCTTGTAAGTAGTTTTTAATCTTGTTTTTCCCTTAGGTTAATAGCCCTTAGAATTCCGCTTGTTTCGAGCTATCTTAGGTTTGAAACGAAGTTGTCTAGCTCAAGTTATGAAAGAAAAGGTGGGGTTTTTCAAGCCGACTACATATTTTATTAAAAATGCTCCAAAAGTGGACTTTTTATGGTTGATTGCACGAAATAAAATTATTTTTAACATATAAAGTGGATTTTGACATCCATTTTTTAATTTTCAACTCATTTTGAGTTGATTTGATTCTCTGCATCGACTGCAGTGGGTAGTTCTACTTTTGAAGCCTAATCATATAACTCTGATTCTCTTATCGGTAGATGGCCTTGAAGCTCCAGATACAAGGGTTTTGTGGAAGTTGGTGTTTCATTGGCTAACATGACCGGAATATAGATTAACCATTTTGACCGGCTTCATTTTATTCCCTTGCTGCCAAAAACTCCTACCTTGCAACTAGTCATCTTCTCTTTAATTTATCTAGGTTCAATGTTCCTGCGGCCTAGTTGAAATAAAATTCCATCTTTATCTATAATCAGTTTTGTGACACCTAAAGCAAACCCATCTCTAGTTAGACTCTTTAATACTTTATAGTTACCAGAAGTTCCGAACTTTGATAGACAAATCAATAATCAAATTGGTTGCAATTCAGGAAAATCTACAAGTATCTAGATACACCTATGAAAGTGTTAAAAGAAGCAGGAAATCAATAGCAATTATGAGCAATTACCACAAGACTCATTCCTGTTGTTTTACTATAATCACATATGGGCTGGAAACTTCAAGATGTTAACCAAATCCCATTTGTAGTGCAGAAAAAAATAATTTCCCCCTCTGCTAGAGACACTAAACATTTTAAGTCACACAAAATTGAACCTTTAGTTCGCTCCCAAAAATGCAAACAGTTAAAGGAATCATTTAAAAAGACTACATATAATTAACCTGATCTCAAAGTAAATTAGACTTCATATGGTAAATGCTAATAGGAGTTTGATTAAGCTATATTATTTGTTCATCTCTAAGTAAGCACAATCTACAGCTATTTTCCATAGATGTTCTGATTTTCTATTCGAAATTCCCTACAATGTCCATAAAAATCTGTGTTGCCTCACTGTTCACTGTACCAGCTACTTTCAAAGTCTGTGTTAAGGCTTATACAATTCTAATTGTCAGTAGTACCAGACACATGTCCTGCCAATATTTTTTGAGACACGTAAAACCCGTACTGCTTCAGAATTATATTAACTAAATCTTTATATCTGTAACAAAAATGTAATTTGTTAATGCAGGGCAAAGAAAAAATAAAAATTTGTGTTATTTCTAGATTTAATTGTGTATGTTTATTGTGATGTTTTTCTTCTCTTTCCTCTCCTTCATTCCACTTCTTTATAATTTCTTGTAGTCTGCAACTTATTATCTTTCTATTCTTGATGATGGATCATAGAGTATGGTCTGGAATGTATTATAATTGATACAAATAAACATACACAATTGAACCCCTGTGGCTCCTGCTCTGATCCAATCTTCGGCTGATAATGTGCAACCTTCTCAGCACTCTGGCCCTTGTGCTGACAGTCTTTCTAATGAGGTTTCACCACTTCCCCCTTGTGGTGGAGATGCTATTGATAGTATAGTCAGGACAGTTATCCAACGACATAAAAAAAATAATTCTTTAGCCTCTCATTCGTCTCCCCATGTTGTGATTCAGTCGTCTACCCACTCTTGAGGTGGGCTTCTAACGTTTCTGTTAGTGTGATGTTCTTGACTTTTATTTGTAACAGCTAGAATCTCTGTTAGTGTATTGTTGATCTCTTTTGACACCTTTAGGCTGTAGTTGTATAAGGATCAGCACCCTTGTTATGCTGCTGGTTTTAATAAAAAACATACAAAATTGAACCCAAAAATAGCACAAAGAAATTTATAGATGATAAAAAAGTAAAACAGATATTACTAAACAAAAAATGCTATGCTCTCGATCCATTCTTTTACTTTATAAGAAAAAGTGGTTGTCATATACTGAACAATTCAAATTAAGTATATTTGTGGCCCATATAACATTTCACTAGTCCAGGTGATCGATATTATCTGTAACAATTGGGAACTGCAAAAAGGTGCCTCTTTTCAAGTTAATCCCTGAGATAGGGATGGTTTAGCATAAACATTCTGAAATTTGGATTGCCTCGAGTAAAAATAAGAAAGAAAACATAGTCCATTATATCCCGAATCTTGTTTTGTTTGGGTTAAAGTTGTTACCATTGCAAAACATTTCACAATTCCACTGAAGATTTAATTTCATGGTCTATGAGAGTGAGTATAAAGATTTCTGGAAATAATCATGTTTATTTAATATGTATTAATGGTTCAGATCACACCAAAAGGCATCATTAAGATGAAAGATGGAAATATAAATACATTTATTTTCAGAAGCCATTATAATCATCATGTGTAATGAGATTTTCTGTAACATGGTTGTATCTTTTCCACCAATTTTAGGTATATAGAGTTGATCATTGAAAATATTAGCCATCATTACAATGAGAGAACCAATTTTTAAAAGAAAAAATGCTTAACAAAAAATATAATAAATGATCCACCCAAAACACATACAAGAAATCAAAATTGAATTGAAGAATAGCAGTTGACATCCTTTTGAGAAAATGACATTTTGAATTGAAGCAGGATTAGAGATGACTATTTCAATTTAAACATAGCATATAGCATATTACATGGCAATTTCAATTGAACCAAAATTATTTAGCTTTTTTTTGAGAGGATAATAAATTGAGCTGACAGAGATATTTCTTTTAAGACTATGGCGATGTGAACTGAAGCAGAACAAACAACAATCATGATAGTTGAAGGAAATGAATTTCCGATTCGCAATCTTTTTGAGAAGATGGCGATATGCACTGATGCAGAGTAAATGACATTCAAGATGGTAGAAGGAAATGAATTTCTGAATCACAATCTTTTCAAGAAGATGGCGATGTGAACTGAAGCATAGTAGATGGCATTCATGACGGTAGAAGGAAATGAATTCCCTAATTCCATCTCTTGTGAATCAAGAAATGCCAAGAATCCCCACTCCAAAAAGAAATCCATCCCATATTCATCAACCATCGTGGATGGGATGTTAAAAATACATCTGAAAATCTTGTCAACTATAACAAAATCTTCAATTTATTGTTCTTATCCCATATTGATTTCATATGTCATTTTTTCTGAGAACTGCTCCTGAAAATGGAAAAAAAACACAAGCAAACTATGAATTTTATGATATAACCCCTCCCAAAAAGATTAGATAAACAATTCAAAATATCTTTGACTTATCTTAATGAAAATAGGAAAAAACACAATCAAACTATGGATTTTATAATAGAACCCCTCACAAAAAATTAGATAAACAATTTAAAATACTTTTGACATACCCTAACAGTTGACACGTGAAAAGCTTCAATACCCAATAGATCTTCCCAACTTCTTTGCCGACATTCTCCTCAATCCAGCCCTTTTGTTTATGCAAATGCCACAGCAAATCTGAGAAAAAGTGGGATCAAACAAATGCAAAAATACTTTTAAAACCCTAAGCATACCTTATCTGTAGATCTGTGAATGCCCTCTACTAGCTTGACCAAATTAAGGCCGATCTCAAACCAAGATATTGATATATCTCCTGCCATCTTAATTAAAGTGCCCCTCCTTCCTTCTCAGAGTTCAGATTTGAAGAAAACAAACTCAGATTCAGGAATTTATTTTTCCAGAGACTATCGTTTTTGCTTCCATTGTATCCCTTCGACGATTAGAACATTAGAGCTCTGACAGGTTTCTTATAATGAAGCATAGGATTCCATTATGTTGTCACTTTCACAAATTACAATAATTTAAAGAAGTGCAGGCCCCGTTTTCACGTCAATCCAACGACCCATGTTAGCCGTCCAGAAACGGCATCTCCTAAAGCTGAATAAAAATATGGGGTCCCACGTGATGAGGTTTGTTTGGAGTGAATAAAAAAAAGCTGATTAATCTCTTTGTTTTTGTTCTTTTTAATGAAATGATTTTCAGTTTGAAAGTAGAGCCTTAAAGTCACAATTAATTTTGATTCTTAAAACATACTTTATTACAGTTAAAAATTTCAATATGGTATATTATCTTTTCAATTGTAACTTATCTTAAAAATATATATATATATATTTATATAAATAATAGTAAAACATATCAATTGTATTAAAAGTATTTATTTAAAAATATCAAAATGAAATTCATAGTAAAAGATATTATGATAAAATAAAATAGGGGTCAGAATTTATTCAAACACAAAAGAAATACAAAACAAACATAGTGCCTAGCATAGAGGGCACTAGAGAATCCTATCAGTATCAACTAACTAGTCTAACATATAAGACATATCATTAGGCAATTGCCCCTTATCTACTATATTCCAATCTTGCTTGTGATTTGAAGCCCATTTAGCTAAACAATCGACAAAACCATTCCACTCTCTAGGAATGTGTGTGAAAGTAATAGATTCCAAGGAGCTACACAACCAAAGAACTTGTTTGATAATCAAAGCTAAGTGCCAACTAACCTCCCCAAGCTCTTGCTTGCTTAACAAAGTCACCACCACCAGGGAGTAGGACTTACAAATAATCTTGCGCCAGCCAAGAGTGCAACAATGTTCAACAACATACAAAATGGTCAGAGCCTCCATAACATTATTTGTATGAAAGCCCTTATAAACAGAAAAAATAAATTGATCACCAAAACTATCCTGACCAACTCCATCAATACCAGCATGTCCAAAATTTCCCCAAGATGAGCCATCAGTGTTAATTTTCAAAACTTTGTGAGGAGGGGGTGTCCAACGACCCTCCTGATTGATCATCTGCAAAGGATGGCTAACTCTACTACTACTACTATGATCAACATACATCGAAACACCCACTTGAAAAGGAAAACTAAGATGATTGCAAATAACAACATATCCAAGATTCGCACCTCCAGTCAATACACATTTAGCCAAAACAATCTCATAGAGAGAATAAATAATTTTCTACCACTAGTGTAAAGGACCCATCCTCGCATCCTGGAAAATCTTTTGATTCCTCTCCAACCAAAAATACCAAATGATAAAAGAAGGACCAAGAGCCCATGCAACCTGAAGAAAAAAAGTTTTAACAGGGGATTTAACCCAACGTGCCCAAAATTCAAACAAAGAGGAGACATGCTAACAGGTCTAACCCCAAACACCCCACCCAGAGTGTTAGATTGTTAGATTTCCTTAGCAAATAAGCATTGAAAGAAAAGATGAGAAATAGTCTCCTCGCTATTACAACATAAGACACACCTGGAGGGTCCATGAAAGCCCCACTCACATAAATTAATCCAAGTAAGACATCGATTGCGAACTATCAGCCACATGAAAAATTTGCATTTGGCCCAAGAAAATTTATTCCAAACCTGTTTCCACCAAGGAACCTCAAAACCTCCAAACAATTATTAAGCTCCAAGTACCTTGCAGAAATGAGTATTTACCTAATAAATCATTGCCTCAAGCTAGAACATCAAGTCCTACCAAGTAACTACACTCCTAAGAAGTGAGAATCCTCATCAGTTCATTATGATCCCTTTCTAAACAACTCGGTGGCCATTCAGAAGAACTATACCCAATAGCTAGGCCTAAATGCTTAATAGTCTTATAATGTGCATAACCTTATCCCACCCAACTGCTATTAAATAATCACAAAGGGCTTGCAAATGTGGATACATGGAGAGAAGAGGAGGATGACCATTCCAAGAGTCTGACCAAAAGAGAACCATAGAGCCCTTATTGCAGATCCAAAAAAGACCCCTCTTAACCAACCGAGCTCCTATTTTCAAAATGTGTCATACCATACACTAGTACAAAAACAACAATATATGACTAAGTAAACTACTAAAAATTGCATATAAATGACTAATTTTGGTCATGTTCATCTTCATTTTCAACCATTAGTAGTTTATTGCCGGTCATTTATCTTGCGACCAAATTTATGACTAAACTATTTTAGTCATTTATTAAGTCATTGATTTGGTCGTTGATCTAGTCATAGTAGTGATTATTTTAGTCATATATTTAGTCATTAATTTAGTCCTTAATCTAGTCATATATTTAGTCATATATCTAGTCCTTAATCTAGTCATTAATCTAGTCATATATTTAATCATATTAGAGCACGATGAAATCGAACTGCCATCCTCATGCTTGTAAAGTAGGTGCTCTTCCATTGAGCTAGTACCCTTTAAAGAATAATCATACCATGTATACTGATACTTTCCATTAAACATGATTTCAAATTTTTCTATCTATAGTTCAAAGGCAACAAAGCCTAAGGGGAGGATGAATACTGATATGTTAAACTCAGTGGTGAAATTATTCATTGTGCAATATAAGGATGAAGGGAATGATGTCATTGGAAAATTCATTACATGTGGCTTGTTCCCCTTATTATAATAAGGTTGTGGCACAAAAAAAGCAAGAGCTTCATTTGTGTAAACAAGGGAGACAAAACTAAGACTAGCATGCAATTTTGGATAGCAATTCATCTATTGTTTGATTTTTAAATTCTTATGTTGTTGAGTCGAACTAGTTTACTTGTAGCTTCATCCAATATATTAACGTGAACATGCTTATCTCTAGGAGAGAAAAAAACATTTGCTGCTATACATAGTGTCCCAAATCTCATTAACCACAACACTCTTATGTAGAAGGGAGATTCCAATAACCCAAAATAAAAAATAATATCCCACTTGTTCATTTCCAACTTAAATGAAGAATACCAAAGAAATATTAAATAATTACTTTCAGTGCTTCAAATTTTCTACACTAAAACTAGAGTAAATGATATCACTTGTGATGTCATCCTACTATTCTCACTTGAGGATGTTCCTATCACTGATAGATTTGTTGGTCATGTGGAAGAAACTACAGTAGTTGTTACTGATGCCATAGTTGGGTAGTACTTGTCATATAATGTAAACATTAATTTTGTGAGAGAAAAAGAAAATATACCCTACCTTTCTGCTTATTAAGACCGAATTTTCAGAAAGGAATGATAGTTGCAGCTTGTAAACATTACCCTAAGTGAGGAAAACCTCCATGGCAGCCATCCATAGAAGCAGGTGGGGATTTGCCTTTTAGGTTACTTGTGGTGGTACACTTTGATGAAGCATTTGAATTTGAACACCATTATAAGTGTTACTAAAAGTTAGAATTGTCTGACACCAAAATAATAGATGGAAAGAAAATACAAAAGAGTGTCAAGTGATTTAATCTTTCCAGAAACACAAGTATACTAGATTTATGTATGACTGCATCTTGTTTGACATTGTTCCCTGATGAGACAATATTATGGAGTGTTTTGTTTATGATTTTCTAGGCACAAACTTGAATATCTTATGGTTTTCATGAACATTATACAGTCTTTCATGTTTCTAAGTTTTAGTTATATGTATATTTGACACTTATGAAACTTAAGGACAAGAATGGATATATATATATATATATATATATATATATATATATATATATATATATATATATATATATATATATATATATATATATATATATATATATATATATATATATAAATTAATGTCATGATAAAATCTGGTATATTTCTTCTCTAGCTTTAATGGGTAGATCTCTTGCAGCTATATGACAAGGCCACGTTAAAATAGGGAAACTTATTATAATCTTTGCCTTGGATTTGTGTCTTGGATTTTGTTGTGTTAACCTTTTGCAGGAAGAATAAGTCAGCAAGGAGTGCGTACTTAAGGATGAGTAGGTCTTTTAAGGCGGATAACTGTTTCAGATGATCAATCATAGCTCCACTCCTTCCATCACTTTGTGGTTGCTGATTCAATCCAAGTTAATCTAGTTGTCGTTGTTCCTATATTCTTGCAGCATTAAAAGTGGCTTATCTTCTTGCATGAATGGTGTTGTCATTCATATAACTGAAGTTGTTATGATCTATAATGAAGGATCTAGTTTATAGGAGTTCTGTTTTCCTAGTTGCTTTTAAATAAGTTGGAAGTGTTGATTACAAGTTAGTTAGTCATTTTGAGAATTTCATATTGTAAACCAACGATAAAGTAAAAGATACTTTGATAATCTATTGTACTTATGTTTTATTGAATGAATATATGACAGTTCTTCATCTCAATCTCTGAGTTATAATTCATTCATACTTCCGTGGGGGCCCACACGAGAGATGAATTGCCTGTTCATGTCTTAGTAGGATTCAGTTCAGTTTCTTCAAGTTGTTAAGTATTGTTGTTCCTGCAGCCACTAGTAGCAGAACCATTGACTTTTGCCTACACCATAGGTTTACTTCTCAAGCATTATCTATTTACTGTTAAGTTTGTTTCCTACAAAATGAAGTTAATCAGTAGTTTCAATTTCTAGTATAAGCTTCCTGTAGCAATAGCTTTTACTTTAGTAGTGATGACTATTGAGAAGAACTAAAGCATAAACTTTGTAGCCATCATCTCAAGTTCACGCTCCCGGATTGATACAATTAAATGAAGTCTAGCATAATGTTCTAGCAAAAACATGATGATTTGTAGTAATGAATCACTGTTAAAAAATGTCCAATCCTTAGGTTTCTAGGATATTATTCTGACCAGTCATTTTTGGCGTCGTTGCCGGGGATGGTGTCAATTTAGTTCGACCCTAAAAGTCATTAAGTTAGTTTTCATTCTGCATAATTTTGCATGCATAGGCGTAGGGACCATTTTGGGCGATTCTTACCTAACCTTAATCAGGAAGAACCATTTGAGGTCTTCGACCTAACGTTTGAGGAAACCCAATTAGAAATTCCACATCAAGAAGAACTGTTTGAGAATGTGTTTGCTGATGCTTTTGATCACTTGCCTTCACCGCCATCATCTGAGGAGTCTTACCATTTAAATGCCCTATTTGCTTGCCTTGAATATTTAGATAACGCAATGGCTCATCCTACCTTCCCTTTTCCTATTCCTACTCAGCAAGGTAACCATAATCTAAAGAACATTCCTGCAGCCACACTTCCTAAATTCTATGGACTCATCACAGAGGATCTAGAGACATTCCTCTTTGAATTTGATGTCTTCTGCAGAAGCTATGATTACACCATTGACGGCCATAAGCTCAAATTATTTCCTTCCACCTTAAAGGAGGCTGTTCTACGGTGGTTTATGAGTTTGGGTGCTGATGCTGTAGCAGATTGTAATGCAATGTGCACCCTATTTCTTGAGAAGTATAAATATTATTGCTGAGGAGGAGACTTAAAGGGAGATGACATATTTAAAATGTCACAAAAAGAGGATGAAACCCTGGAAGACTATGTCTCCAGGTTTATGTTCAGCCTGCAGCGAAACATGCAACATGCGCTGAATGAAGAGTCTCAAAAGCATTTGTTTTTGAGGGGTGTGAATGATGGAAGTATAGAAGCCCTTGACCTTATGGCAGGGGGAGACATTACTTAGAAATCATGGGATGACATAAAAAACATATGTCTGAACTATTCAAGAGCCATTGTCAAGAAAGGTAGCGGCTTGAGAGTCTTGCCTCACAAGTCTAATGGTGCAGGGGTGTCCAAAATGGAGTTGTCCAATCTTTTATCAAATTTCAAGCAGGACATCATTAATGATGTCGCCACTTAATTGGACACAATGCAAGCAAGGAGAAAGAAGGATGAAGCTGATGCAATGCTAACAGAGTACTGTCCACATTGTCGAGGAGAGAAAAAGAATTGTCGGTGTAAGTCTGTTGCAAGCTTGGAGTCCCAACCAATGCCTACCGAGTTCAAAGCCATAGATGAGAACGGAGAGGTGCTCTACGTTGCCCAGCAAAGGCCATGGGCTCAAAGACCAGGCATTCCCTAAGATCCTCTTCAGAATTGTAATAATACTAATGCATGGCAAAATCAACAACATGGTGGACTTAGTGGGTATAATAGTTGGCAACAGCCTTAGCAAGGTTGGCAAAAACCTCAGCAAGTTTGGCAGCCGCATCAACAGAATTGGCAACAACCTCAGCAAGGTTGGCAACAACCCTAGCAAGGTTGGCAGTAGTATCAGCCAGGATGGCAACAATCTCAACAGAGTTGGTCACAACCTCAGCAATCATGGCAGCAGCCCCAGCAAGGGTGGCAACAACCACACAATTGGATGAACCAATCCAATCAACCAGCTTTGGTGACACCACCTCAGCAGCCGGCTTTGATGCCCCCTCCTGCAACCAATACTACCTCCCCTAAATAGACTCAGTTGCCTGCTCAGCCTACTCCAAATCTCAACAATGCTAAACCAACAACGCAGCAGCAGAGCTATGCAATTTCCTTGAATAACATTCATTTAAGATCAGGCACAACTCTTCCTCCTCAACAGCCTATTATTACCGAAGTTGAGGATGCCTCGGCAGACCCAACTGAAGTATCAGTTCAACCTTCTGTTCCTGCTGCTCCTGGAGCACAGGCACCCCCATTTCCTCATAGGTTGGAGGAACAAGTGAAGCCAATGGAAAATCAAGCAATGTTGGATTTACTTACCCAATTAAAGCAAATGACAGTAAAGATTCCCCTGCTAGATGCCATAAAAGAAGTGTTTGCCTATACTAAAGCCATCAAGGAAGCTTGTATCAAGCAGCATGAGAGGAAGAAAAAGGATCCTAAAACCATCCATGTCCTAAGCCAATTGTTTGATCTAATGTTAGAAAAATTGACAGTTCACAAGTATTCTGATCTTGGTAGCCCTATGGTTACAGTCACTATTCAAGGGATGCAAGTCCAAAATGCTCTAGTTGACTTAGGTGCGTCCATAAATGTCATGACCAAGGAAGTAATGTCTCAGTTACATATCATCGGTCTTAGGGAAACCCCAACCATCCTTCAACTTGCTGATAGTTCCACCATAACACCTAATGGGATGGTAGAGGATGTAATAGTCACCTTGAATTCTTGGGAATATCCGGTTGACTTTGTTGTCCTTTCTTCAAATGCTAACATGGGAGGATATCCAATAATTTTAGGCCGGCCTTGGTTAGCCACTGCAGATGCCTATATAGCTTGTCGATCAGAGAAAATGACTATATCCAATGGAGTCAACACTAAAAATCTGACTCTATATTCCCCAGCTCAGCCTCTGTTGCAAGATGACCAGATAATCTGGCCAGATTTGGATGATACTGAACCTGAGGTTAATTCCATTCGTCAATTAATGATGATATCCAGGGAACCTTTTGTAGCCTCCCGGGAGGAAGATGAAATAATTTTCTCCATCATTTTGAATGAATATGTGGTGCAACCCCAAGTGTGTTCCCAGGAAGACTGTGTCCTTGACACCTTGTTACCACCTATTGATGCCCTGCAGTATTCAGAAACTTCCAAATTTCTTCATACATTACTGCCTCATGAAATGGAGTCTTTCCCAATTGCTCAACTGTCCATGGCAGAAAAGGTCACTAAGCTAGAGGTTAGCTTAGGGCGGGAGTTAAATGTAAACAGTGCCTTAACTCTCTCTCAGCAGGCAGATGTCGTGCAGCTTCTAAAAGAACATCAATCAGCCTTTGCTTGGGATTATACTGACATGAAAGGTTTAGACCCTAAGCTCTGCACTCACAAAATTTATATCAGCCCTGATTTCAGACCTATTCGACAACCTCAGCGAAGGGTAAACCTAGTTCTAAGGGATATAGTAAAGAATGAGTTGCAGAAGTTACTAAATGCTGGATTTATTTATCCCATTTCTGATAGTCAGTGGGTCTCCCCTCTTGTTATAGTGCCTAAAAAAGGAGGAAAATGGAGAGTTTGTGTTGATTATAAAGAACTAAACACAACCACTAAGAAAGATCACTTTCCATTGCCATTCATCGATCAAGTCCTTGATAACTTGGTTGGGAAGACATACTTCTCTTTTCTGGATGGATTCAGTGGTTATAATCAGATACAAATTGCCCCTGAGGATCAAGAGAAGACAACATTCACCTACCCATGGGGTACATCTGCCTATTTTGTGCTACCTTTTGGGTTGTGTAATGCCCCTGCTACCTTCCAGCGAGCTGTCATCAATATATTCTCAGATATCTCTGTTGATTGCATGGAGATTTACATGGATGACTTTACAACATATGGGCATACTTTCGATGAGGCCAAGGCAAATTTGGAGAAAGTTCTAAAGAGATGTCATGATTATAACCTTTCTCTCAATAGTGAAAAGTGTTTCATGATGATGGAAGAGGGGGTTGTCTTAGGACATTTCATTTTTTCAAAAGGTATTCAAGTGGACCCTACCAAGATTGAAGTAATTAGCACATTACCTATTCCAACAAAATAAAAAGATGTGCATAGTTTTCTTCGTCATGTCGGGTATTATAGAAGGTTTATCAAAGATTTCAGTCAGCTTGCAGCACCACTGTATAACTTGTCAAGAAGGATGTTGAATTTGCTTGGGATTCTGAGTGTACAAAGTCTTTCCTGCAGCTTAAGGAAGTTCTCACTACCGCACTAGTGTTGCGAGGACCCAATTGGGGCTTACCCTTTCACATCCATACTGATGTCTCAGACTATGCTATTGGAGTTGTGCTTGGCCAGAAGGTGGACTCTGTTGAACATGCAATTTACTTTATCAGTAAGAATTTACAAGGCGTTGAGTTTAACTATACTGTTACTGAAAAAGAACTTCTTGCAGTCATTTATGCACTAAATAAATTCAGACACTACATTACTGGATATGAGATCTATGTGCATACTGACCATTCTGCTATTAAATATCTCACGAACAAGCCTACAATCTCTGGTAGATTGGCTCGCTAGTTGTCGCTTATGCAAGAGTTTGACATTACCATCATTGATAAACCTAGTAAAACCAATGTGGTTGCTGATTTTATTTCTCGGTTGCATGTCCCTGATGATCCTGCAGCCATTGATGACAGTTTTCCTAATGAACATATTTTCTTGCTGACTGCACACAATCCTTGGTATGCCGATATTGCCAATTATCTCACAACTGGTAAGACACGAGCTCATTTCTTTGCTAAAGAAAGAAGGTTGTTAATTGAAAAGAGCTTTAATTATTCTTGGATTTCTAGATTGTTTTATACTAGTCTTGACCAAGTCACTAGAAGATGCATCCGAGAGGATGAAACCTATGATATCCTCAAGGCATGTCATGATGAACTGTGTGGTGGACATTTTGCTACCAAAAGAACAGGACTGAAGATTTTGACTACAGGTTATTATTGGCCTAGTCTCCACAAGGATGCTGCTCAGTACACCAAAAAGTGTGATAAATGTCAACGCATGGGCCACCCTACAAAGACTGATGAAATGCCCCTGCAGCCACAAGTAGTTGTTGCATCCTTTGACAAATGGGGGATTGACTTTGTTGGTCCTATTGAGCCCTCTTCCCAAGGTAAATCTTATATCCTTGTTTGCACTAACTATGTTACCAAATGGGCTGAGGCTAAGCCTATGAAGCACCCTCGGGATAACAATGTTGCCAAGTTCCTTTATGAATTCATCTTTACTAGATTTGGAGTACCCAGGGAGATTCAATCTGATCAAAGTCCTCGGTTTACTTCCAATTTGATTGTTGCTCTGATGGAGGAATATAACATCAGGCATGGTAAATCTTCACCCTATCACCCCCAAGCTAATGGGCAGGTGGAAGTTACCAATAGGGAGCTGGAAGCTATTCTCACTAAAACTGATGCAGGAGCATCCTGGGTGTAAGAGCAATCTTGCATCACCCAAAAATATTTCTATTTTTGTATTCAATAAGGGCTATTTTGTGCAGAGCTACTATTTATGGAAAGTTACTATTTTTGGTAATTTTCGTATGTGCTCAGAATGATCTGATTTCTTTCTTGGAGGTTCATTTTGGTCATATAAGTCTGCCAGTAAAGTTTCATTGCCAGATCAAGTGTATATTGGAAGATATTGAAGATTTTCGGTATTGGCAGTAGGGTACAGAAACTTTGAACTCAGTTTTGAAGGCTTTAGAGGCCCCGGATGAGGTCGAAAATTTGGGTGACAGGCGCTTGCGCCGGTCAAGCCTGTAGAGCGCTTCGTGGCATTTCCGAAACGGGGTTATAATAGCCGATCGGGTCAACTGGTGATGACTTATGGTCTTCGGAAGTTGGGCCACCTGAAATGGCAAAAAATAATTTTCTTCAAAATTTCTGTTCGGGTTTCAAAGGTTATCTTGAGCCGACTATGATGTAATGAAATGTAAAATAAATTAATTCTAAGTTTGGTTGGCCTTATTGGCTAAAATTCTGGAACCTTCCCAGGCGGTGAAAAATTGCCTATATAAGGAAGGCTGTATTATTGTCTTAGGCAGTTCAGAATAGTTCTGGGTAGTAGATCTGGGTATTGATTCGAGGCTTTGTCCTACAGAATATTGTAAGGGAATGCCCATGTGGCTTTGCATATTGTAATTCTGAAAATTTGTAATTCCACATTTGTGGAGATAATAAGAAGCCAATTTTCTTTTCTTGCATATTATTGTTGTTGTTTCTCTATTTCTGTTATGTGTTTGTGGCATTAAGGGGAGCACCCTTCATCAAAAATAGTTGTCATTCATAAGAAAGATTGGGCTATCCGACTCCCTGAAGCACTTTGGGCATATCGAACTACATGGAAGTCTACCACTGGTTTCACACCATTTGAGCTTGTCTATGGTCGCTCTGCAGTCATGCCTATTGAATTCGAACATAAGACACTTAGGACAGCTCTTGATCTTGAGATGGATCTCACTACCACACAGCAAGACAGGATCCTGAGTTTGAATGGTCTTGATGAGTGGAGAAAATCTGCCTTGCATAACACAGAATTGATCCAAACTCAACGTAAGCAATGGCATGACAAGTTTGTCAAGGATAAAATGTTCTCAATTGGCGACTGGGCGCTCCTCTATGACTCTCGGTACCAGCATAATCCAGGGAAATTCCAAACCAGATGGCTTGGCCCATATGAGATAATTGCAGTCTTTCCAAATGGCACGGTTCAACTCTCCACAGTTGATCTGGTACGTTTCAAATTGCTGGTTAATGGTCACAGATTGAAGTTGTATCGCAAACCCCAAAGCAAGGATGAGTTCCTGCAGCAATTCTCTTCTGCCATTGGCGAAACCCTTCCTACAGCCACTCGTAATGAGCTTTATGCTCATTTACCTTCCTTGCTCTAAAACGGTCTTTTCACATTCATAATAAACACTTTCTTCAAGAAAGTTCCTTCTCCATAATAAATTTTCACTTCATTTCTAAGTCTACCACCCATCCACCTCATCTTTTTCTTTCATTCTTGGATAATTAACAACTGCCACCTCACCAGTACTTCAGGTTAACACACAAGTCAAGGTATGCCACTTTAATTTATTTTCCATTTTAGCGTATGCCTTGTCATTACTGCAAGTGAGGGCCCACTTACCAAATCTTAAACTGGGGGGGAGGGGGGGAAGTTTATTAGTTTTTTTTGTTATTATGTTCATGCAATCTTTATATTTATTATTTTTTCATTTCGTACTTGTATTTTTCTGCCATGATTAGACATTTTTGAAAATCATTGAGCTGTGTGTTATTTTTCGTACATATAAAACTAAGGTGGCAAGTTATTTTGAGTACGAGTTCTGCGGAGTGTGCTAATGAGTAATTATGAAATGATAACACAGTACTTTGCATTTATATTACTCATAAGCTCATTTCTCGAGCTGCTTTGCTAGAAATTTCTAAATTTGAATCATCCTGCAATTGCCTTTTCAAGCTTTCTTGTTTGAAATTCTGCTTGTCTGTTTTATTTCCTACAACTCTGTCTGGGTATCTCGCTGTATGCACCCAAAAATGGTCGCCTAGACTTTGGGCCCCATTTATTTGATTTATCAACCCTGAATCATTTTTATCAATAATCAATATTTTCAACATTATCAATTCTTTGATCAAGTCTTAATTTTGATCATATATTGAATTTTTATCCTATGGGCTAATCATTTATCCTAAAGTCTTTATTTATTCAAAAGGAATATTTCCTCCCCTTTTAATAAATAAAAAGCCCCACCTTTTCATCTTATCCTAAGTTGCACAAATAAAGCACTATTCTTATTTTACAAAAAGAAGAAAACACTTTTTGTCTCATATGGACATAAAGTCAACTCCTATTTTTCTATTGGAAGATACTTGTGCACATGGACTGCTCCTCTTTCAAGCTCTACCACTGATTATGACTTTTGCCTCTTAATCTCAATGGTCCATTTCACCTCATTTCTTATAAAAGGAGAGCTCTCTCCTTCATTTGGATATCCATCTCTTTCATGCTATTGTTATGCTGGAGGTTTTCTAGGTGCATTTGGAGCTTTTGGAGATCATTGCTACATCAAGCTCTTCTTGGATTTCCTCATTGCTTCATAGTTTAGACTTCATTTCTTGCATTATCATAGCATCCATAGCTTCATTTCATAGCTTAGTTTCTTTTTATGGAATAGATTAGCTTCACATAGCTTAATTAGGGGAATTGTAATCCATTGCTATTTTCTTTCATAGTTGCATTGTACTTTCATTTTGATAGATTAACCTTGCATATTCATATTAGCTTGCATTGCATTTTCATACCTTGATTCCATTTGGGGATATTGGCATTGTTGCCCTTGTCTTCATTGTGAATCTCTCATTGTATGGTTGACTAGCAAGGTCACAAGTTTGTAGCTCTAGTTGAGAGCAAATCCATAATCTTGCAACTCCATGCATAGAGAGCTATGGATCGATTTGTGAGGGCTCATTCTTGAGTTTCCTTGCATGTAAGGATCCATAGAAGTGCACCATTTTAGTGTGTACATTTCTGGCGCCCACCGTGGGGCAGAGTAGATAGGCTTTGTCTTTTGTTTCATTTGCATTTTCGTCATTTTTCAGATTATTTTTCGGAAATTTTACAGTTTTGGTTTTCTGTCTCAGAGTATCGTGCGATACTTCTCAGAAATATCGCGCAATATACCTTTATATAGCGGTGCGACACTTCGCGTAAGAGAAGAATCGCCTGCCAGTACTGAGGTATATCGCTTGGCATCATGCGAAGTATCACCCGCCCATAGTGTAGAGTATCACTCAGACTGAGGTATATCACCCAACTATAGGAAACTGTGTCGCGCGATACTGGTGAAGTCTGAAGTATATCGCCTGATCTGACAGAGACCTGCATTTCCAGTTTTATCATACGAATTTGATCATTTTAGTTTGCTGGTTTATTTTACTATATTTAGATAGGTATACCCTGCATCTTTTAGCTTGAATCTATCAGTTTATTGCATATTTACATTTGGATTTTGATTTTGCTAACCTTGTTGGTCTAACAAGTTGTGTTTGTAGGTGCTCTCATTGCTTGAAATTTGCTAAAAACGCATGTCAAAGAGGGCTACTAACAATTTTTGCAGGGCTGCCTAAGCATAAAAACAAAAAAAATTCTTGCTTGTTTATTTGCTTTCCTTTCAAGTGTGGCATTCACTAATTGTATTAGGAATCTTTAAAACCTTGTGAAAGAGATTTTGAGGTGGTAGGAGAAGTATGCTCTTCACCTTTAGGTGAATCAGAAAATCTTGACCCATCTTAAAGTTTTGGAAGCAAGGGAGTAATTGAATCTCTTTGCTTGGTGTGTTTGGGAGAAGTTTTTGAGATAGGGGAGTATGCTCTTCACCCTTGAGGTGAACCAAAAACCTTGAACCTCATAAATTATCCATTTTTGTTTAGTTTAGGAATCCTTTAGTGGGCCTGCTCTTGAGCAATCAAGAGGAACGACTCAAGTGGGGACAACCTTGTCATCATTTTCCTTGGTGGCAAGTGATTCCAACTCACTATAATCTCAAGGCTATCAAGGACACCAAAAACTTTGGTAGACGTAACACCTGTCTTTGTTTGATGTGAGTAGCTCATGGGATTGTGACCATGGGGAAAACATTGAACAAAAATGCTTAAGGTACTCTTGAGGCCGCGAGGTCCTAATCCTTTATGAGGAGCAAGAGGGGTATTATGAACGAAAATCCTTATTAAGAACCATAGGTTAGAGGCCACCTATTTTTGCTGCTTAGCTTCTTGGTGCAAGGATTGATCCAAGAGGACTAACTTGGATCACCCCAAGATACTCACCATATGTGTTCCTTTGGTTGTGTTGTTTGACACTTCCTCGACAAAGCCAATATCTCTTGTGGGCAACCACTTGGTGTGAGGCAAGGGGACATCAAGTTGTGGGCCAAGTTGCTAAGTAATGAGCCTTGTCTTTCTAGGTAGTAATTGCTTGAATTATCTTCGATTGTGCTATACCAGTGTAAACGTTATCAACATTCAAACAATCGGTAGCATTCATAGGGTGCTTTTTCAATTTTGATATCATAAGTGTTTGTCTTGGCAAGGTTGCTTTTGCCCTTGTTTCAAGTGTTTGAAGACATGTTTGATCCCCTACTGTTTTCAAACCTGTCAAATTGCTATTGAATTTGTGATTGAAATCAGACATTTTCACCCTCACATTTGAAAACTTGAAATTAGACCTTAAAAACTCAAAATTTTGCACAAATTGGTCAAGATCAACATCAGTATCACATTAGCCAAAGAGAAATATCACATTAGAAGGTTGTTCTTGGTGAGAAAGTTTATCTCTAGAATTGTGAGCTACATTCTTGGGAAATTATCGTACTCTTATTGTCCAAATAATTTTCATTTAATCTCAATTTCAATTATCTTTTGGCCTAGCCCAACCTCCTGGTTCAAAAGTGCAAAGGTAGTCACCCTTTGATTTGAAGCACCTCTTTGACAGTGTTGGTAAAGCCCCTTCTTCTATCTTTTCATTTCTCTTTGGACAATAGAGAACTTTGATTATCCTAGTTTGGTGTTGACATTTTGTGAGGTCATCCTATTACCAAGGGTCTTCTATTTTCAGTCTTCCTTGGTCAGTCCAGATCTTAGATCCTAGGTGTTGTCATGTTGCTCAACATCTCAATGAACGTTATGGTATCAATTACACAAGATGGCTCTTAGTCTTCTTTTTTCTTCTCCATTTCCCATGTTCTTCAAAAGTCTTCTATTCCCATGATAAATTCTTCTTCTTCTTCTTCTTCTTCTTGATTCTTTTCCTCTTATTATCTATTCTACTTTCTTCTATTCATCTATTCATTTCTTCCATGCTTGATTTCTCCTCTTTTGGAACCATGAATCTTGACTATCTAGCTTTGGAACCTTTATTAAGAATAGATGATCTTGAGCTCATTGACATATTCGAAAAGTGTTGTTCCTCCAAAATTCTCATGAGTGATGAATTTATAGCAAAAATAAAAGAAAAGATGATTAAATCAGATGCTTTTGCTAGAATCATAAACATGATCATATCACAATCTTCTTCTTCCAAACATTCTTCATCATCTAAACCTTCTCATTCTTCTTCACCTTCCAAGTCTTATCATGACTCTTCCAGACATCATTCACATTCTTCATCTTCTAAGTCTTATCATGATTCTTCTAAACACTATTCACATTCATCTTCCAAATTTTATCATGACTCTTCTAAACATCATTCGAATTCCTCATTATCCAAGTATTCTTCTTCCACTAGGTCTTCATTTTCCTCTTCTTCAAGATCTCGTTCTTCTTCTACTTCTCCCAAGAGTCTTACTTCTCTTCAGAAAACATACCATAAAGAGCAACGTGATAGTCCTTGTGATGTCTCTTCCACAAAGAGTGATACACCCACCTATGATGACTATGATGATTATGATGATGGACAATGTAGTGATGCCCATGAAACTTCTATTCCTAAGCATCATCCTCGTGGTACACTTGTGATTTCTAAGGGGGAGTCGTATTGGGTAGACTGTGATGGTGATCCATATGACTCTAAATTTGAAGAATTCTTTGATGATTTTTGCAAACAATACAATATTCCTACCGAGGAAGAGAAAATCTACCGCGCTGATTTCAAACGTCAAAAGAATCTCTCCTCTAAAAGTTCTCATGCTGAAAATAAAGATGACACTCTCAAGCAAGATCATGTTAATGTTGAACCTTTGTCTTGTGATGGTTCCCTTCCATCCTCTACTTCCTCCAATACCCACACACTTCCTAAATCTTCTGAGTCATCCAAATCTTTCACAAATCCTTCATCCAACAAAGATCCTAAGGCTTTCCATGCGGTTCCCTATAGTTATTCTCAAGAGCCACCTCTTAAAGATACTCAAGATAACCTTCACTTGGATGTGAATACTTCCAATAATGCTAAACCTAAAGAGCCCAAGCCTTTATATGCTACAATGCCTACTTCAACTAGTCCTTCACCATCTCTTCCAAAGTCTTCCATACAATTCCAACATGCTTCCTTGTCCTTAGAAGTAGCTCCATGTCAAGAGGACTCTAAAAATGATAAAGAAAAGAATATAAATAAAGATCAAGATCAGGAATCCTCCATATCATCCAATTCTCTTCATGATGTATCTCCTCCATTGCATGGTTCTTTTGATCCTCTAGGCTCTTCTGCATTCATTCCACCATCTCCTAAGCAAGATCAAGCTACTACTTACATCTTTGAGCTTATTGATAATCAAAATAACCTTACTACACTTGCATTTTTCAAAGATGATACTTCCATTAAGGTTATTAAAAATGGTGTTGTTACTTCCAATGTTGAGCTTATTGAAAATCAAGAAAAAAATGATGCGCTTATGCTATCCAAAGATCCTTGTCAAGATCAAAGTATTCCATCTTCTTGTTCTACCACTCCATGTTCATTTCCACTTTCTTCTCTTCCTAAGTCTTTGCAAGCTTTGAATGATCTTATCAAAGAAGTTGCTCATATTCAGGATGTGCATGATCCTATTGAAAACTCTAATGCTCACTCTAAAAATGTTGATATCCCCAATTGTCATATAGATGCTAATGAACTTATTGATTATCCTTTTGCATCTTCCACTTCCATCCTTGGACCTCCTCCACCAATACTAAAGGCTTCACATCTTCCTTCCATCTTGGGTCCTTATGTTCCTTCACTTTCCCCTCCTAATTATCCTAATTCGTCATCCATTTTGGGTCCTTACATCCCTCCATCTCATATCTTTCCTCAAGATCAACATAGATGCATACCCTTGAATCCTTTTCATCCACCCACCCATCTAAACCAGTCATATTATTCTTCTTCTTACACAAGTCCCAAGTCTTTTGGAAGTAACTTTTATGTTCAATACAAGAAAAAGAAGCAATATAAAAATCCATCTAAAAAAGAAGATCACCATGTCTCCTCTAATCGACATGGGGGCATAAATTCAAAAGAGATATCTAAGAAGAAAACTACAAGACAAATATGGGTTCCAAAACCCATCATTGAAGATATTATCTCTAAATCATCACAAGGAAATGAAAATCCTAAGGCTATATGGATTCCAAAGTCTCTCTTGAAAGAGTCTCATGTTGAACAAAAAGTAAAATTTACATTCAAGCTTCCAAAGACTTCCACTTCATCTTCTTCCAAAAACATTCTTTCATTCCATGCGCCTAAACCACAACCTTTGCTAAACATTTTCCATATTTCTTCTCGTATTCCTTCGTTCACGTTTCCTCCATCCTCTTGCCACCCTTCAAGGTGTGTGTTGATATTGATATTGCCTTCTTTTCCATCTACCCTGTCATAATCCGTCCATTAATTATCCTTCTACCTTCTATTCTTTTTCTTCATTTTCCTATTCCTCCTATCTTCCAACCTCACTTGCTTTACATAAAACCTTATCCTCCATTTTTCTCTTTTGTCTTCCTTTCCCTATCAGCATCTTTGAGCATATCATTTTGAATCTTTGGTATATCATGGTTTATCCTTTCAAGGAGCATTATCTAAAAAGCTTGCCTTCTTCAAAAAAATAAAAGATAAAATTCAAAAAAATAAAAAAATTCAAAAAAGAAAACAAAAAAAAATGAAAAAATTGAAAATGTGTCATGGTGAAAACTTGGAAACAAGCACCTTGGTAGAAAAAGTAAAGAGAAATAAATTCGTCTTATAGTGAAAATCACTCCCTTGTGGCGCCTTGGATAAGTACCGTGATGAAAACCTGGCAATCAGGCATCATGCGTAGTTCTTCTACATTTTTCATCCATTCCATCTTCTCTCTTTGATCTTACAAGGTTGAACTATACGCAAACATTTGGCTATCTTGTGAGCTATCTTATGATGATCTGGCTTTCGTTTTATTCATGTTTAGCCTTCATATTCATTTTCCTTCATTCATTCTAACCTTTCGCTATTATTTTCCTCTTTGGTCTTGATCTAATAAAAAAAGAGTAAAACACGATGCTATGAAGTCTCTTGACATGTCTACTCCTTTGGACTGCATCCCTTCCTTCTTTTGCAGTGCACTTTTGAGGCTTATCCTATGCTATCCTTTCATTGCTTATCCAAATGTGCTTTGCATGACAATTTTTTTTCCTAACTTGGGTATTCTTGAGGAGTTTGACTTTGAAGATTTCTTCCCTCCATTCGCTTTCATTCTCCTTTCCTCCACCAGCTTGCTTATCCATCTTGTTTTCCACCTTTCTAAATATTGGGACTACACGATGTGATCTTGCTTAAAGAGTTTGATGCCCGTTCTGTCTGGGGGCATCCTTTGTACATATTTTATGATCCTGAAAAAATACCAAAAAAATTCATATATGATGCTGAAAAAATCTTAAAAAGCATAAAAAGTCTTGAAAAAAATACAAAAAAATAAAAAAAAATTCAAAAATTAAAAAAAAAATAGAAGAAGTGCCTTGGTGAAAACCTGGAAACAGGCGCCTTGGTAGCAATATTACAAAAGAAAAAGAAAAAGAAAAAATTGCAATAAAAATCCAAGTGGTGAAAACCTGGAAACAGGTGCTACTTGAGGCCTTTGCACCCCTATTTGTTAGCATGTATCCTCGACACTTAGCCACTTTCCATCATGCCTTGACCTTGTTTGACTTGGTCTGGAATTGGTCTTTGTCTTTGTCTAAAGGGGCATAACTGTTAGCATAGGTCCTTTAGGTGCATTTGTCTCTTGGGGCATTTCACAACAGGTGTTTTTCAACACCACGCCAAACAGTGTTTTTCAACACTACCCCTGCGTCGAGTGTTTCTTAACACTTATCAGATGTCTTACCCAATAGTCTAAGTATGATGCGATATTTCTCATTTGCAGATGTGATAACCAGAGTTTGACTCTATGACCAACACACACACACTTAAACAATCAACTTGTTGAGATATGTTGACTTTATTTTTCGTTGTGTGCTGTCTATGAGGATTTCTTTGATGAGTGGTCTCTCCCTGAGAAGTTTTCGATGATGCATAGCTAGAAGACTGAGGGTATGAGAACATGTTTTCTTTTTTTATCTACTTATGGGTATATTTTGTTGATCCTAACTATCATGAGCATTTATGCTAGTCTTACTTGACACTATGGATTGACAAGGTATTATCCTTGACTGTTTTGCGAGTGCATGCTTCTAGTTATCCTGAATTTCATGTGTCTTGATACAAACATAATCTCACCATATCAAACTTAGGTAATCTCACTGCACTAGTCATCTTGACCTATATGTCTTTGATGCCTAGGTGAGATTTCCACATTTCTATCTGATAAAGATCATATTCATATCCACATAGTTATGCTAGTGTGCATTGTATGATCTTACGACGCTACCAATAACGCTCGATGATGATAATTAGATGTCTATAAGCATTGTGACCTTGCAAGTCAACCACTTTTCATAGTAGCTTGCACATTCTTAGGTTCATGATTAGATTAGTTCTTTGCATTTTGCATATGGAGAGCACTCCTTTTCATCATCTATGGACTAGTTGGTCAACTGTGCTCATTTTTTTGATTCTTCTTGATCATATCTTTCATTTCTAGTCTTTCATATCACATCATTTTCTATCCATTTTCAGACTCAAAATCGAAATCTAAGTCGCATTTCCAAATTTTCTCATCCTTCTACGTAGTTGACTGACCTTTTGAGGCATAATTCTTCAATTTTCGGTGGAATTTCTTCCTTCCATGTCTCTCATATTTTCTAGTCTTTCGTTCACTCTATTTCTATTCTTCTACTTCCTCACTGGGGCATGTTTCACCGCCTAAAGGTTACCCTATTGACCTATACATTCAATTATGATTTTATTATGATTTGATCAGCCTTATCGATTTGCTGTCTCTCCTCTACCTGATTTCGATTTCGATTCCGAGGGGGCAGTACCTATGAGATTCTCATCCCTGATTCTCTTGATTTTCCTGATTCAGACATCTTTTGTGAGCTTTTTCTCAAATTTGAGATTCTTATCTCTTACTTTGAATGTGATCCTGAATCGACCTCATGTTCAAAGGCCGTTGTTTATGCTTTGTTCAGATGTGATCTCGAATCGACCTCACATCTGAGTTGTTTTGTGATCCCAGATTGATCTCACATTTCAACTTCATTCTTTGACTACATGTGTTCCCAAATCGATCACACATTAGTCAAAGAGGGGCAAATGTATGCACCCAAAAATGGTCGCCTAGACTTTGGGCCCCATTTATTTGATTTATCAACCCTGAATCATTTTTATCAATAATCAATATTTTCAACATTATCAATTCCTTGATCAAGTCTTAATTTCGATCATATATTGAATTTTTATCCTATGGGCTAATCATTTATCCTAAAGTCTTTATTTATTCAAAAGGAATATTTCCTCCCCTTTTAATAAATAAAAAGCCCCACCTTTTCATCTTATCCTAAGTTGCACAAATAAAGCACTATTCTTATTTTACAAAAAGAAGAAAATATTTTTTGTCTCATATGGACATAAAGTCAACTCCTATTTTTCTATTGGAGGATACTTGTGCACATGGACTGCTCCTCTTTCAAGCTCCACCACTGATTAAGACTTTTGCCTCTTAATCTCAATGGTCCATTTCACCTCATTTTTTATAAAAGGAGAGCTCTCTCCTTCATTTGGATATCCATCTCTTTCATGCTATTGTTATGCTGGAGGTTTTCTAGGTGCATTTGGAGCTTTTGGAGATCATTGCTACATCAAGCTCTTCTTGGATTTCCTCATTGCTTCATAGTTTAGACTTCATTTTTTGCATTATCATAGCATCCATAGCTTCATTTCATAGCTTAGTTTCTTTTTATGGAATAGATTAGCTTCACATAGCTTAATTAGGGGAATTTTAATCCATTGCTATTTTCTTTCATAGTTGCATTGTACTTTCATTTTGATAGATTAACCTTGCATATTCATATTAGCTTGCATTGCATTTTCATACCTTGATTCCATTTGGGGATATTGGCATTGTTGCCCTTGTCTTCATTGTGAATCTCTCATTGTATGGTTGACTAGCAAGGTCACAAGTTTGTAGCTCTAGTTGAGAGCAAATCCATAATCTTGCAACTCCATGCATAGAGAGCTATGGATCGATTTGTGAGGGCTCATTCTTGAGTTTCCTTGCATGTAAGGATCCATAGAAGTGCACCATTTTAGTGTGTACACTCGCAAACAAGACAATGGGTGGTGACCTCATCAGAAGAGAGCCTACTGTGCATGGTGTTTTGCTTGAAGGTTAGACTTGTAGGCCATATTTCCAAGCAAGTGATTGGATGGATTATGTTCAGAAATTGACCAGCTGGGATGATGAGGTTGCACTTCAGTTTCTTAGCTCCTTGAAAGGAGTGGCTACAATTAAAGGGTTGAAGGTGCCATTTTCGCAGTTGGTTTTAGCAAAGGTCATGGGATTACTGCTTGAGGGTGAGGAATTTTCAGAGAACTTTGACCCAACTACTTCCAGAGCTCAATTCACTCTTCATATAGACCCGCCACTTGAAGTGAATAAAAAACAAGGTACATTTCGGTTATCTCTCCCTAAGTCGTTTAAACAATGTGTGGTTTATATCATTAGGTATTTTACCTGTGAAGGGAGACATTCATTTCTGCATGCTATACACTTTAAATTTTTAAGTTGCTTGAGGCATGATAACCGGCCTATCAATGTCCCTAGTTTCATGTTTGGAATTCTATCAAAACAAGTTGTTCTAGTCCAAGAGGGTAAGCAAAATTTTGTCTCTCACCACTGTCTGATCAAGATGGTAGTGGAAAAATCCTTAAGGGAATAGTTAGATATTTCCTGGGAGGAATTTCTACTACACGGGTTTAAGGAACCTACCCCTGAACCAATTGGGCATAGAGTTGGACAAAGGGTTAAAACTGCTAAAGGGGTTCAAAATTTTTTTATTGAAATAGGATAGTGTTCTTCTTCCAAGAAGAAATATAGGGTTAGGACCCCTAATTCCCCTAGTTCCACTAATTCTTCTACTTGAAGAACAGCTACTGAAGAGGAATTGGAGACTCCTATAGAAAAGGTTGAGGTTACTCCTACAGTGGAAACGGTTTCCCTAATGGAAGGAAAAAATAAAATTAACCCTAGTACTACTCGGCGGACTAAAGCATCTCCTGCAGCCATGGGCACAACTAGAAAGAGAAAAGCTCCAGCAAAGGAGGAAACTTCGTTAAGAAGAAGTGCTAGGAAAAGGTCAAAAACAACTGAGGAGATTCCAGTTAATGAGCCAAATATAACACAAGATTCTGGGCAGAAGGACGAAGAGGATGAAAACATTCAGCAAGAAGCTGAATTACAGCCTGAGACTTCTCAGAAGGAAGGACAATGGACTGAAATTATGGAAGAAGATACATTTGAGGAATGTCCTGATGATAAAACATAATAGGTTCCTGACAAGTTAGCTAATGCAGAGGTTGTCATCATTGGAGATGATTCCAGTTCGGAAGAACAGGATTATGTGTTTCAAAGGAGAAGACCAACTTCTGGGAAATTTCAGGAAGATGATTCAGGAAGTGATGATTCTGATAGTTACATCAGGGAAGCAAATGAAACAATGTTCTCCCCTACAGCAAAGTCTCCTGCAGCAGAAAGGGATCCTTATGAAGAAAATCCAGATATTGACATAGACCTAGTCAATAAGGTTGTGGAGCAAATTTTAAATGAAGGATTAGATACATTAGCTTCAGTGGCTCAACAATGTTCTAACACTAAGAGGGCTATGATCATCTGGACAGATCCATTGAAGAGGACGAGTATTAATAATGGTAAGTCATATGTTCCTACAGTAGCAAACAATTCTAGCCCTAGTACAGTAACAGGTCAATCTAGTTCAAATTATTTGTTGTTTGTTATCTTCCAATTGTCTAAGCAATTAAATTTAGAGAGAGAGCAGTGGAAACAACAACATAAAAAATTAAATAGGGTAGTGGACCTTCATTATCAGGAAACACTTGTTCAGGAGGAAAAGATAGAACAATTGAGTGAGAAGCTTGACAAAATTACATCTTTAATTCCTGACCTGATGGGTTGTAGATCTCCATCACCTGTCTATGCTTTGTTTCTAAAGGAACAGTTGTTAAACTATCAAATGACCTGTATTATGGAGGACAGGTCTTCCTCATTACAAGAGCCTACCCAGTTTTCTCAAGCATTCCATAACTCTTCTGCGGCCATTCAAAATATGTTATGTGAACTTTATCTCCATAACCTAGCAGTCCCTAATGACCGAGTTTGGAATCCCTTGCTTTATGTTGGGGATATTCAACTCAGAGCCCTCATGTCCTGGGTACAAAATGAAATAAGTTGGGACACTCAAGCTAGGGTGTATAGGGATTTGGAATCAGAGACTCCCCTATTTCTAAGGCATGAAGCTAAAGATCCTAAGACTTACTACTATAATTGGTTAAGGATAGCTCCTTCTGACTTAGGTAGTAAGATTATTTATCCAATGAGGAAGGAAGCATTCCATGCATATGAGCAGATGATGGATTCCGATCTACCTGAGGCCAGAAATGCCATTCAGTGGTGCTAGAACAGTTTATCAAGAGAGATGAGAAACAAAGAACCACATTCACCTCTCAATTTTGCTATGGCAACACAGCACGCCCCTTGGTACATTGCATTGGGAAGGGAAAGAGAGAGTTTTTGGATCCCGTTAACTTTTGAACCTCCATTGCTACTATCTCCTTTGCTTGCAAATTCAGAAAATTTGGACAGTTTTGATATGCAGAGGGCAAAGGACAGATGGAAGAAGCACAGGGAAACAAAGGGATTCTACTGGAGCTATGCAAAGGGTGGTACTGGACAGAGAACAACAGCTGACTATAGGTGGAAAGCCAAGTTAAAGAATTTATTTGCTGGAGGATCAGCAAATAGTTAAGCTAGGGGGAATGATGAGACAATATTATGGAGTGTTTTGTTTATGATTTTCTAGGCACAAACTTGAATATCTTATGGTTTTCATGAACATTATACAATCTTTCATGTTTCTAAGTTTTAGTTATATGTATATTTGACACTTATGAAACTTAAGGACAAGAATATATATATATATATATATATATATATATATATATATATATATATATATATATATATATATATATATATATATATATATATATATATATATATATATATATATATATATATATATTAATGAATGTCATGATAAAATATGGTATCTTTCTTCTCTAGCTTTAATGGGTAGATCTCCTGCAGCTGTATGACAAGGCCACGTTAAAATAGGGAAACTTATTATAATATTTGCCTTGGATTTGTGTCTTGGATTATGTTGTGTTAACCTTTTGTAGGAAGAATAAGTCAACAAGGAGTGCGTACTTAAGGATCAGTGGGTCTTTTAAGGCGGATAATTGTTTCAGATGATCAATCATAGCTCCACTCCTTCCATCACTTTGCGGTTGCTGATTCAGTCCAAGTTAATCTAGTTGTCGATGTTCCTATATTCTTGCAGCATTAAAAGTGGCTTATCTTCTTGCGTGAATGGTGTTGTCATTCATATAACTGAAGTTGTTATGATCTATAATGAAGGATCTAGTTTATAGGAGTTATGTTTTCCTAGTTGCTTTTAAATAAGTTGGAAGTGTTGATTCAAAGTTAGTTAGTCATTTTGAGAATTTCATATTGTAAACCAACGATAAAGTAAAAGATACTTTGATAATCTATTGTACTTATGTTTTATTGAATGAATATATGACAGTTCTTTATCTCAATCTCTGAGTTATGATTCATTCATACTTCCGTGGGGGCCCACACGGGAGATGAATTGCCTATTCGTGTCTTAGTAGGATTCAGTTTAGTTTCTTCAAGTTGTTAAGTATTGTTGTTCCTGCAGCCACTAGTAGCAGAACCATTGACTTTTGCCTGCAGCATAGGTTTACTTCTCAAGCATTATCTATTTATTGTTAAGTTTGTTTCCTACAAAATGAAGTTAATCAGTAGTTTCAGTTTCTAGTATAAGCTTCTTGTAGCAATAGCTTTTACTTTAGTAGTGATGACTATTGAGAAGAACTAAAGCATAAACTTTGTAGCCATCATCTCAAGTTCACGCTCCCGGATTGATACAATTAAATGAAGTATAGCATAATGTTCCAGCAAAAACATGATGATTTGTAGTAATGAATCACTATTAAAGGATGTCCAATCCTTAGGTTTCTAGGATATTATTCTGACCAGTCATTCCCTATTCCATTGAGTCTTGGTTGAACCACTTCCTTCTTGACCCTATCCTTCAGAGCATTTGTCTTAGTAATCTTTTCTATGATCATGCCATTATCTTTTTCAATTGTCCAATCAATATTGCATTTATTATGAGTTGGACTTCCAATAGGTTGTTTAATTTTTTTAATCTAATTCTATGTTCTTGCAATTTTCCACCTTCTTTCTCTCTTTGTTGGCTAAAATGATTTTAGTTGAACAAATGGTTGCTATATCCACCTGGCATTGATCTATTACAAAAAGTTAGTAACCTAGGATCTTTATTAGCATTGAATCTTAACAAAAGGTGTAAGAATCTACTCAGTTACAATTTTGAACCAAATACTAGTAGCTAATTAACAATGCACCAAGACCAAAGTGGCATCAACATTCAAGTCATTTAGAAATCATAAGTTGAATATCCTAGTCGGATCTATATTGGAATTTAATGTTGAAATATTAGAAAGCAAGAAAAGGAAATAAATAATAGTTGAGAAAATTGTAGCCAACATTAATGGGGTGAAAAGTGTATTCTGGAGCGACAATAAGATATTTAAAACTGAACACAGAAAAATGATGCCTCCATAAAATGAATGTGAGTATATATTAGTTGAGCACATAATAAGATAGTTTAACAAACTGATGGACAAACCTCATTTTTCTCAACAACATTATTGATGGGTAAAAGCACAATAAGCTGTCACCTTTTTATAAAGGAAAAGGCTAACAAAATCAAAGTTGTTCAACTTCAATAGTATAAAAATGACATTTATGTTTAAAATTTGAAGATGATGTAAACTAGTTAAATGTGTTAAAATGGATGAAGTTTATGATTAATATTTTTAATATTTTTTTTTGAATAAGAATTGATATGTTTTTTTTAAATTTTTAAAGACAATTTTAAAATTAGGGGTCTAGTTCCCACAAAAAAAATATATGTAAATAAATATTTTTTACCCTGATTTCAAAATATGTTATAGATGACATATGTAACTAGTGCATTAATAAATAAAAATTGGTTTGTGACCTATCATTTCTCTTTTATAACAATTCAAATTCCAACTCACCTGAAATTGATTGTTTTCATCTCCCACCATATTTTTCATAACAAATCTATCCCAATAAAAAAAAGAAATATATACTCTTGAAGAGGACTCTCTCCTCTAGTGCAACATATGTTTTTCAAATTTATTTAATATAATTTACTATTTTTTCCTTTCTCAAAATACCTACTTGCAATATTTTTTAATTACAATAGACTGTGTCTAATTAAAACGCTATAAAATCTTTATGAGGATATTCTTGACTCTGATCTCTACAAAAGGGTATTTTTGTATTTTTTAAAAAATATTGTTAAAAAAATTGAGTTATTGAAATGTCACTTTTCTAAAATAATTTTATTTCTATGGTAATTGGACCCAAAGTGGTATAAAACATGCATTTAATAGACATTTCCAATTGGAAAAATTAAAGCACTTATATAACTTAGCTAGAATGAATCTAGCTAGACCATATGTTTGACCAAAATTAATTTTTAGTTAGAAATGCTAAAATTCAGTTGTCCTGATAAGTTGGCCTAAAATGTGACACTTGATTGTGCTTTTACCCTGATGTTTGAATTCAAATTGTCATCACCTTTATGATAATCAACAAGTGCTTGTAAGAAGATGCATGATTAAATAGAAAGGTGAAGGGAAACAAATTGGTTCAATGAGAAATCAATGCAGAAAATCAAGGGATTCGTTGATGCTACTATTGTATACAAAATTAAGAAATTTACAATTCATAATGTTAAGAAGTTATGTTACTAATGGACAAACCTGTTCTTTCTCCTTCACATCAGGCATGTTTGAGTCAATAAACTTGTAAACCTTGTGGATGCCTTGTGGGGGTGCTTGTAAAATAAAAATAAATACGCATGCTAAAGCAAGAAAATTTAATCAAGAATTCTTGCAGAGTCAAGTAGCTTTGTAAGGCTTTTATCAAATCTAAGATGTAAGATTTTTAAAATTTGCATATTAAAGTCAATGCAAGGTCTTATACATGACATTTATACAGGATTGTAAATAAGCTTACAACTTAAAGCCAATATAGAGAACTAGAGAACAAAAGGAACAAATCCTAACTTGCATTAAAATAAACAAAAGTCAAATGAGGAATAGCATACATACCATGAAATCTATTCCAAAATTTTTGACTGGACCACCATCTTTTGGAGCCAATTCTAATGGTTTGGCAACAATGTAGAAGAGATGATTAGATGGGAATGCCTAAATAAAATTTATTTGACTATCTACCCTCTTAATAAGTTTCCATCGTTAATTAGGTTATTAATAGACGTGCACAAACCATCCACTGGGAAAGCGGTTGATGGAACACTAGGATAGTTAGTAGACCTATGTGCATACCACTAGAATTATGCATCTATTAATGAGACTACATTTAAATTTCAACTCTAATGAAAAAAATTCCCCCAGACCTCCCAAAGAAAAAGGTGTCAGCTGGATAGAACTTACCTATTCTCAAGCTCTAGTTTTTGTATAGCTTCCCTTTTATCTAGGTCTTCTATGAACTCATCACCCTTGTTAGGCACATTGACTAGTACAATTGAGTTTAGTGAGTTTTTATGATGGTTCACTTGTGCTTTGGATTTCCATTGATGGAGTATTATTGTTAATTGTGCCTCATGTTCTACAGGGTTTTCCATCTTGACTTTCATACTGGTGAAAGTTTCCATCAAACCTATCATAGTTGATACTAAAGTACCTCCTTTAGGGATTGTCCTAAAATTAATCCAATCCACCAATTTTTGAGCTCTCCTTTAAAGTCAGTGGTGCATACCTTTGCTAGCTTAGTAGTTGGAGGCTTCATATTGTTAGGATTCTATAATGAAATAATCCCAAGGAACTGAGACCTTGAGACAAAATTGAAGATAAATTCATTTATAATCTACAAATACATTATGAAACAAAATATTGGATACTAACCTTCTTTCGACTAGGAGTAGCAGCTACATTGGAACCCATCTCTCATGAGAATTAATTGAACACATAGCACTCATTGCATGTAGGTGATTCTCACATAGCACTCCTTCAAATTCATTGGTTCATATACCTTTGCTAGCTTAGTAGTTGGAGGCTTCATATTGTCAGGACTCAGCAATGAAAGGAGCCCAAGGCACTAAAACCTTGAGATAAAACTGAAGAGAAATTCATTCATAATCTGCAGATACATTATGAAGCAAAATATTGGGTACTGACCTTCTTTTGAATAGGAGTAGCAGCTACATTGGAACCCATCTCTCATGAGAATTAATGGAACATATAACACTCATTGCATCTAGCTGATACTCACATAGGTGAAGCATCAGGACTTCCACAAACTACCAAAGACACTAAAAGAACAAATTCTTGGACACATGAGGCTCAAGTTCAAAATTGAATCTTTTCAATAGTAAATTGTATCAGGCCCCAAGATAATTCATTCTACCATAGCACAACATTTATTTTACTAAATAATGTAGAAAGTTTATCTCTTTCATGGATTTTTAGATGATTTCATTATTCAGATGGTAAATGAATCATCTTTTGCAAAAACTTTACTTTCATAGGTTTAGAAATTAATGTTCAGATTTCTACAATTCATGTTAATATCATTCAATTATTCATGGATTAGATTGTGTTATTATTTTAGCATCAACATTTTTTATCAGCCTCCTTTATCCATCATACAAATATTTAGAGAATGCAAAGATGTGTAAGATTGTGAGATTTACAAATAACAATCACTTTATTTTGCCTAAATCTCACTGTTATATATGTGGTGGTGTCCTTGTTCATTTGATCAATTTTGTTTTTCCTTTCAATTTTTTTGTTTATTTATTTTACAGTGTATTATATTGCTTGTATATAAGTTAGGATTCTAATTTTTTTGGTATTTTTTATTTTGAGAAACAAATAGGGAAATCACAATAAGGGAAACTTTTTTTTTTGGATTTTTGAGGATCTTGGAATGCTAATGTAAACTATTATGAATGATTAAAATGATGTCTATGGTGCAGGTAATATACCCTAAGAGATATTCTAGAAACTTCAAATGTAAACCTTCTAAGAAAAGACTTGAATGATATTGAGGACTATCTTGACTTCAAATTTGGGAACAAGTAAAATGACAATTTTGACAAGGTGTCTATGAATAAGATAATTTTTGACAAGAACAACAAGTGCTTATGACAAGGGAGACATACAAAAGATGATAATTGAATATATAGGAAGTCAAGATAATGTGTAAAACCACTATAGGAATGTCCTAAAAAGATGTACCCTCTAATTTGGAAAATGAATCTAGAAAGTGTAATACTTGACCCTAGGATATGAAAGTTATTTTTTTGGATTAATGATGAGGACTATGCAATATGAAAATAAATAAGAAAGGTTCTAAACTCTAAATGTAAGAATGCCACTAAAATGCAAGGGTATGTTGATCACGAAAATTGTGGATAAAATACATGGTATGTTTAGGACCCGTGTTGTTTTGATGCTCTATGTAGGACACTATTTAGGAAAAGTTTTGATGATGTATAAACACAACAATCTGACACTCAGAATATGGCTACAGGGCCGACCGAAAAAAATAGCTCTATGTATATTTAGTAACTTTTCCAAGTTACAAGTTTTCACGCGGTCTTTCACAATGAAGAACTGTGACAAGTAATCTAATCTGAGATCAAATTGGCTACAGTGAAATATTTTAGGCCCATTTCTTGGATGTCTATTAGCTCACATAGTCGTTCCACGCGACTATAACTTTAATAGTCCTCTTGTAGGCACCCATGTTTTTGCCTTATGCCAAGTATTGTTGCCATGTTAATGAAGATGTCTTTCAATAATACAATACCTTGAGGCACATATGATGGGGATCTTGGGGGGACATTCTTCACTCCCCTTGCACTAAAATAAGATAATGATTTAGAGGTGAATTGAGTGGCCTCTAATTAATAGGGTTGTAGTTAGATCCGTGGAGTCTCTCTAATCGATTTGTATGTGTGTGAGACACTAAAGTCTCTAGTTGACCACATCATATCCTTAGGCACGTAGGGACGATTTGAAATATCATCAACACACCTTGGTCGAGTTTGGTTAGATGTAAGATGATTCCAAGGTTTACCCCACGTCTTATTTCTATATTGATAGGAAGGCATTGTGGGTTTGAGGTCATCCTTCGGTTCTTAAACGCACCCCTAGACAAACCTCTCTAAAAGAATAAAAAGGTTTTTACTCTAACATAATGTGCAAGCACACCAAAAACTCAAGACATGAGGTTAATCAAATTAAACACCAAAAATCAAATGTTAACTAATCTACAAATCATCCATACAAGCACATGGGTTTATTTTTAAGCACCAAGCCAAGTGAGATTTTCCTTGTTCAATTTTAATGCACCAATCTCAAATGTGTTTTGCCTTTGTTCAATTCTTTAACCCATTTCAATTTTAAGCACCAAATTAAAAGATGTGTTTGTGCTATTTTCTCATACAATGTTCATTTTAGGTGCATTGAAAGGGGAAGTGGATTTATTTTAGATTTAAAAAGTTAACATTACCTCCATGCTACAAGTTAGAAAATCAAACATTATCAAAAACCTAAGATCGAGCAATCAAATTTGGTGGTCCATAAGAACATTTACATTAACATGAAGACAATCAAAATTTTGAGTGATTCTACCTACCTTGTCCAAGTATGTGTTGAAGAGCCCTTCGTATTCGATTTCTTCCAATTCTATGATTCATAGTCTACAAGTTGGTCCTTTCTTTTGCTTGATTTCTCTCTCTTTTTCATTGTTCTATTGGTTCTTTGATCTTGAATTTCTTATGTTTTACCAGTTGAGTGCATCGTATCATATCTACATCTATAGTGTTTTAACAAAGGAAGTGTGATGTTTTACAATATAAAAAAATTAAGATAGAGAAGATGATTATTATAATTACAACTACTTAATTTTACGAAAAGAAGTGCATTTTTTCAGTAAAGTATTTGCATTGATTTATGATATCAAGTGTGATCCAAACATGTAATTGTGGTGATTCAGATGGCTAGTGTGTCATTCTATTCCTGTCACTTGCGTAAAATTAAAAAACTCAGATAGAGTAATAACAAGATTTCAATTGTGAAAAGCAATATGTCAATGTCCAAAAATGTGTAAATCTTAGAGAGATAATCAATTGTTAGAGCAATTAATACTGAAACAAATACATAAAATAATCCATAAAGTGCAATTAATAATAGCATAATAGCAAAAAGTAATAGCAAACTGTGTTGCATGAAGAGATCAAATGCATCGATTTAGTAGTCAGTCTGGATCAATCTACCAGGGTATTTGCATCAATTTCATATTTATTCAATAAATACAAAGATGCAATATTAGTTAAATAATGTATCTATTCAATTAATGTAATGACATAGGGAATAATTAAATTATGATAATTATTTAATTAGTTTATAGAAGAATCATTGATGAATATTAATTAGACATTTAATAATTACATAATTAATTAAAATTATTTAATTACAAGATTAGGGAGAAATTATGAATTTAAATTTAAAATATAGTAGAAGGACGCAAATTAATTAAATAAGAAAGATTATTTAATAATTTAAGAGGAATGTTAGTAAAATTGTTGCATAAGGAACAAGATGCATTTTGGAAACCATTCATTCGCGCTTTGACAAAGGATAAGCCAAGCTCTTATATAAGTCAGATAGTCTTCTATATCTTCCAAGTAAAGACACTGACAAGTTTAGGATCTTAGTGATTTTTTCTCCAAATTCTTTAAGGATACGAATACTTGTAATAAGAGGGAATGCCCTCTCAGAAACTCTGTATCAAAATCTGGACTACGGTCCTAGGCAAGGCTGGAGGTTTTCTCAACTCCACTCTTTCCTACCAGTGACTGCACTGAGTGGGGTCCTTTGTAATATTTTTACTATGGATTAATAAAATACATGGCTCCGGCCTTTTACCCAAAAAAAAAAAATGTTGCATAAGAGCAACAAGTCAGTTTTAGGTGTCTACAATAAGTTCTAAACATGTACATATTTTTTGAATTTTATATATATTCCAGGGTATTATGATGGGTGTGGCCTATGCAAATTTGGAGGCACCCGATGATCCTATTCATCAAGATACATATGTAAATTTACATAAACATGTGCTTTAATTTTTTTATCAGGTATTTAAATAATTACATGTACATGTAGATCCATATACAAGCTTTTTAACATAATTTGTGTACAATGTAGGTCCCTCAAGAAGGTCATGGATTAGGATCCGACCATGGATTAGGTCAGGGCCCGAGCTGACCTAGAGATATTTGTAGATGCTGAAGACATTTCAGAGATACATGTTATGTAGAATTATTTTTTGCATATGTGCATACATATTGTCTAGACTTATTTTATACATTCTAGACATTCCATGTGTTACACATGTATATATTATAGACATTTCATGTGTTGCATGTTTATTTTAGACATTTCACATGTGTTACATATATTTTAGACATTTCACATGTTCGTTTGTGTGTGTTTTACAATAGATTTCAGTTACATTATTTATTATTGTACTTTATGTTCATTTTTGTGTATATGTATGTTTTATAAGTTAGGATTGTTTTATATTGAGTAAGTTAGGATTGTTTAAAGTTAAATAAGCTCTAGGATAAAGTTCATTAGTTAGGATTGTTTTAAATTGAATAAGTTACCTAATGGTTTTTAATTCAATTGTTTTAAATTGAATAAGTTTGTGTGTATGTACATGTTTTATAAATTATTTATGATTAAAAATTTCTACAAATAAGTATAGATAACTAATGTCATCCATACATACAAGTTAAAAGAAATTTATTTAATTAATTTCATACATACATACAAGTTAATATATTTTGCAAAAATAAAGTAGGATTGAATGTACCGTAAAAACTAGGTTCCTTTAAGCAATCTAACAAATAATCTCACGATTTATTTATAATCCAATATAAGTAATTTATCTAACTAATCTACCACATACAAGTGAACCCAAATACACATTTATAAATTCACCAACAAAGAAATTAACTATGTTAAAATATGCCATTGAATAATAGTGAACCATCGAAACACTTTAGTATAATGAGGCAATGCAATTTAGTTAGTTTTAACTCAAAATAAAAGATGAAGTCACACGGATTATAAGTAATTTATCTAACTAATATACCACATACAAGTGAACCCAAATACACATTTATAAATTCACCAACAAAGAAATTAACTATGTTAAAATGTGCCATTGAATGATAGTGAACCACTGAAACACTTTAGTATAATGAGGCAATGCAATTTAGTTTGTTTTAACTCAAAATAAAAGATGAAGTCACACAATTTATCTCTACGTAGTAATGTATTGAATTAGTAAAATTAACTTCCAAGTTTATTTGTACAAGTGGAGCTAATACATTCTTTAGCTGACATGTAAAGAGAATTCAAATGAAACCATGAGCTAGGGATGATAACCACTCAAAGACATGATCCTTGACTTAATAAGGAAATAGAAAAATATTATCTTGTACAAATGTATAAAAAAGATGAATCTTAGGAGGTCTATTGAATACAAAAATGTAACATTTAAAGAAAAGTTCAATGAATGTACAAAAAGAATATAAGTAAAAGGGACATGTACACATGTAAACATAAATAACTAGCTTCAAATCCAATATATTCCAATCATGATATGAATATAAATTCTCAAAACTTGAATTTATAAATATATATAGTCCAAAAATATATGTATATATCCAGTCCTAGAAAATATGAAAGTACAAACTACAAAAACAAGTTTAACCTAAATCTCCTAGTACATATAGTCTAGATCATTTCTATCTTTTATTATCTCCAAAAGAAATTCATGTTCTTCAATAGGCAACCTCCACTTTTGGTTGCCATGTCCTTTTTTTGGCAATGTCTCTAATTGCAATCTTGTCGCTATAACCAAGAGACTATAATGTATAACTTTTTGGCCAGACATGTAATTAATAAATTAAACACCATTTTTGTCTATCTTCATTTTTTGATAATAGGTTCCTTCAAAAACAATTGAAGCAGTTGGAAATGTTTTTCCATCACCATCTTCAGTTACTTATGGTAATTTGTAATTTGGTTTCGTGCATCTTAGTAGATAATAATCTACACCTTCTACATTGTTAGAATTTGCAACCATAGTGATAATTGGTGCCTTAAAAAACAACTGAATCAGTTGGATATGTTTGTCCATCACCATCTTCAGTTAGTTTTGGTAATTTGTATTTTGGTTTTGTGCATCTTAGTAGATAATAATCTACACCTTCTACATTGTTAGGATTTGCAACCATAGCAAAAATATCATCTATAGGTCCTACAAATTTTTTTTTTTAAAAAGTAAGATAAAATCTGGACAACTTGATAAAATAAAATTAAATATTAAAAAAATGCACATTAACCAACATAACATGTTTGCACACACACCTGTAACAACTAAATCGGAAACATGTTCATAGTAAGATGAATATATAGGATCATTGTTAGAGTAAATGGTTATTTTCTTGACTTAAGTTTACTTAGGTGAACTTATTTTATTAGGATGAATTATTCTTTTTTGGATATTATTAGAGGATATTGTTGGGTCATACTTTGACTCCAACTACTCCTAAGATGTGGTTGAGTCAATTTACTCCAACTACTTTATTTGGTAGTTGGTTGACTCTAACTACTCCTAGATGTGGTTGAGTCCAACTACTCCAACTACCTTATTTAGTAGTTGGTTGACTCCAACTACTCTTCTAGAGAGCATGTGGTTGAAGGTTGACTCCAACTACTCCTACTAGCTCTTGCCTATATAAACAGGCTAGCTCTCATGTATTTTTAATATTGGAGATATATTGTATATCTCTTGCGTTTGCATCCTCTTAATGTTATTTTGCTTCTAGCATTTGCATTACTCTCTTGGAGACCAACTCTATGTTGCTATTTTGATTTTGTATCATTTGCAATCATAGTTTAGATATCTATTCTTTGCACTAGTTTTTTGGGTTAATAATCTTTTCAGATTCTAACATGGTATCATAGCTTTTCTATGTGCAAGAGTAGATTTTAGTTTCCATATTTGAGAGATTTAGAGGGGCTAATAAATTTTATTATAGTTTTCAAAAAACTCAATATGCTCTTCTCTCGCATCTTCGAATGATCTTGAGAATCAAAAATTTTTGATAGAAACTTTTTTAATCTTTGGGGTTTTGCATCATGTGTTTTATGAAATCTGGGTGATTGTAGCATTTCTGGTTATACTGGCATCATTTTTAGTTGTTCCAACACGTCCAGGAGGCTTGAGAAAGTCAGATTCAAACCTTTGCATATCATTTTTTAGCTGTTGGGGTCATTTTTTGTAGCTAAAGGCATCTTGTTTACACTGGATCAACATCTTCTATACATTATCAAGAAAAAATCCTTCTGGGTTTTGTTTGCAACATAGAAAAACCATTTGGGTAGATTTCTATTTTTGCATAAAGTTTGTATATTTTTCAAAATCGAGCTTGGAAAGCTACAGCAATACCCCTCTCTATTGGCAGTTGCAAATTTGAAGGCAGTTTTCAAATGCTCCGTTCTTGCTCATACGAACTCCGTTTCTCATGAATTTTTTTTTAATCTTGGCTATTGTTTTGTGCTCTATGCACTAGTGCAGACTTTTTTTGATTTTGATGCAGAGATTTTTTAGAAATTGCAGATTCTCAGTCATGACATTGCATAGTTCTCATTTTGGGAACTTTGAAGGATCATAACTTTCTCATATGACCTTGTATCGAGGCAATTCTTTTTTTGAAAGTGCATGATTTTTTGAGTAGATTGTAGTGGTGCTATTTATTTCTTTGAGTACTATACCAAAATTGTATTTTCAACATATGCTCTTCGTGAGGGTTTTGTAATGCATTGAAATCAAGACCACTAAGTATTTCTTGCTAGTGGTAGTTGTAAATGCACTAATATAAAGTGTCAAATCATATTTTCTTGGGGGGGTTCTTCAAATTGAGTGAAAAAGGGGGGTTGTCTTGGTTCAATTTTCTTCTTTTCAACATTTCTTCTCTTCTTTTCTTCATCATGGATCAAACAAATGTGCCCAACCTAACTCCATATAATTACTTTGAGTGGAAATCATGCATGACAATTCACTTAAGGAAAGCTAGATTAAATAGGATAACTATGGGACTTGAAACTGAACCTGCTAAAGATGAAGATAAGCCTAAGTGGCTTAACAAATGTGATGAGGCATATGGAACATTGTGTTTGTTTGTTTCTCCTGATTTTCTCTTTCACATTGAGTCTTTGAGTACACCAAATGAAATTTGGAAAAATCTAGAAACACTATTTGGCACACAAGATTCAATGAGGGGTCACATGTTGGAGAATGAACTTATATGTTTAAGTCCAAGCAAATTCAACACAATCCAATATTTTTTCACTAAATTGAAATCACTAAGGCTGCAGTTAAAACAATGTGGAATTGAAAAGAAAGATGAACAACTGATTCTTAGTATTCTCTCCAAATTAAGTTAAGAATATTTTGTGTTTGTTTCTACTTTCTATGCTACTAAGGGTGCACTTGGTACTCAATTCACCATGCCATCTTTAGATGATTTTGTTGTCAATCTCACTCGAGAACAGGATAAGCTAATCCAGATGGGCACTCTTAAGTCCTCTAAGTCACATGCTTTGGCCACCAACCAAGGCACAAAAGAACAAAAAGGACAGAGTAGTAATAACAATAGTAAGGATAAGAAATAAAAGAATAATAAGGAGAAGAAGGATCAAATACCATTTTCTTCAAAAGAAACTAATGAGACCCAATTTTCCAAATGTGACAAGCCTAAGAAAGAGAAGGTCCAATGTGCCTATTGTAAAAGACCTAGTCATGATGAACATAAATGTCTGAAGAAACAAATCAATCACTTGACACACATTCTTGAGAAGAATAATATCAATGTTCCTAAGCCTATCAAACAAAGTTCTAATGAGGGAAAGGAAAAATAAAATAGCGAGGGGAAAGGAAAGGGCAAGGCCCTTGTTGCAGCTACTTCTTCACCATCCACTTGGATTCTTGATTTGGGTGCTTTGCACCACATGGCTTCATCTAAGGAAGAATTTGCATCTTTGGAGCCATGTTCTATGCCTTCTATTTTTATGGGTGATGACACTCCTGCTAAGGTGTGTGGGAGAGGGTCTGTTGATGTTAGGGATGGAACATTCAATGATGTTATTTATGTGCCCTCATTATCAACTAATCTCCTATTGGTATACCAGATCACTCACACAGATTCAGGCAAGCGAGTTGAGTTCACTCTTGATTCAGTGGAAATTTGTGAGTTACACAGTGGTTCTACAGTTGCAATTGGGAGAGCAGATCATCAATCATGACTCTATCTATTTTTTCACTTTGTTCCTGATTCTCCTTTAACTACTTTTCTCACTCATTTTTAATAATGTGAGTAGATTATGGCATGAGCGGTTCGACCATCTAAACTTTCGCTACTTGCAGTAGCTCAATCAACAGAGCATGGTCACAGGGTTTCCTTCAGTTTAGTTTTCAAGTGGTGTTTGCCAAGGTTGCATTCTTGGTAAGCATCCTAAGGAAAATTTTGACAAAGGTAAGGCATGGAGAGCTTCACAGATACTGGAGTTAGTTCACAGTGATGTGGCTGGCCCATTTGAGCATCCTTCTTTTAGCAGGATCTGATATGTCCTCACATTCATTAATGACTTTTCTCGATATACTTGGGTGTACTTTATCAAACAAAAGTCAGAGGTATTTGATCAATTTTAGGACTTCAAAACTTTTGTAGAGAAGCAATTTGGGAAAGCCATCAAAGTTTTGCGCACTAACAATGGTGGTGAGTATGTCAACCATTGGTTTGAGAGGTATTGTACTTCAGAGGGGATTGATTTACAACATTCAGTTCCATACAATCCACAACAGAACAATGTTGCAGAATGGAAGAATAGGTCCTTGAAGGAAATGGTGAACTGTGTGATTCACTCCAGATCTCTTGCACCACAGTACTGGGCAGAGGCCATCAACTGTTCTTGTTATATCCAAAATCATGTTCCTCACTGAGCCTTTTAGGGAGTCACTCCTTTTGAAGCTTGGAATGGTCAGAAACCATCAGTTAAGCACTTTCGAGTTTTTGGTTCTCCTACATGGGACCACATTCCTATAGAGAAATGCAAGGCCTTGGATCCATAGAGTAGACCTTGCATATTTGTAGGTTATCCTGATGGTGTGAAGGGTTATTGATTGCTCCACCCTACTACACATGAATTGTTCATTGAGAGAAGTGTTTAGTTTGAGGAGGGCTCTTCGAGCTTACTTTCTATCACTTCTCCAACTCCTTCTACTTTGACATTGGAGTCACTTGGAATAAATGACAGATATTCTGATGAGTTAGATTCACCTAAGATGTCTTCTACCTCCACTTCTGATGCAGAGATTGATTCAGAGGACTCACCTCCTTCCTCTCCTAGTCATCATTCAGAGGTTGATGATTCTTGTCTAGATTTTCCATCCTTCGGTCCACTTTGGGTTAGACAAACCTTGTAGTCTGCAGGTGATTGGGTTGGGGATCCATCGGATACCAGGAGGACTTGTTCACAATTCCAGGATGCTCCACATGTCTTCATTGCTACTACCTCAGATCCACAGTCTTTTAGTGAGGCTTCTGGTATTCCTAAATGGGATACAGCTATGCAGGAGGAGTATCATTCCTTAATGAGGAACCACACTTGGGATCTTGTCCCTCTTCCTAAGGGAAGATAACTTGTTTGATGTAAGTGGATCTATCAGACAAAATTTGCCGCAGATGGGTCGATTGACAAGCATAAGGCTCGCTTGGTTGCCAAAGGATTCTCCCAGGTTCCTAGGATTGATTAATCTGAGACTTTTGCTCCAGTTGCCCGAATGAATTCCATCTGACTTGTTCTTTCCATTGCTATAGCTAATCATTGGGAACTACACTAGATGGATGTGAAGAGTACTTTTCTTCATGTGAACTTCACAAGGAGATCTACATGGAGCAACCACAAGGGTTCATTCAGGATTCTTCACTTGTGTGTCATCTTCGGAACTCTCTCTATGGCCTCAAACAGGCTCCTCGGGCTTGGTATGCTAAGATGGACTCCTTCCTTCTATCAGTTGGGTTCACTCGGTGTCATTCTGATCCCAATGTCTACATTCTGTAGTAGGATAATTTGCTCCTATTTTTGGTTCTATATGTTGATGACCTGTTGATCACGGGGAGTTCTTCATCCACCATTGGGGCTATCAAAACTACCCTTCATGATAGGTTTTTGATGATTGACTTGGGCTTATTGCATTACTTTCTCAGGATTGAGATCTTTCAGTCTTCTTCTAGGATCACTATCACACAGTCCAAGTATGCTCTAGATTTGCTCTTGAGGTTTCATATGGTTGATTGTAAGCCTGCACCGACTCCCTTTCATTCTAGAGTCAAAATTGAGGCTTATTGTTCTTCGCCACTTGTTGATGGTACTTTGTACTGAAAACTTGTTGGGAGTCTCATTTATCTAACTCATATGAGACCTGACATTTCATATGTTGTAGGCATGGTCTCTCGATTCATGCAAGAGCCTCATGAGCTGCACTGGAAAGCAGCCAAGTGGATCCTTCACTACATTCAGGGTACTCATAGTTTTGGGTTCACTACACAGCAGGTATTGAGCTTGAATTGGTGGGCTACACAGATTCAGATTGGGCGGGTGATTCTCAAGATCGCAAGTCTACTTTAGGTTACAGGTTCTCACTTGGTTTTGGTCTTGTTTGTTGGTCGAACAAGAAGCAGTCTACTATTGCTCTATCTTCTACTGAGGTTGAGTATCGGGGGGCTATGAATGTCACCACTGAGGCCATTTGGCTTCAAAATCTTCTCACTAAGTTTGGTATCCAGATCAGATGACCATCAGTCATATATTGTGACAACCAGAGTGCCACTCAGATCTCATGAAATCTGGTCCATCATCAGTGGACCAAACACATAGAGATCCACATGCACTACATCCAAGAGCTCATCCATGGCCATGTCATCGACCTTCGCTATTGTCTGACTTCTAAGCAGGTTGCTGATATCTTCACCAAACCAGTCACTGAGTGCAAGTTCCTTCATTTGCGCGCTTTGCTAGGGGTGCAGGATGCTTCATCTTCTGGGGGGATTCTTCCTCTCACTCGGAGTCCTGACTCTCTCCTTCCTTTGGGGGGATTCTTCATTGTAAAAACATGATGTATGTCATAATGGGGGAGTTATGATTACTCCTACCATTCATGTATCTTGCTTTCTTTTTTTACTCTCTTTTGGAGAGGAGTTTTCTCCCACAGAGTTTTTCTCCTTTTCTCTAGTTATGAGAGGATATTTTTTAGTTGTACATGGGTACCCAAAATGGGTTTATTGTCAGGCCCCATAAGCTATTTTGTTCTCCCTAAGTTGCACTTAAGGGGGGGTGTTAGAGTAAATGGTTATTTTCTTGACTTAAGTTTACTTAGGTGAACTTATTTTATTAGGATGAATTATTATTTTTTGGATATTATTAGAGGATATTGTTGGGTCATACTTTGACTCCAACTACTCCTAAGATGTGGTTGAGTCAATTTACTCCAACTACTTTACTTGGTAGTTGGTTGACTCCAACTACTCCTAGATGTGGTTGAGTTCAACTAATCCAACTACCTTATTTAGTAGTTGCTTGAATCCAACTACTCTTCTAGAGAGCATGTGGTTGAAGGTTGACTCCAACTACTCCTACTAGCTCTTGCCTATATAAACAGGCTAGCTCTCATGTATTTTTAATATTGGAGATATATTGTATATCTCTTGCTTTTGCATCCTCTTAATGCTATGTTGCTTCTAGCATTTGCATTACTCTCTTGGAGACCAACTCTATGTTGCTATTTTGATTTTGTATCATTTGCAATCATAGTTTAGATATTTATTCTTTGCACTAGTTTTCTAGGTTAATAATCTTTTTAGATTCTAACAATCATGAATATTTATGTCACTGCCACTATCTTCATAAGAAGACATTGTGATTAACTGTTTCATTTCCCATTGTGAAACATATCCATCTGCAATATTCTCGCATTGACTATTTGCGTTGTTCTTGACACAGTCATCACAAAAGCATGATTTTTCTCTTACTTGAACCACAAGAGGCTTATTGTGTCTCATATTCATCACTTGTTGTAAACTTCTAATTCTAGTAATTGTTTGAAAATTATAAGGATTACATCGATCAATATCTGTTACAAATATGAAATTAAATACATATTTTTTGACCAAGGGTTATAATAAAAGTCAATATATTAATGTAGGTATATATATCTTCAACAAAACTAAATTTATTCAATCAAATGCACTAGATGTTTTTTAAAGAATTTGAACACAATATTTTACCTTTCACTTCCCAAAATTAACATTTGTTATATGTTGTGTCACAGTTAGCAAAATGACTTTGGCACCATTCAACAACTTTCTTTGAATTCTCTATGTTGTTGCTTACAAAAGAACTCTTAATTAATAAAATGGAGAAGATGGATATATATAAGATATGTACATGTACTTTTTAAATTGAATTTATAATTAGATATCTAGAACCATTTGTATCTGCAAGTTCATGTTGAAAAAGTGCACACTTCACACATACTCCTGCTTCATTGTGCTCTCCTTTTCCATGTCCACTTCCAAAGAAGTTCCATAGAAACTTTATGTTGTGTCTAACATGTTGCATGGATAGCCAATTAAAAGATTTTTGTAGACTTAAATAGTTCTAGGATAAAGTTACAATCAAATAAAAAATAAAGTTTAAATCAAATATAAAAATATATATTGAATTTATGCATATCAAATCAATTGTAAAGAATAATTTAAATGAGAATGAAAATCAATTAAAGTATGTACTTACCAATGTATCCATTAGATAAAATCCAATGTTGTGAAGCATGTATCCCACGTTGCCTAATATATTCAAAAAAAATTCCAAAACAATGGGTTACATATCTCTTATCATGAACCTTATCATTGTTGATTTAGAAATGAACCTTCTTAATGATAATGCATTCATTTGGACTACTTTCTACACCATCCACATCAAAATGTGCATGTTTATAGCTCACTTTTACAAATATTGCAACTTTATCAAAATGATAATATTGTATTTTTTATTAAGGATAAAACAGGTTTTGATGGGACTCAAAACCCTTTACAAACATAAATAAGACATCAAAAGATATAGATAGCCAAGGGAGAAATAGATTCCAAAGACCACAGCATGGGATTTACCAAAAGGGTAATCTACAAGAAAAAGGCCAACAAGTGGCCAAAAACCAAAGAAAGGACTAGAAAAAACTCTAGTCCCATCGCCCACAACCAAGAACCATAAAGATTTACCTTTAGCACTACCCTTGTAGGAATGAAGAGTCATATCAAAAGAGGGTGTAAATGTCTTAATTTTATTACCTTTAATAGTTACCCATTCCTCTTCCACCTTAGCAACTACATCTTGCCACACCACAAAATCCAACATTGGTCCACCATCATCCTGAGAAAGAATACCTACAGGGAGAACACCCACAAACTCAAAGTCATCACCTTTCCTCCCTATAGGAAAAATATTACCAAGGGGGCTATAAAAATTAATAGCCTTAGCACAATCAGAGGAAGAGGTCACCAAAGGCCCATTCCCATAAACATTCGGGGAATCAACAAGAGGGACTTGTGAATTAGCCTCAACAACCACTTCGTTGGTAATTAGATCAACCTAAGAAGAAACCACATCATCCTACACTACCACATGAGAAAAAATCCTTTTTTTTAGATTTATTCTCAATTGAATAACGCTTATTTGAAGATCCTTTCCACCATGAAGCTGAATTTTTTTTTTTCTCTAATCCGTAATGTTCAGTCGCATAACCAATTTTAAAACATCTTCTACACCTGAAGGGAATCCCTTCATAATCCAAAGTTTGAACCCAACTACCTTTTATAAGATTGGATAAGGAACTCAGTCGGTAGCCCTTTTGAAACATGCAACTCGACCAAAATATAGGCAAAGGTTGAATGAAAATTGTCAAATGATTCATCATCAACCATCGGAAAATCTCCAAGGACATTTCTCATTTCTTAAAAAAGAGAATCAGCCCAAAGATGAAGTGAGAGATAAGGAATCCAAGCCCAAATCAGAATCTTATCAAACATTTCAAAAGTAGGGTTCAAATTAGAATGTTATGGTTTTACCATTAATAGGAAACTGTTCTTCTAGCTAATAAAATTATCGCACAAAATTTCTTTTTATCTTCAACATTTTCAAATTTTACAATAAAAAAGAATCTAGCCATAGGGTAACTATGAATAGTACCAGAAAGGAGAGGCTCCCAAAAAATGGAGATCCAAGCATGCATCTTAGGGAGGCTAGGCCAAAATCCCCTAAATCGATAGATCACTCCATGAGTAGAAAAAATAGATAAATTATGATCAATTTTCACTTCTGTCTCTGCATTCAGCTTCACTATAATAGCATAAGAAATGGGAATGAAACCTCTGTTACCATTATGAGACTTCATCGCCTACAAAAGACCCAACTCCAGTGGTTCCCCATCGCCACAAGAAACCATAGTGACATTTGTGACAACTGATATAATTAGGGTAGTTCTTAAAGGCGGGCACCACAAAAATTGAACCCCATGAAGGGCCCCCAGGAGAGTAGAGAGGGGTAGAGTATGCAAACAAACAACCAAGCCCCAAATGTCCAGTAGATAGCGTAGGAGAAGAGCGGGAAGAAGGAGAAAAGACAAGTTCCTAGCCACATTAGGAACCCCCAAACCAAGCACCAACAAACTACAATTAGACCTGTCATGGACAAAAACCAATGGGGGACCATTTCCAAAAGTGACAGTAGACTCATTTGAATTTATCAAGCAAGAAGAATCATTCTCCATCGATACATGCATAGCTAAGAGGGAGTGTTGATGTTATAGTTGCAAGAGCTAGAATGATAATATTGTGTTACTCTCACCTTTTTTGTTGTCCTTGTTGTCAAACACACTAATAGTATGATGTGGATATGGAAGTGTTGTGATCAGTTTATATTGAATCGTGATAGTTTGATATTTGATGATATGGTAAATGAGCACCATTCTCTATGCTCCTAGTTCTATTTGGATCTATCAGTGCATTCATTATAAGATCACAATTAGATCAGTGGTAACAATGAGCTCAAACAATGAGTTAAGTTTAAATTGCATTTGCATTCAACTTCATACAATTGTATTATCTTTCAGATGCAAAAGGGCACATTTTTTATTTATAATAAGTTCAATTTGGTTGCATATCACTATGATATCATTGCATCAACAGTCAAATTGGGGTCAATTAAGAATAATTTTATCATTATTAATACTATTGCATTATTTGGAATAAATAATTAGTTTGTAATCAAATATTACATATTTCAGTTTATAGGTGTGAATATGGTTACTATACTCACACATTCAAATACATATGATACATATTTTAGTTCTTAAAAGGCATCATTTTTATGAGCAAAGCACCAAGATGTGGTAAGGTGGTATCAATATTTCAATTGTACAAGTCACTCATGTTGTGACCATGACGTTAAAAAAATTATTACTAGGTAAGGCCTTTTGGTCGACCCAATAGTACCCTTCATGTGTTGAGATCATGCTTAGTGTATTTGGTAACATTAATGTCATTCTTCTCGATATTTTGTATGGAAAACATGAATTTAATATTTACTTCCATTTTGACATTTGCTTCACAAAGGATATGGGTTTCATTTGGAAACCCCAGCTCTCTTGAACTAGGGCTCTACCTATTAGGGCATAACATTTTGTGATCATAGTCTCTTAGGGATGCCAAGGTAGTTCTTGAAACATTGTAATAGAGAATTGGTTTGTGTTGTTGAGGATTTTGGCAGTTGAAATTATAAACTTGGAATAGTATGGAGGCAATGTATATGGGATTTGACAAAGATTCACAGTCATGATTCGATACCAAGTGTTATTGTTTCATTCCCTTTGTTGTTTATCCTTCAACCATGATTAATATTTTTTTAATAGGTTTCGTTTGTCTTTTATTTAAGGAATGTTTACGTGTTAGTATTCATGATTATGGTTTTTTTTTCATACATAGAAACCCTTATCGGGTTTGTTAATGGTTAACCCATGATGAAATTTAAAGCGTTGCATTTTGAGTTTGATGTATCGCTGCATATAGTTTCATGGTTATGTTTTGTTAATTTGTGTCGGGCTTTAATGTCTTGCATACTTAATTTGATCTGGTTGATTATTTATCTGTGTTTGTGTATATCATATGAGTATTGTCAAATTGGCATTCATTACATTTAGTCTTGCACTTTTTTGGTATAAACCCTAGTCAAGGGTTTAAAGTTTTTTGAAGATTGTAACATGGTTTTGTTTTTGGGTGTTCTTATAGTTATATACTATCATGTATATTATTGACCATTTGCATATGTCATTTTTATTTTTTTGTTATGTATTGTGTCAAACCTAGGTACATGTTAGTATGGTTGAACCCGAATGTAGGTTCTCTGTTACATCATGCATATTGTGATTCTTGTCCACATATAATGTCACAGATAAAATCAAAGTATGGTTGTGAAGCTTTTCATTATCATGATTAGTCAGTTGTAATATATGTGGTGAGTTTTGATGCATGTATAGTCTTGTATTAGAGTATGCATTCATGGTACACTATTATGTGAATTTGAAAAAGTGGTTATGGTAAATTCAATTTGTGAAAAGAGTTTATCACATGAATTAAATGAAGAAACAAAGTAGTTTAATTGATCTATATTATTATGACATAGATATTATTATTTATATTCAAAAACACCAAATTGAAAGTTTTTTATTAAGGTTTGAATAAGAATCAATTATCAATTATCATTTATCATATTGAATCAACAACATAATGTGGAAACATGTTTACATGTTATGAGACATTTGAAATCAGTTGCAATCGGTTTCCATGAATCAATTTTAATTTGGTTTATTAGTTTATAATATTCTATATATTTAACACTGAAGGATATTCAAATTATGCAAATAGGGAGGGATTTTGGTCTTTGATGAAATACATATTTTCAATTGTGCACAATCAAGTTATACCGATCAGAATACCTGATAAAGGTTATATGAACTAGTAACCATATATTATACACTATTGCACAAAAGCTTTATTGTGTTGAATAATGCATGATATGAGGCTACAATTAATATGCAAGATCAGAATTCATGACTTTGTACGTATGGGAGTTGTAATGAAGTTGTAAATCCAGTTAGGCATAAAATACTATCAATGAGATAGCATTTTCAATGAGACAATTGTATAGTCAGTGAGGCACATTGTAAAGAGATGTCTCAAATTAAGCTATTGAGGCACTTTAAGTGGTTTTATTCCCCAAGAGGGTTTCCACTTGGGACATATCTTGTGTTACAATTTCATGTACATGTCTTACTTTATATTGTTATCTCAATTAAGTTTATCTTAGTTATTATTTAATTGGCTTTAAAAAATTGATCCATTGTCCTATATGACTGATTCACCCCCCACCCCCCCCCCCCTCCTCAATGATATTGTACTCCAACATATTGAGATTGAATTTATGATTGAGAACTCTACAATTGAAAGAATACAACTTGGTGGAAAATAATTTTTTGAATCACAAAACTGTTTATCTTTCCATCGTGCACTGTGACAATATTGGATATGTGGATAAATGATACTACAAAATCTAGTCATAAACTAAATTTAGGGAAATTCACTTTCCTTCAACACATTTTTTTTGGATTCATCCAGGTTGTCATAGTTAGGTATGTCTCATATTCAAATCTCTTCCATAAAAATGGCATTGAAACATCAATATTCTCAATTTGCACTTGAAATTTCTTCAAATCTCTACAATCATTGCATGCACTTTTTATAAATTGTATATTGAGCTCATATGAATCTTTTGATTTATCACATAAAATAGACTTCACAAATTATGTTATACTTCCAGGGTTGACTATATTTGGATTAATTACTGTCATAGCTCTTTTATATCATTGCAAATGTAGATGAACCTCAACATGATTTTGAAAGAAACAAGTTTCATGTACCTTATTTATGCATACAAAATAAGGATACAACCTTTCAAACATTCTTTGACAAATCCTCACATTTGAGAATTCTTTCTTGAATGCTTTAAATAGTTCACTTTGTGTTGTATCTGTATGCACCCTAAAATGGTCACCTAAACTTTGGGCCCCATTTATTTGATTTATCAATCCTGAATCAATTTTATCAATAATCAATATTTTCAACATTATCAATTTCTTGATCAAATCCTAATTTCGATCATATATTGGATTTTTATCCTATGGGCTAACCATTTATCCTAAGTTTTTATTTACCTAAAAAGAATATTTCCTCCCCTTTTAATAAATAAAAAGCCCCCACTTTTCCTCTTATCCTATGTTGCACAAATAAAGTATTATTCCTATTTTATAAAAAGGAGAAAAGCACTTTTTGTCTCACATGAGGCTCAAAAGTCAACACTTCACTCTCATTGGAGGATACTTGTGCACATGGATTGCTCCTCTTTCAAGCTCCACCGCCGATTAAGACTTTTTGCCTCTTAATCTCAATGGTCCATTTCTTTGTATTTCTTATAAAAGGAGAGCTCTCTCCTCCATTTGTATATCCATGTTTTATGCTAATGTTATGCTGCAGGTTTTAGGTGCATTTGGAGTTTGAAGACATTGAAGAATTGCTTCATTGCATCATCTAGTTCATATTTTCTTTCATAGTTGCATGATAATGGCATTCTTAGTGTAGATCTCCTTTTATGCAATAGAATAAGCTCACATAGTCTAAATAGGAAGGATTTGTAATCCATTGCTATTTCCTTTCATAGATTAGTTGCATTGTACTTTCATTTCCATAGTTTAGATTGCATCATCATATAGCTTGCATTGCATTGCATATTTGATTCTTGGAGATATTGGCATTGTTGCCCTTGTCTTCACTTGAATCTCTCATTGTATGGTTGACTAGCAAGGTCACAAGCTTGTAGCTCTAGCTGAGAGCAAAACACATCACAGTCCCTTGCAACTCCATGCATAGAGAGCTATGAGCCGCTTTGTGAGGCCTCATTCTTGAGCAACCTTGCATGCAATGGTTCATAAAAGTGCACCATTTTAGTGTGTACATTTCTGGCGCCCACCGTGGGGCAGAGTAGATAGCTTTGTCCTTTCATTTGATGCATTTTTTGTCATTTTCAGATTAATTTTTAGAAAAATCTGCGTTCTCTGGTTTTTTGTCTTAGATTATCGCGCGACACTTCTCAGAAATATCGCGCGATATACTTCCTGTCTTGGTGCGATAGTTCGCGCGGAAAAAGTATCGCACGACTATATTGATCTCTGTCGCCTGACATCAGGCGAAGTATCACCTGTCATTGTGCGAAGTATCGCGCGACTGAGAAGTATCGCCCGACTATAGGAAACTGTATCGCGCGATACTGTTGAAGTCTGAGAAATATCGCCTGGTCTGGCAGAGACTTGCGCTTTCAGTTTTTTTGTCTGAATTTGATTATTTTAGCTTGTTGTTTTGTTCTGCTTTGTTTAGATAGGTCTAACCTGCATCTTTTAGCTTGAATCCATCAGATTATTGCACATTTACATTTGGATTTTGATTTTGCTAACATTGTGGGTCTAACAAGTTGTGTTTGTAGGTGCTCTCCTTTGCTTGAAAATTGCTAAAAATACATGTCAAAGAGGGCTACTAACAGTTTTTGTAGGGCTGCCCAAGCATAAAAAAATAAAAAAAAAATAAAAAATTTTCATTTCTTGCTTGTTATTTATTTTCCTTTCATTTGTGGCATTTACTAATTGTATTAGGAATCTTAATACCTTGTGAAAGGGATCTTGAGGTGGTAGGAGAAGTATGCTCTTCACCTTTAGGTGAATCAGAAAATCTTGACCCATCTTAAGGTTTTGGAAGCAAGGGGGTAATTGATCTCTTTGCTTGGCATATTTGGGAGAGATTCTTGAGATAGGGGAGTATGCTCTTCACCCTTGTGGTGAATCAAAAACCTTGAACCTCAAGATTTGATCCAATTTTGTTTAGTTTAGGAATCCTTTAGCGGGCCTGCTCTTGAGCAATCAAGAGGAACGACTCAAGTGGGGACAACCTTGTCATCATTTTCCTTGGTGGCAAGTGATTCCAACTCACTATAATCTCAAGGCTATCAAAGAAACCAAAAACTTGGATAGACATAACACTTGTCTTCGTTTGATGTGAGTAGCTCATGAGATTGCGACCATGAGGAAAACATTGAACAAGAATGCTTAAGGTACTCTTGAGGCCGCAAGGTCCTAGTCCTTTATGAGGAGCAAGAGGGGTGTTGTGAACGAAAATCCTTATTAAGAACCATTAGATAGAAGCCACCCTCTTTTAGCTGCTTATCTTCTTAGTGCAAGGATTGATCCAAGTGGTTTACCCGGATCACCTTAAGATACTCACCATATGTGTCCCTTTGGTTGTGTCATTTGACATTTCCATGACAAAGCCAACATCTCTTGTGGGTAACCACTTGGTGTGAGGTGAGGGGGCATCAAGTTGTGGGCTAAGTTGGTAAGTATTGAGCCTTGACTTTCTAGGATAGATTTGCTTGAAGTGTTTTCGATTGTGTGATACCAGTGCAAACGTTCTTACATACAAACAATCGGTAGTATTCATAGGGTGTTGTTTCAATTCTGATATCACAAGTGTTTGTCTTGGCAAGGTTGCTTTTGCCCTTGTTTCAAGTGTTTGAGACCATGTTTTGATCCCTTGCTGTTTGCAAACCTACCGAAATTCTGCTGATACCATGACTGAAATCGGAAACATCAACCCTCAGACTGAAAATTTTGACCAAACAGACCCAAAAATGCAAATTTCACACAATTCTGGTCAAGAGTTAAATAATTCTGCAACAGTATCACGCCCTGTAAGGCGAAGTATCGCGCGATACTTCGCGCATGCTAGAAATATCGCCCCCTTTGAAGAGAAATATCGTGCGATAGTTCACCCCTGACGGACTATCACCCGACCTGCCTGGAGTATATCGCCCGCCAGTATTAAGAAGTATCGCCTGGCTTAGGGTGAAGTATCGCACGGGTATAGGTTTATCGCCCCAATACCCTGGAGTATATCGCCTGGTTCATTTTTACCGTGCTTAAATTTTGATCCGTTCAGCTGTTGTCAATTAGGCTAGGTCTTAGAGCAGGCTTCTCACCCTGACGTTTGAGATCTGTCTTGACTCCAGATTTCTGGTTTTTAGTCCTCCGGGATAGCATCATTTGATTTACAAAGTCACTTTGGAATAATTGTCAAGTTAGAAAGCCATTCTTGGTGCCAAGGTCCATCTTTAAAACTGTTAGCTATATTCTGGGAAAATTTTAGTTCTCTTATTGTCCAAATCGCTTTCATTTTCATCTCAATTTCAATTATCTTTTGGCCTAGTCCAACCTCCTGATTCAAAAGTGCAAGGGTAGTCACCCTTTGATTTGAAGCACCTCTTTGACAGTGTTGGTAAAGCCCTCTTTTTTTTTTTTCTTTTTCATTTCTCTTTGGACAATAGAGGACTTCGATTATCCTAGTTTGGTGTTGACACTTTCAAAGGTCACCTTATCATTGAGAATATCTCTCTTTCATGTTAGTTACGATAAGGTACCAAGTTAATCAAGCGAAGTGACCCCCTGTTGCCTTTAGCCAGTTACCACCTATCAAGACTCATCGACAACCTAAGGGAAAATGACCCCTTTTTGACCAATCTCCTAAGAGTGAATCCGAGGTTTGTTTTAATCTGGGAGCTAACCCTAGTGAAGTGAGCACCTCTTTCATACCACTTTCATCAAGTATGGACATGAGTTACACTTTCACCCGACAACAAAGAGAAGCCATGAATCAAACTCTTGAGGATATCTTTCAACGACACAGAAGAGAGTATGGTGGTTCTTCTCATGCCAGTCCACACGGGTCACCTCCTAACAACGTGAGGTATTTTGATGCTCATCAATGAGCTGAAAGACAGCATAAGCAAGCTCACTCAGATTCAGGGTCACAACACGAAGACTAGAACAACGAATCTAGTGATCACCATATCAACGCAGCTAATGCAATAAGGCATTCGAGACAAACCTCCCCACTTAAAGACACCTCTCGATATGCAAATACAAGATTGAGAAGCATTGAGAGAGAGAAGCAAGCCTACTTAGATGAACAGGCTGCTAAAAAGGAAAAATTCTGACAACTAGAGGAAGAGGAACATGCATTGTTGGATATACAGAAAAGAGTCGCCCAAGAAGAAGAAGATAGACTCTATGCACAACAACTCCAAAGTCAATTTAACGGGAGGGGAGCCAATAGTGGGATCAACTCGCCCCCATCTACCCCTTCCCCTAGCCCTCGAAGAAGATCAAAGACACCCTCACGATCCCCAAGTCCTAGAGGAAGAAGGACTTCAAGATATGACCATCATAGGAGACAGTTGTCTCATAGACATTCAAAGCAACCCTCCCAACGAGCACATCATAGCTCACAACATGGAGGCAGTTATGCCAAATTTGATCATATGGACTTCATGACTATGCAACAAGAACCATCCTTTCAAGCCTATGTGGAGCAATACGTGGAACAAAACAAAGACCAATTCTTGGAAAGTCTTATCAACAAAGGCGCTAAAGTTCCATATAATTTTGATGTTCACCAAAAGATCAAGAAACAGAATCCTTCAACTGATGAGGTGATCTTACAAATGCAAAAGGATATAGACAGAATGAAGGCTCCCAAGAGCATATTTTATTTGGACTCCATATGTCCTAACCCCATTGACAAAAGTGTGGTGATGGTAGAATTTCCTAAGAAAGTTGAATTCCCAACATACGACAAATATGATGGCACTGGTGACCCTCACGACCATGTTCGACAATTCTACATAATGAGCTTTTCCTTTCACCATGAAGACTCCTACTTGCTGAGATTATTCCCAAGGAGTTTAAAAGGTCAAGCCATGGAGTGGTTCACCAACGTTTCCCCTCCAGTAAAGACATTTAAAGAACTTGTCCAAAGATTTGTTCAGCATTTCGCTTACAACTTATCTAGGTCGGTCACAATGCTTGATTTGTGTAAACTTAAACAAAATCAAGGGGAATCTTTTGTCACCTTTTTACAATGATGGAGGCGATTGTGTTCGAAATACCCAAGGACAATCCCTGAAGAAGAGAGAATTGATATCATTGTGAACAATCGAATACTAGAACTTAAATATGAAGTCAAGAAAATCCCATTTAATTCCTTTGATACTATGGTAGAGGTGGCATGTCGCATTGAGGATGTCCTAAAAGAACAAGGAATTTTGGCTAAACCAACAAATAACAACAATAGCCAAAATAACAATACTAATGGTAACAAGGACAAAAAGAACTCCTATTGGAACAAAAACAAGCAAGTGGTCAACGACGGAGTTGTTGATTCATCTCAGGTCAAAAATGAAGGAGTTCTTAACCTCTCTCATGCAGTTCAAGCTATGAAGTTGCAAACATCGTCAACGCAACAAGACAAACCTAAGTATCAAAAGAGATCTAAAATGGAGAAAAGACAATTTACTAAATTGGGAGAATCCTATGCAGATGTTTTTAAGACATTAGTTGCTCATAATTTGGCGCACCCACAGGATCCTACAAAACATCGAATACCAGATCCTTTACCTCATTGGTGGGATGCTAAGGCTTTTTGCGTTTTCCATAATGGGATTGGACACGACATAGAAAATTGTTTTAAACTCAAGCATCTTGTCCAAGACCTTATTGAGAAAGGACAATTACAAGTGGATGGGTTAACTACTAATGCAGACCATAAAGCCTTTAAAGAGCCCTTGCCTAAATATGAAAAAGGAGAGAATTCTAGCAATAAGAATGGCAAGGCGGCTATTAACTATACATACACACATGCTGACAATGTGATTAACATGCTTGAAGTGGCTGACGATAATATCAAAATGGTGAGAAAGAAAGATCCTTATGGACATAATGTGGACTCAACTCCTATGACTAATGAAAGACCCGCTGTGGTGATAAGAGGTCCTCACTCACAAGGAATGCCCCAGTCCCTCAATGCTGTCACTAGGGGTCAGGCCCAAGCACCCATTATCATCAAAGGTCCTAGCACTAGCAAGTCTAAACAGCCCGTGTCCAAAGGTGCTCCTCCCAAATCTGTCATTGGTCCTGATTCCAATTATAATCTTATTGACCAACTACAACGTACACCCGCTCAGATATCCATTTTTGAGCTTTTAGAATTATCTCCTAAGCACAAGCGCGTCCTCGAGGATGCTTTGCGAGCAGCCAATGTCCCTAATAACTTAGATATTGACCAATTCCAAAACATGGTCAACCATTTGGCTAGCCCTCATTTCCTCACCTTCTCAGAAGAAGATGACAAATCCATTAGTCACCCACATAATTTGGCCTTACACATCGAGGTCATGATTCATAAAACCCGTGTTAGGCGTGTACTGATAGATGGGGGTGCGGGGCTCAATATTTGTACCCTGAGTTTGCTGCTAGCTCTAGGGTATTCCGAGAACGTCATTGACACAAAGAAAAGAATCACAATCAAAGCATATGACGAAGAAGAAAGAAGTTCTAAGGGATTGGCTGTTTTGCCTATTCGCATTGGTCCCGTAGAAAAAGATATATTATTCCAAATTGTTGATGTTGGACCTCTGGCCTACAACATTTTGCTAGGTAGGCCATGGATTCATGAAATGCAGGCAGTCCCATCGACATATCACCAGTGTGTTAAGTTTCCCCATAATGGTGTAGAAATTTGCATCCCTGGAGACAGTGCTCTATCAGTTAATAACATTTCTGCAGGATTACATGTACCTTTGAATAGAGAAGCTGACAATCCTAGCAGTTCACTTGAACAATGCAAGCAGAAATTCAAGACCATGGACCTTGGGATGGGAGATTATAAGATTGATTCTTTTACAAAAATGCCAATCTCTCCTAAGTCTTATGGGAGACCCTCCCCAAATGTGACGCCCTCGTCATCAGCAATGACGTTATTTGGGAAATTTGTTGAGTCTTCGGTCCCCATCCAAGAAGAGAAAGAGGAAGTTGCTGTAAGGGCCTGGATATATCACGAGGAGAAATACAAACATAATGAGAATTTTGCTCCTTCACCTGAAACTTATGGGAAAGGGTATACACTGGTTAAAAATATGGGATATCCGGGATTTGGTCCCCTTAGTCATAGGCTGGACGCTAAAGCTGAGCCTCTTGATCATGCTCTTTTTGGATGAAAAAATAAGTCCACGGTCGGCTTAGGTTTTGAGAATAAGAAGAAGAAAGGTATCCCTGTCCCGGCTGCGACGGACAGTGACAGTGATGCAGATTATATGCCTGATCTTTCCAACCAACAAGATGTGTCTGATGATTGGATGCCCTCAACGAATCTCCTTTGGGGAGATTCCACAGATTTGATGCTTAGTAGTCCTACTATCCTAGCTGCGACGGATAGTGATTGTGTGACTTCTAGATCGACAAAGGAAAGTGTTACTGTCCTAGCTACGACGGATAGTACCAATACTAGCACTAGAGAGGGGGAAACCCTTCCTAACCTTGAGGCTTCTACATCACGAGGCCTAAATGATGACTCAGAGACAGACTCCCATGAATATGAATGGGATTCACTTTCAGATGCAACAATTGATCTAGACGTGGATATTATCCATGCCTATAGTACCCAACCCGATGCGACTAACGATCCTAGTGTCAGACTAGAGGATTGCCCTCCTCAAATCGCCTTAGTAGATGACGCTTCGTTTGATAGGATGAGCCCCAATTCAGGTATCTTAGGTGAAGACTTGATGAGCTCCGATTATATGGTCACCAGAGATGACACCTTTCGCATTAACAACATCGAACCTACCATTGACTTACCCCTTGTTCACTTTGACCTGATTGACTGGTCTTAGCGCCACCAAGAGCCCACATTCCTCACATTTCACAACGATTATGAAATTGCTTGCTATCTGAATGCTCTTGAACCCATGGCTTCTTCCACCAGTGAACCAACAACCAGCATGACAGAGCCTGATATTAAGTACCTCAGTCTCAAAACAAAAGAGAAAAAGAAAAATAGGTCTGATGGCGAAAACCACTTTGTGGCGGTGTCAGAACCAAATATAGTAAAAAGAAATGACGCATCCAAAGGTGAAAACCTCTTTGAGGCACCTAAGGATGGGGTACTTAATAACTTGCCGAGTTATTTCCAGGATAGATCATCAATATTGATTGAACCAACAAAGCCGGTCAATTTAAGCACAGAAGAAAATCCTCAGATAGTCCATCTTGCTCAGTCTTTATCAGAGGAAGAGACCAAGGCATATGTACAGTTTTTACAAAAAAAGAAAATTAATTTTGCATGGACCTACTCAGACATGCCAGGGCTTGACACAAATCTCATAATGCATCACTTATCTATAGCTCCAGGAGTCAAGCCAGTCAAACAGAGATTAAGAAAAATGCATCCACATATAGCTCTACTTGTCAAAGGAGAATTAGAAAAACTTTTGAGAGCTAGATTTATTAGAGCCATCGATTATGCAGAATGGATCTCAAACATAGTACCGGTCTCCAAACATGATGGGTCCATTCGTGTCTACACAGATTTTAGAGATCTAAACAAAGCCTGCCCAAAGGACAATTTTCCACTTCCAAACATTGACATGATAGTGGACATGACGGCGGGCTATGACATATATTCCCTAATGGATGGTTTCTCGGGGTATAATCAAATCAAAATAGCTCCTGAAGACCAAGAAAAAATAGCATTCACATGTGCATGGGGAACCTACTGCTAGAATGTCATGCCATTCGGGTTAAAGAATGCAGGAGCAACCTACCAAAGAGCTATGAGGACTATCTTTCATGATATGATGCACAAAAATATGGAAGATTATGTGGACGATACCCTGGCAAAATCAAGAAAAAGGGACACACACCTCAATGATCTGGAAGTAATTCTAGATCGTATGGAACAATTTCAACTCAGATTGAATCCAAAGAAGTGTGCATTTGGCGTCACCTCAGGCAAACTTTTAGGATTCATAATATCAGCAAAAGGTATCGAGGTTGACCCCGAAAAGGTCCAAGCAACCCTAGATATGCCACCTCCTTGAAATATCAGCCAAATGAGAAGTCTTCAGGGACGTCTTTAATCTATTAGGAGGTTTATTTCTCAGCTTGCAGATAGAGCGCAACCCTTCAACAAGACATTGCATAAGGGTGCTTCTTGTGTTTGGAACGAGGATTGTCAAAAGAGCCTAGATCAGATTAAAAAATACTTGGCTAATCCTCCGATCTTAATGCCTCCTATTCCAGGGAAACCATTGATCCTATATATTTCAGCTACAGACACTTCCCTGGGGGCATTATTGGCTCAAACAGATGATACTGGGAAAGAACGGGCCATCTACTATATCAGCCGTACTCTAGTCTCTTATGAGATCAATTACAATAATATTGAGAAGTCTTGTCTTGCGGTGGTGTTTGCTTCTCAAAAGTTGCGCCACTACATGCTTGCTCATACCATACACTTGGTTGCCAAAATTGATCCCCTTAAATACTTGCTTGGTAAGGCTGCCCTGACGGGTAGACTTGCTAAATGGATGATGGTCCTCACTGAATTTGACATAGAGTACGTTGAAAGGAAGGCAATAAAAGGGCAAGCTATTGCTGACCAATTAGCTGATTTTCCAATCCAGGATAGTATGCCAGTCCAAGTGGAATTCCCAGATGAACACATCTTATATACCACTACTCACACTTGGACAATGTTCTTTGATGGCTCCCGCATGCAAAATGGATCAGGTGCTGGAGTGTTATTTGTTTCTCCACATGGGTACAACATTCCGAAGTCTTACAAATTATTATTCCCATGTACCAATAATATTGCAGAATATGAAGCCTTAACTAATGGATTGAGAATGGCTATAGAATGGAATATCACAGAATTACATGTCTTTGGGGATTCTCAGTTAATCATCAACCAAGTCAATGAAGAGTATCAAACCAAGGATGACAAATTGATACCCTATAAAAAGATGGTTGATTCTTTGAGATGCTATTTCACCTTTGTGATGTTTCAACAAATCCCTAGGACAGAGAGCAAAGCTGCAGACGCCATGACCATATTAGCTTCACTTCTTCAGTTGGAGACACATGAATCCAGATTTGAATTCCTGGTGGAAGAGCTACACCATCCCATCTTTGACTCATCTGAAAGCCGTGTCATTTGTGCCATTATCACACACGAGTCTTCCCGATATGGTGCTATCTATTCATATCTTCGTGATGGCATCATCCCTGACACATTCACCCGCTCCGAATGCCGAAACCTCATCCGTAATGCCTCTCGCCACACCCTCATCTCTAGTGATTTATATAGGAGGGGTTTAGATGGGACGCTCCTTAGGTGCTTGGAAAAGGAAGAATCCAACCAAGTGTTAGCTGACATCCACGAGGGCATTTGTGGTGGACATTCTAATGGTCTTGCCATGGCCCGAAGGTTGCTTAGGGTGGGATATTATTGGCCCACAATGCAGATGGATGCAGTCACCTTTGCTAAGTCATGTGAAAAATGTCAGAAACACGGCAACCTGATTCATCCTCCGAGTAGGGAGCTGATTCCTTCTGTTTCTCATTGGCCATTTCAGCGCTGGGCCTTTGATCTGGTTGGGCAGATTCATCCCAACTCATCAGGTGGACACAAGTTCATTATTACTGCCACTGACTACTTCACAAAATGGGTGGAGGCTGTACCACTTTCTGTTGCTTCAGGAAGGACCATTTATTTGTTCATCTTGAATCATATCATTTGCCGATTTGGAGTGCCTTCTGAGATCATTACTGACAATGGAGGTCAATTTAAGAATAAGGACCTAAAGCACCTATGCAAAAAGTTTAAAATCAAGCAACATTGGTCCTCTATCTACTTTCCACAGGGAAACGGACAGGCAGAAGCTTCTAACAAAACCATTCTTAAGATTCTTCATAGAACAGTAGACAAGAATGGTAGGGATTGGCACTTACAAATCAATCCAGCACTATGGGCTTACCAAACAAGCATTCGCACACCTACAGGAGCCACTCCTTTCTCTCTCACCTATGGCGCTGAAGCAATATTACCTTTAGAAGTCGAGATACCATCCCTTAGAGTCTCACTCAAAGGTTTGATTACAGACGAGGATTACCGCGCCATGAGGTTACAAGAACCAGAACTTCTATATGAGAAGCATAAGGCTTCCTTTGATCATATGAGAGTGTATCAGAAGCGTATGTCCAAGGCATTCAACAAGAAGGTTCACCCTAGAGAATTTCAAATAGGTGATCTTGTTTTACGAAAGAACCCTAAGAACCAACAAAACAGAGAGCAAAAGGGCAAGTTCAAACCTAACTGGCTTGGACCATATGTCATCATAGCTGCTTTTGGTACTGGTGCGTATTTACTGACAGATCCTGATGGAGAACAGCTCCCTGATCCCATCAACATTGTGCACCTCAAGAAGTTCTATCCTTGATGCCCGTTCTGTCTGGGGACATCTTTTGTACATATTTTATGATCCTGAAAAAAATTCCAAAAAAAATTGATATATGATGCTGAAAAAATCCTACAAAGCATAAAAAGTCCTGAAAAAAATACAAAAAAATAAAAATATCCAAAAAATAAAAATAAAATAAAATAATAAAAAAGTGCCTTGGTGAAAACCTAGCAATAGGCGCCTTGGTAGCAAAAATCCAAAAAAATGAAAAACTGAAAAGAATCCAAGTGGTGAAAACCTGGAAACAGGCGCTACTTGAGACCTTTGCACCCCTATTTATTAGCATGCGTCCTTGACACTTAGCCACTTTCCATCATGCCTTGACCTTATTTGGCCTAGTCTGGAATTGGTCTTTGTCTTTGTCTAGGGGGCATAACTGTTAGCATAGGCCCTTTAGGTGCGTTTGTCTCTTGGGGCATTTCACAAATAGGTGTTTTTCAACACCACCCCAAAACAATGTTTTTCAACACTACCCTTGCGTCGAGTGTTTCTTAACACTTATTAGATGTCTTGCCTATAGTCTAAGTATAATGCGATAATGCTCATGTGCAGATGCGATACTCAGAGTCTGACTCTATGACCAACACACACACACTTAAACAATCCACTCGCTGACGATATGATGACATTATTTTCCTTTGTGTGCTGTCTATGAGGATTTCTTTTGATGTGTGGTCTCTCCCTGAGAAGTTTTCGATGATGCATCGCTAGAAGATTGAGGGAATAAGACCATGTTTTCTTTCTTTATCTGCTTGTGGGTATATTTTGTTGATCCTAACTGTCATGAGCATTTATGCTGGTCCTACTTGACACTATGGATTGACAAGGTATTATCCTTGACTGTTTTGCGAGTGCATGCTTCTAGCTATCCTGAATTTCATGCGTCTTGATACAAGCATAATCTCGCTATACCAAATTTAGGTGATCTCACTGCATTATTCATCTTGACCTATATGTCTTTGATGCCTAGGTGAGATTCCCACATCTCTATCTGATAAAGATCATACTCATATCCACATAGTTATGCTAGTGTGCATTGTATGATCTCACGACGCTACCAATAACGCTCGATGTTGATAATTAGATGTCTATAAGCGTTGTGACCTTGCAATTCAACCACTTTCATAGTAGCTTGCATTTTTAGGTTCATGTTAGATTAGTTTTTGCATCTTGCATATGTAGAGAGCTTTCCTTTTTATCATCTACGGACTAGTTGGTCAACTGTGCTCATTTTCTGATTCTTCTTGATCATATCTTTCATTTCTGATCTTTCATATCACATCATTTTCTATCCATTTTTGGACTCGAAATCGAAATCCGAGTCACGTTTCCAAATTTTCTCTTTCTTCTGAGCAATTGACTGACTTTTTGAGGCATAATTTGATTTTTGGTGGAATTTCTTCCTTTTCATGTCTCTCAAATTTTCTAGTCTTTCATCCACTCTATTTCTAGTCTTCTATTTCTATTCTTCTACTTCCTCACTGGGGCATGTTTCATTGCCTAATGGTTAACCTATTGACCCTTACCTTCGATTGTGATTTCATTCTGATTTGATCAAATCCTTATCAATTCGCTGTTCTCCTCTCTACCTGATTTCGATTTTGATTCCGAGGGGGCAGTATCTATGGGATTCTCATCCCTGATTTCCTTGATTTTCCTGATTCAGACATCTTTTGTGAGCTTTTGCTCAAATTTGAGATTCTTATCTCTTACTTTGAATGTGATCCCGAATCGACCTCATGTTCAAAGGCCTTTGTCTATGTTTGTCCGGATGTGATCCCGAATCGACCTCACATCTGAGTTGTTTTGTGATCCCAGATCGATCTCACATTTCAACTTCATTCTTTGACTGCATGTGTTCCCAAATCGATCACACATTAGTCAAAGAGGGGCAAATGTATGCACCCTAAAATGGTCACCTAAACTTTGGGCCCCATTTATTTGATTTATCAATCCTGAATCAATTTTATCAATAATCAATATTTTCAACATTATCAATTTCTTGATCAAATCCTAATTTCGATCATATATTGGATTTTTATCCTATGGGCTAACCATTTATCCTAAGTTTTTATTTACCTAAAAGGAATATTTCCTCCCCTTTTAATAAATAAAAAGCCCCCACTTTTCCTCTTATCCTATGTTGCACAAATAAAGTATTATTCCTATTTTATAAAAAGGAGAAAAACACTTTTTGTCTCACATGAGGCTCAAAAGTCAACACTTCACTCTCATTGGAGGATACTTGTGCACATGGATTGCTCCTCTTTCAAGCTCCACCGCCGATTAAGACTTTTTGCCTCTTAATCTCAATGGTCCATTTCTTTGTATTTCTTATAAAAGGAGAGCTCTCTCCTCCATTTGTATATCCATGTTTTATGCTAATGTTATGCTGCAGGTTTTAGGTGCATTTGGAGTTTGAAGACATTGAAGAATTGCTTCATTGCATCATCTAGTTCATATTTGCTTTCATAGTTGCATGATAATGGCATTCTTAGTGTAGATCTCCTTTTATGCAATAGAATAAGCTCACATAGTCTAAATAGGAAAGATTTGTAATCCATTGCTATTTCCTTTCATAGATTAGTTGCATTGTACTTTCATTTCCATAGTTTAGATTGCATCATCATATAGCTTGCATTGCATTGCATATTTGATTCTTGGAGATATTGGCATTGTTGCCCTTGTCTTCACTTGAATCTCTCATTGTATGGTTGACTAGCAAGGTCACAAGCTTGTAGCTCTAGCTGAGAGCAAAATACATCATAGTCCCTTGCAACTCCATGCATAGAGAGCTATGAGCCGCTTTGTGAGGCCTCATTCTTGAGCAACCTTGCATGCAATGGTTCATAGAAGTGCACCATTTTAGTGTGTACAGTATCTACAAAATGTTTTGGATGTGAAATTTCCATACTAGTGTCTTCATCTTTCATCTATATAGCATACCTTCTATTTGAAGAAATATGAGATTGGTTAGTCCAATATTCAATGACCTATCTTCTTACATCTTCAAAAATTCTATCTTTTCAAGGAAGTTTGCAAATATTTACCCAATTTTTTTCAATGTTTTCATCTAACATATTGAACTCCTTCTAATATAGCTTTCAATAGTTCTTCTAGATACATTCAGTAATTCAGGAATTGCTTGAACTTATTTTCTTTGGGATAATTTCTTACTAGAAATCATAGTCATCAATGCTCTATGTGCAACACTTAAATCAACTCCTCAACTTTTTTTATCAATACAGTTCAATGCTTCTTACAAATTTTCAATAATTATTTGTTTTACATATGCTGATGTTTTCCTAAAATCAACACCTAACAACTCCAAAACATGGGCCATTTCTCTTTTTCTGAATAACCTAACAAATAATTGTGCTATTCCAAATAGAGATTTATTTTGAAAATATTCATCCTAATATTTTTACAATGCAATTTCAATGTGCTTTTAGGTACCATGTGTTCAGATAAAATTTGATTGAAAATAAAATCCTCAGATCAATATCCATCAAATTATCTATACTAGAAAAAATATTTGTAGGTTGACTACTACCAATTTATTCTCATACTTGAGTTGTAGCTTCTTGAACAACAACAGGTTGCTCTTGACTACATTTTGTATGACCTTTCATTTTGTCATCCCCTTTTCGATCATACAACCTTGATCTTGTCCTTTTATTCTTCATTGCACAAACTATTCAAATTGAGAACTTTAATTCACCTATACACATGAAACCACATCTACCCAAGAAAAAACTCATATATAATATTTATAAGTTCATAAATCTCATTAATTTCATTTAAAAAGAACAATAAAATAAAAAATAGGAAAAGATAAAGTATAAAATCAACTTACTTGAAAAGAATTGAAGCATTTTCTCCAATTTATGTGAAAAAATGCCTTTTAATGCAAAAATTACGCTTTCTCCACAAAAAAAAAATGATTCTATTTAAAAAATCAATTAAAAATTTGAATTTTTTTCAATTTGATTAAAAAAAAATTCCTCTTATACAAGTTTCTACTCATATAGTCACTAACATGACCATGCAAGTTGGCCAAAACAGTCCAAACAAAATCATTTCATTTGGAAGGTGTTTCAATTGAAATGGTTCTTATTGAACCGTCCTAAGTGGTATCCACATCACCAAATTTCTCAAAATTACAGAACTTTTGACTTCTGCAACTAATTTCTCTATCAAAATTCAATTTTTTGAAAAAACTAAAAATACCCTTTTGTATAGGTTGAAGTGAAGAATATGCTCATATAATTTTTATAGTGTTTTGATTAGATATAATATATTGTAACTATAAAATACTGTAAGTAGGTATTCTAACATTTGAGAAGACGTTGATTCTGTAGACTAGGATTTGAGCGTGCACCTAAACTTGTTTTGAAGGCCAAAGACAAACAAACATCATAACATATTATCAAATCAAATTTAATGGTTAGCAAACTAAAATCAAAGCCACCTCAGTTTAAGCTTAAAACGGATGCGCCCATGCACCGTTTGATATGCTTAGATATAGAGGGATGTGGGTGTGCAAACTCAAGCACTTGGAGCATGCAAGATAAATGATTTGAGGATCAAGAAGACCCAAAATGACACAAAATAGGTATGAGGAACCTATTTTGCCTCAAAGGCCTCAAGAACACACAAATATGCAAAGCTAAATGAAAGAACTAAGATTAAAACAAGAAATGAATCTATGTTAATCCATTTAAGCTAATTTAGATGTGATTTAAGCTTGAAAATGATCTAAAATGATGAACTTATGCTTATACTAGAATGAAAATGACATTATAACTTTGCTATTGAGTTTGAAAGTTGAAAGATGATTTGCCTTAGGAAGTGAGGGTATTTATAGGATTTCTAAAGGCTTGGGGTAGGAGGAATGAATGGCCAGGATTGAAATCTTTAAGAGAGGGCCAAGATTCACTCAAAGGGAAGCACATGGATTGTGCTAGTTCTCAGCCAATCAGGAGGTGACACATGTCACAAGGTGAGTGGATGAAGGGAAGGGCAAAAAGGAGTCAACAAAGGGGGCTCCAAGCTCATAACTCTCCAAATAAATGCTTGTAAGAGCAATGAATGGGCTTTAAGAGGCTTTGAAGACTTTGGGGAAGCAATAAATGCTTTGTGGTTGAGATATTTGGAAGGAAAGACTTTGCTTTGGTTTAGGAAAGTCTTAAGCTTGGTTAGGATTGCACAAAGGTTTAAGGGTAGGATTAGGATTAGATTAGGACAAAGAAAAGGATTAGGATGGGTGAAGAGGGTGGTTTTTGAGAAGATTCTAGAAGAGTCTAGATTTCTCCTTAGTTTCATGGAATAAAAGGTTATTCATTCCAAAAGCTTAAGTTTTAAGAATATTTATTAAAATATTTTCAATAAATATGAAAATTAAATATTTAACCTTAATTAAATATTTAACCTTGGGATTAGGGTTAGAAAAGATGGGATTAGCCTTTTAATCGAAATTAAGAAGGGATTAGAAGATTTTGGAAGAGGTTAGTGGTCTTAAGGAAATTGGCCAAGTTTGGGATAAAAAATAAATTAATTTATTTTTGAAGTTTTTGGTCAATTTATTAATTAAATAATTAATAAATTAGGGATAATGTCCAAATGACATTTTTAGGCTAGATTCCTTAATTAAAGATTTTTAATTAAGAGAGAGGGATTTAATGCCATAAAAATAAATTAATTAATTAAATAATTAATTAATTAATAAATGATGATGTCATCAAGGATTTTCAGAAAACAAAAATAATTTATTTTCTGAAGGATTTTTTGGTGTCTACATTTTGCCCCTCTTTGATGCGATGCCACAAGTGGCGTGGCGTCAAAGACAAGAAAACGAGATGCCGAGGCTAGAATCAGAAGAGGAGGGTATGACGCCTGGGTGGACTAGAAGAAAGAGGAACATGCCCCGGTGGGACAAAATCATGGAAGATGCACCCAGTGGGACAAGGAGAAAGAGGGATTACGCCCTGGGACAGAGTGTGCCCAGCGGGACGAGGAAGGAAAGGCCTAGGAAGAAAGGGGAGATAGATAACCTCACTTCTAAGAACAAATATGGATGATATGCAAGATGAGATGGAAATGCAAGATGCAAGATGCAGCTATATGTAAAGATGCAAGATTAATCTATATGATAAATGCAAGGGACCAGATAGCTCCAAGTGCAAACGGGAGTGCACAGCCTAGATTTAATATAGCAATGCTAGAGACCTGCCAAGGATACTAGGATCACGAGGCCTTGTCACCAGTGTTGCATAGGACTGACGAGGACTGACGCTAAACAAACACACAGGGTTGCCCCAACATCACACATGAAGCGCAGAGGCGACATGGCAGAACCGATGCTGAAGGAACCACAAACACACAACTGACTCACAGGCAGAATCGAAAGATCAAAAGACCTTGCCCCAGATTATCCACACACGCAGCACACCGTGATATAATGAATCGTGGTGACCCTGGTGGGATAATGAGAAGCCAAAAAAGATTAACAAGACCCAAAGGACAAAAATCCAAGATCAAAATGATAACTCCAAAAAGACATCCTTTGCCAAGGAGAGAGATTAGGTTTGATTGATGGTGGGAAGATTGGTCGGACAGGAGGAACGATATATCCTAAAGGACCAGGATGGAAGATTAGGTCAGACAGGAGGAACGATATATCCTCAAGGACCCATGGGTTGGTGAGAGAATAAGTGTAGTTGTTTACTGGCAAAAGCTGAAGTTCAAGGAATAATCAGGATGAGCAAGGATAAGTCAACAATTGATGTTGCTGAAGCACAAGGCCCGAGTGGGACTAAAAGTTTTCTGAGGCTGAGGATGGGACAAGATATTTGATCAAATGCTGCTGCAGGACGGACAAAGGTTATGTACAACAAGGAGGAACGATATGCACAAGGGATATGTACAGAAGCTCAAGATTGGGGATAGGAAGATCACACTCGGCGGGACTCTCACTAGGACGGAGACAAGAAGGATAAATACAGGAAGGAAAGCATTATACAGGAAAGGGAAAGGGATATGGTACAAGATATGGTACAAAGCTTTGGAATAGGATATGGATTGCAGATGGGTTGGAGGAAGATGGAAGCCGAATGCTTGGAGGATAGGGGAGATGGAACTGCTGGGAGATCTGTTATGGATGGAGGAAGAGGATGGTAGCTGAAAGGATAACTGAATAGATAAATAGCTCAGTTTACTATGTTGGCGCCTGTTTGCCAGGTTTTCACCAACATACTTGTCCAAGGCGCTTGAATTGCCAAGTTTTCATCATTGGACGATTATTTTCTCTTTCTCTTTTCTTCTTTTTTTTTACTTCTTTTTTTTTTTTTTTGCTTTTTTGCTTTTTTGCTTTTTTTTTTTTTTGCTTTTTTTTTTTGAATGTTTTTGGATTTTCTGATATATGCAGGATCAGGTTCAGGCATAGAACCTCTTCAGATGGATGATGTTGATAGGATCATTCAAGGGCTCACCTTCTGGTGTTGATAGCTGATAGGCGCCGGAGCCGAAGGATGCGGTGACAATATAGGGGCCCAACCAAGTAGGCTCAAACTTGCCTTTCTTTTCTCTATTTGCTAGGACCTTCTGATTTTCTTTAAGGACCATGTCACCGACTTGAAATTGTCTAGGATGGACCTTTTTGTTATAACTCCTTTTGAGTCGATTCTGGTATGCAACCAGGTGATCGTAAGCTTGCTGTCTCTTTTCATCTAGCAGATCTAGCTGTGTGAGACGGGCTACACGATAATCTTCATCAGTGGTGTAGTTCTTCATGGAGACTCGCAATGAGGGGAGCTCGACCTCGATCGGCAAAACGGCTTCAGCACCATATACAAGGGAATATGGGGTGGTGCCTGTGGGAGTGCGATAAGAAGTACGATAGGCCCAGAGGGTAGGATTGATTTGGAGGTGCCAGTCACGACCAGAATCATTAAAAACCTTCTTGAGGATTTTCAAGATAGTTTTGTTGGTTGCCTCAGCTTGGCCATTTCCTTGAGGGAAATATGGACTGGAGAAACGGTGATGGATGTGGAGTCTGGCACATAGATCATCCACATGCTGGTTTTCAAAAGGTGTGCCATGGTCTGTGAAGATGGTAGATGGTATGCCGAAGCGGCAAATGATGTGGTAAAGGATGAACTTGGATATTTGGATGCCAGTGGTTAGGGTGAGCGGAATCGCTTCAACCCATTTGGTAAAGTACTCTGTGGCTGTTATGATATACTTGTGTCCATCTGAAGAGAGGGGGGTGATCAAGCCAACGAGGTCGAGGCCCCAACATGAAAAAGGCCATGGTGGTGCAATAGGCTGTAGATCCTGTGCTGGTGCATGTATCAAATTGGCATGCTGTTGACATGGGAGACATTTCTTGACAAATTCACACGCATCATGTTCCATTGTTGGCCAATAATATCCAACTCTAAGCAGCTGCTTTGCTAGAACCATGCCACTCGTGTGGGCACCGCAAATTCCAGCGTGAACTTCTTGTAAGGCCAGGATGGCCTCGTTTGAGTCTAAACATCTAGATAGGACATTGTGATACCCGCGATGATATAGGGTGTTGGCTACAAGAGTGTAGCAGGAAGCTCTGCGAATAAGGTTTTGGCGTTGGTTGTTGGTGAGATGGGGAGATATGATACCATTTTTTAGATATGCATGGATTTCATGGTACCATGGGGATTGAGGACCAACCAAGACACAAACCATGTCTGCATCGGCGTTCTCATAAGCTGGTGAATGTAGCTGCTCGACTAGAAATTCATACTGTGATGCGTCTCGTGGTATTTCCAATAAGGATCCGATGGTTGCCATTGCATCTGCTGCTTTGTTCTGAAGCCTTGGGATCTGATTGAATTGTAGATGTAGGAAATGCTCTTTCAGTTTATCGACCAGTTGCTTGTAGGGTAGCAATTTGTCGTCCTTTGTCTGATACTCATCAAGGACTTGCTTGATAATGAGCTGTGAATCTCCAAAGACTTGTAGTTCTGTGATGTTCCATTGGATAGCTGTTTTGAGACCTAAGATGAGTGCCTCATATTCTGCAATGTTGTTGGTACAGGGGAATCCCAACTTGAATGATTTTGGAATATAGTCACCTTGAGGTGTGACGAATAGGATTCCTGCCCCAGAGCTATGGGATGTGTTGGAACCATCAAAGTATAGTTTCCACATGGGCTGCTCTTCAATCATGCATAAATGTTCATCGGGGAATTCCATGATTAGTGGATAGGCATCCACCAGTGGTGCTTCTACTAGTTGATCGGCAATGACTTGCCCTTTGATTGCTTTGCGATCTACATACTGAATGTCAAATTCGCTGAGTAACATGACCCATTTTTCCATACGGCCTGTGAGGGTTGTCCTTGATAACAGATACTTAAGAGGGTCCACCTTTGATATGAGCTTGATTGTGTGGCTAAGCATGTAATGTCTAAGTTTTTGAGTGGCAAAGACCACTGCTAAGCATGCTTTCTCCATGGGTGAATAGTTAAGCTCATAGCCCACAAGAGTGCGACTGATGTAGTAGATAGCTCGTTCTCTATTTTCATCATCATGCTGTGCTAGGAGTGCCCCTAGTGCTATAGCTGTTGTTGAGATGTAAAGGATGAGTGGGCATCCTGAAACCGGTGGTACTAGGATTGGAGCATTAGCTAGATACTCCTTGAGCTTATCAAAGCTTCTTTGACATATGGGATCCCACTTGAAGTTGGTGTCTTTGCATAAGAGATGTGAGAATGGTTGACACTTGTCCGCTAATTGCGAGATGAACCGCCGTACTGATTGAAGCTTGCCCTGTAGGCTTCTGAGCTGTTTGAGATTTCTTGGTGGAGGCATCTCTGTTATTGCTCTTACCTTTTTAGGATCGATCTCTATGCCTCGTCTAGAGATGATGAAGCCTAGAAGCTTGCCAGATGTTACGCCGAAGACACATTTCTTAGGATTAAGTTTTAAGCCATAATGATTCAGACGATCAAACACATGCTCTAGGATGTCGAGGTGCTCATCCCTTGTTTTGGATTTTGCAAGGATATCATCTACATAGTCTTCAAGGATCTTATGGATCATGTCATGAAAAATGGCTGTCATTGCTCGCTGATATGTTGCTCCTGCATTCTTTAGCCCAAATGGCATCATGTTGTAGCAGAAGGTACCCCATGGGGTTGTGAATGCGGTTTTATGTTGATCTGCTTCTGCTATATGAATTTGGTTGTAGCCTGAAAAGACATCCATTAATGATAACATCTCATGACCCGCTGTGAGGTCTACGATCATGTCTATGTTAGGTAGCGGGAAATCATCTTTAGGACATGCCTTGTTCAAGTCCCTAAAATCAGTACAGATTCTGATGTCGCCAGAAGGCTTTGTGACTGGCACCATGTTAGAGATCCACTCTGAATAGTCTATTGCTCTAATGATCTTAGCTTGGAGGAGCTTCTCAAGCTCTACTTTGACGAGCAATGCTACCTTTGGATGCATTTTCCTTAGCTTCTGCTTCACTAGCTTGACGTTTGGATCTACTGATAGATGATGAACAACAAGGTTTGGATCAAGCCCAGACATGTGGGCGTATGACCATGCAAAGTTGATGATGGATTCCTTGAGCAAGGCGCTGAGAGTGATTTCTTCTCCTTCTGTTAGGTTGACTGCAATGTAGGTGATCCTTGGACACTCTTCTGTTCCCAAGTTGATTGGCTTGGTCTCCTCTATGATGATCGGCGACTGCTCTGGTCTATAATCTTGGATAGGGGGAAGAGGCAAGGCTTCATCTTCTAGCGCCTGAATTGCCAGGTTTTCACTAGAAGATACACCCTTTATTTTTACTATTTTGGAATCATAATGTGCCCCAAGGGGGTTTTCACATAAAGACTCATGATGTTCTTTTGCTATTTCATTTTTGCGACTAAAGCTTGCCTCTTCCCCAAAATATCCTTCTGGGTGAAGCTGATAGACAGAGGTTGATGTTGGATCCTGGTTGACTGCTGGATCTGATGCCCCCATGAATTCTAGGAGTGCTTGTGCGCTTTGGAACTCATCGATGTGTGCGATGCTTGGTTGGTCCCAATCTATGAGGTCGGGGTTTGTGAGGGGAAGATCTATGAGGTTAATGGAGAGTTGTTGGAGGATAGAAGTCCCCAGGAGGGTGTCGTCGGCAAAGATATCATCGTAGGATCGGATGTCTTTCTCTTCGGGGATGTCTTTGATTTCCACAAGGTCATCCTGGCTATTCAAAAAGTTCACGTTGGTCATGTTAGTGCCCGCAGTTGTGGTATTGGGCTCTTGTTCAAGCAGGCGAGGGGTATTAAAGCCAAGTCCTTGCTATTCTGGATTTTGGGATGGTATGATAGGAAACAAATTTTCGTCCTCTTGTTGTCCTAGACCACCACCTTGATAGTTATAGTGTTCTGTGACATTTTTGTAGGGGATTGGATATTTCTCTTTGAAGTACTCAAGAAGTTGTGTGTCATGTGATGGGGGCTCTTTGTATAACCATTTGTTAATAGCTGGATCCATTTCTTTGCTGTTGATGGTACCATGAGACTCAAAAGTCATGTTTCCGATTTGCTTGAGCTTATAATGTTCCTCAACAGGCTTGTTTTGACAACTTGGGTGCCCTTGAGTATGTGGATCACGTGGAAGAGCTCCTACAGCAAATGCATCACTGAGGCTGTACTCGCCACAACCCTGGTTGTTGATCTTGATGGATGATAAGGTGGAAGAGAGGATGGTCTCTGGATCGTGATGGGATCGGGATGAGCTAGCAATAGAAGTACCAATATCGGTTCCAAGACAATGAGTAGAATGAGGGAAAGATGTTTCCATCGCAAGGCAGTATGCGAAGGGGTTAGGGTCAGCGTGGATGGTAACCTCAGTGCCTTGATGTGGAAACTTGATGCACTGATGGTAAGTAGATGGTACGGCCTTAATGGAATGGATCCATGGATGACTGAGGAGGATATTGAACGGTATGTCAAGATCAACAACGTGGCAGAGAGTATCTTGCGTTGCTGGGCCTAGCTGGATAGGCAAAGTCATAGTACCTTCAGAGGTACGCTCCAAGTTATGATATGCTTTGATAGTGATTTGCTCATGTTGTATGTCGGCCTCCGTGAACCCGATCTTCTTGATGAATTTTAATGTGCACAAGTTGAGGGCTGAGCCATTATCCACCAGAACTCATTTGATGGCAAAATCTCTGACCATGACGGCAATGTGGAGAGGAAGAATATGGTCAGGAGCGACATCTGGTATATCAGATTTTTTGAAGGACAAGGCACATGCTGCTGATAGGTGTCCCACAAGAGTTTCAAACTAAGCTGTGTTAATGTCCGTGGGGACATGACCTTCTTTTAGAGCTTTGTCCAGGATCTCCTGATGGATGGGTGATGTGCGGAGCAAATCCAAGATAGATATTTGGGCTGGCATGTTCCCAAGATGCTCTATGATATTGTATTGTGCACTTGGCACATTATGCTATGTTGCGCGTGCATTTGATGCTGGCCTGGTGTTAGACTGTACTGTGGATGCAGTAGATGTTGGCCTTGGAGGAGCAGCTGACCTCGGAGGAGCACCGGCAATAGTTATCCTACCACTGCGGGTAGTTGCAGCGCATTGTCGATCCGGCCCTCTGACATGGATGGTATTGATGGTGGGCTCATCTTGGATGGGCTCAACTTGAGTTATGCATCCGACATACTTGTCATAGTTGATGTAGGCCGCTGTGTGATCTTCTTGCTTGCCTTTGCCACGATTTTGGGGCTGATTGGCGTTGGCTTGATTCTTCCCGGTATTGTGTTGAGGGAACACATTTTGATATATTTGCAAACCGGCGTTGGGTGAAGCTTGAGCTGGTGCATCGACCTGGATCTCCTTGTGATCAATGAGATCCTGGATGTAGTTCTTAAGCCGCATGCACTTCAATGTTGTGTGCCCCTTCACACGATGGTAATCACAGTACTCTTTTTCTTTATACCAATCAGACTTTGGTGCGTTGTCATCCTTCTGTGGGATGGGCGGATATGTGATCATATTTGCCTTGGCTAGCTGATAAAAGATCTGATCTAGAGGCTCACCCAAAGGTGTGAAAGTCCTCTTTGGATTGTTCTGATTGTTGAGCTTGTTCTGCCTTGGGGCAACGTTAACTGTGTTAACAGGATTGCCTTGACGTGCTGGCTGTTGCTGTTGGTATTGCTGCTGATATTGTTGCACAGGTGGTTGATGAGCTTGAGGAGGCTGCTGATAAATAGGTGCTTGATATGCGGGAGCTGGTGGTTGCTGATAGATTGGCGCTTGTGGCGGTTGGTATGTTTGAACTGGTGTAGGACTAGCCACAATGAATTGTACATTCTTAGTGTCAGTGGCTCCATCTGTAACAACATTCTTGTTACGATTCCAGTAACGGGATTTATCATTGTTGGGTTTGTTCTTGGAATCATCCTTGAAGTGACGAATAGTGCCTTCGTCTAGGAGAGCTTTCTCGATGCCTATGCCTTTGCTCTTGATGTCTTGGTATGTCTGGAGACAGTTCATTTGCATGTGATGGGATAGCTTTGGATGCAGGTTATCAATGAAGATCTTTGTTAGATGCTTCTCTGGCGGCTGATATGATAACCTGGTTGTAAGATTCTGCCATCTTTGCAAGTATTCTGCAAGGCTTTCTCCATCTTTCTACTTTTGAGTTGCATAGGTCTAGCAAGGACAACTCATTCTCCACATTATGGGCATAGTGTGTGATGAACTTCTCAGAGAGTTCAGCAAAGGTTTTTATTGTCCCATGTGGTATTTTGTAAAACCACTCAACAGTAGTTCCTCCCAAGCTTTTGGGAAACAGGCGCAGGAGATAGTTATCACTGTAAGCCACTTCTTGGCACGCCATGTAGAACTCTTTGATATGGTTTACTGGATCTTCTTTCCCCCGATACTTGTCAAACTTGGGCATCTCAAAATGCTTGGGGAAAGGGATAGTTGCTATGGATCGATCGAAGGGATATGAGCACACCTCTTCGAACTTGTATGTTTTGTTCTCTGTTCCACTTTGTATCTCTTTTAGAGTATTTTTCATTGCTTCCCACTCAGCATTGAGTGGCGAGGGAACTGGAATTTCTGTTTGTGATGGAAGCTGTGGAACTAGATATGGCGTTTGCTGTGGATAAATAGGTTGGAACTGATTTTGGGGCAATGGTTGTTGGGGATATTGCTAGTGTGGCATAGGGGGATATTGTGGTAAATGATATGGAACCTCTTGATGTTGTTGGGCTTCTTGCTGTTGTTGAACTGGCGGTTGTTGTGGGACTGCTTGCTGATATTGGACATTTGGAACTTGCTGTTGTAACTGATGGGTGGGAACTTGTTGTTGCTGGGGGATGATAGGGTTTTGTTGCTGAGGCTGATAGCAAGGGACTTGCTGTTGTTGAGGAATGATGGGTGTTTGCTGAAAGGGGACATGTGGTTGCTATGGGGGAGGCTGTTGGAATGATGCTTCTTGCGGGTATGATGGTGGTAGTTGCTGAGGTTGGCTTTGGGTTTGGCTGATATAAGCTGGGTGCATGCCTGCATTACTTAGAGGTGGAACAGATGTGGGGAAGCTAGAAGCAAAGGGTGATGGGGTAAGATAGCTGGGGAAAGTTGGCTGTTGAGGTGGTGGAACTTGCTGGAAGGTATTTGAGATTTGGGACGAATAGCTTGAAGCCGGCGGTGGTTGGGGTAGTTGCTGCTGTGCTGCTTGGGCGAAGGCGGTTTGTTGATTTGCAACCATAGATGTAGGGGATTGAGATGGGATCCCCCATGCTTTCATTTCTTCTTGCGTAAGGCCCCATTGAGAGCTTGTGTTAGGGTGGACTGCAGTGGATGATGGAATGGTAGGAGCAACAGGAGCTTGGGACACGAATGATGGTTGAGAGAGAGGAGCTTGTTGAGGTTGTGGTTGAGCGGATGCTTGTGAGGAGGAAAATGAAGGAAACACCCAAGAGAAGGATGAGGTTGGAATGGGGAGCGATTGCACTGACCCCAAAGAAGAAGGTACAGGTGCTTGGGGGGTGAAGGGTGACGGTGCTCCTTTGATGGTGAAAGGCATTGCTTGACTTGTGAATGGTGGCGGTGTAAAAGCTTGTGTGAGAGGTGGAAGCTGACTTTGGGTTTGGATTTGGGCTTGGGCAGCCATAGCAGATGATGAAGCAAAAGGGGTATGAGATGGAGCGGATGGTGTTGCAGCTTGTGTTGTGGGGCTGGCGAGGCTTCCTTGCAAGAAAAGGGGAATGGTGGAAAGCTCTTGGGATGTTTGCATGATAGGATCAGGAAATGATTGGACAAACGGAGAATACGCTTGTGCTGGAACTTGGATAGTTTTGATGGGGATGCGTGGATAGAGAGATGGTGGGATGGAGGTACTTTCTGGCAGGTAGTGAACAAACGTGCTTTGCTAATGTTGTGGTACAAGGGCATTGGTTGCTGGTGGGCTTTCTGGAGGATTTGAAAATGCTTGGTTTGCCAAGGGGGATGAAGGGATGTTTGGATCTTCACATGGGTTACTGGCTTGGATCTGGGGATTGTAGGTCATCATGGCATTGGTGAAAAGGTTGGGATCGGATGAGGTTGTTGGTGGATAAGGATTCATGCTCCTTCTTTTCTGAGATCTGGTCTCAACAGGCATGGAGATGCAAGTGCTAAATGTATGCAAGATGTTTGGCTAAAAGATGTTGATGGATGCAAAGTTGATGAACTTCTAAAGATGATGACTTTCTAGGATGCAATGCAAGGATGGATCAAGATGGTGATGATGGAAGCTGGATGGAACGGCTATGGATCAAGATGGTAGAGGAAAGATAGGTTGCTGGTGGAAAGCTGGTGAAAGATTACTGAGTGGTCAACAAATAAGCTACTGTTTTTCCCAAATGGAGGATCAGAGATATGATGGGGTCAACCTAGGATAGACTGATGATTTTCGGTCAACAAGTTTCTTATCAATACACTCCAATCTCTTGCTCGAGATGATGGCTATGCAAGGACAAGGTTTGATTTCTTTATGACAACACGTTGTGTCAAAAAGAGGATGATGGTCTCTGATCTTGGATATGGGATAGGAACAACTCAAAAAGGTAGAACACTAAGTGTTGGTGGGACTCTGGATTTGGAACAAAGGATGATGGATCTGCTGGAAAGATATGGAAAGCTGATGGGGGGATGCCGGTGGAAAAGGTACTGAAGGGTGAAGGGACAATGCTCTATCTAAAGGGATAATGCAAATGACAAGGATTGATTCTAGAATGCTGGTAGGAAGATGAATGCAAATGCAACTAAGGTTTTGATTAATGATGCAAAGATGAAAGCTAGAATGAAACTAAGATGCAAGGCTGTTTGAGACAAGATTTCAAGATCTGAAGATGGAACAAGACATGAACAAGGATTTGGCTAATTTTCTGGGTCAAGGTTGACAAAGTGATGGTTAACTCGGAAACAGAAGGCAAACTGTTTGATACGGGCGTTATGGGAAATGTTCTCAAATCTGGTTTGGGATTTCTCCTCTGCTTGGGTTGCTTGGATAATGGATTGATAGGTCTTGGTGTTCTTCTTGATAACTTTTCGCTCTTGATAGGCTTGGGATTTGGGAAACTTTGCTTTAGGATGTTTGTTCTTGCTGGGCATCACTTGAAAAAAGAGGCTTCTGATTTTGAGGCAAAGGTTTCCAATGGCAAAGGTTAAAGTCAAAGTAATCTCCGCAAGGGACAAAGCAACCCTATGGGATACAAACAAAGGCAACTGACTCTGACAAAGCTTTGAAAGGTGTATGTTTCAACAAGTGTTTTCACGGAGTCTCTGACTGTCAAGCACTTCAAACAGATCTACCTAAGGAAGGTGAGTATCAAAATCGCTTGCCCACAGCTTGGTATCCCCCAGAAGGGAATACAAATGGTGAGTAATCTTGAGGCGACTCGGTAAACCCCTTGGAATCGGTCCTTGCACAAGGATTTTGATACTTTCGGATGTAGATAGGGTAGCCTCTATTTTATCAGGTTTTTAATAGTTCCGTGGTGTCTCCATACCCGGTTATGCTGATCATCCGTGACTCACTTAAGAGCCTTGCCAATTATGCTGGGGGAGAGGGATGTTTACCATCCCCAGACACGTGTTTGGCATGAACGCCCGGCGATTAGGAGATGTAAGTGATTCTTTTGGTATTCACTTATTTGTATACCGGCCGGGGGGGATACCGGTTTGAGGTCGTTCTCCGAGGAGGAAGCGCTTCTCCTTGGACAGGCCTCGCTAAAAGTAGAACAAGTGAACTTGTCCAAGTTCAAATGTTCCACGTTGCTTACTCTAACAAGGATTTATGCAAGAATTGAAAAACTCCTACATGCACATCAAGCAGATTTTGTTCATTTTCCCAAATTTGATTAAGTGATGTTCGAACTTTGAAATGAAGACACTCGTGATTAGATTTTGATTTGTTCTTTTCCTCAAAATGTAAATGAATTGAACGTTTGCAAGTTCTTTCCTTTTGTGCATTCAAGATTTGATTAGCGAGTTGATTTAAGAACTTTGAAAAAGCTTTGTTTTGTCCTTTAGATCACTCAAGAGTGAATTTGTTTGCTTGCTTTGGAATCTGAAATAGATGAGGGAATAGAGTTTGTTCGTTCCCTTTAGTGCATTCGAGATTGAGTTAGCTTTTCAAAATGACAATGACATTCTAGGACCTAAGTTCATTCCTTTAGTTTCATTCAAGATTGAGTTTGACCTTTGCTGTAATAAAAGAAATTGAAAAACCAGTCCCACGCAACTCAAGACAAAAAAAACAAAAAGCGACACTGTCCAGCTTATAGGCGACGCTGGAAAGTTCAGAGGCGACATTTAATTCCTACAGGCGACATTTTGTACCTCAAAAGGTGACAGATAAAAAACCAGAGGCGTGATTTCTTTTGTTACAGGCGTGATTTAATTACAAGAAGGTGACAGAAGAGAATTCTGGAACGTAACAGAAGTTGCCGACAACAGGAAAATCTCAGTTATGCAGGCGTGAAAATAGAGCTCATAGGCGTCATTTCTTTCCTCAAAGGCGTGATTTAATTGCATGAAGGCGTGACTGGATTCTTTGTAGGCGACATTTCTTTTGATGAAGGCGACATTTCTTTGTTTGAAGGCGACATTTAATTGCTGTAGGCGTCATTTCTTTTCATGAAGGTGACATTTCTTTTATTTCCTGCAAAAAACAAGCATATAAAGTATAATTTCATCAAAATGATTGTGGTTTGAGTCCCACCGGGCGTGCCAGAATGTAGACTAGGATTTGAGCGTGCACCTAAACCTGTTTTGAAGGCCAAAGACAAACAAACATCATAGCATATTATCAAATCAAATTTAATGGTTAGCAAACTAAAATCAAAGCCACCTCAGTTTAAGCTTAAAATGGATGCGCCCATGCACCGTTTGATATGCTTAGATATAGAGGGATGTGGGTGTGCAAACTCAAGCACTTGGAGCATGCAAGATAAATGATTTGAGGATCAAGAAGACCCAAAATGACACAAAATAGGTATGAGGAACCTATTTTGCCTCAAAGGCCTCAAGAACACACAAATATGCAAAGCTAAATGAAAGAACTAAGATTAAAACAAGAAATGAATCTATGTTAATCCATTTAAGCTAATTTAGATGTGATTTAAGCTTGAAAATGATCTAAAATGATGAACTTATGCTTATACTAGAATGAAAATGACATTATAACTTTGCTATTGAGTTTGAAAGTTGAAAGATGATTTGCCTTAGGAAGTGAGGGTATTTATAAGATTTCTAAAGGCTTGGGGTAGGAGGAATGAATGGCCAGGATTGAAATCCTTAAGAGAGGCCAAGATTCACTCAAAGGGAAGCACATGGATTGTGCTAGTTCTCAGCCAATCAGGAGGTGACACATGTCACAAGGTGAGTGGATGAAGGGAAGGGCAAAAAGGAGTCAACAAAGGGGGCTCCAAGCTCATAACTCTCCAAATAAATGCTTGTAAGAGCAATGAATGGGCTTTAAGAGGCTTTGAAGACTTTGGGGAAGCAATAAATGCTTTGTGGTTGAGATATTTGGAAGGAAAGACTTTGCTTTGGTTTAGGAAAGTCTTAAGCTTGGTTAGGATTGCACAAAGGTTTAAGGGTAGGATTAGGATTAGATTAGGACAAAGAAAAGGATTAGGATGGGTGAAGAGGGTGGTTTTTGAGAAGATTCTAGAAGAGTCTAGATTTCTCCTTAGTTTCATGGAATAAAAGGTTATTCATTCCAAAAGCTTAAGTTTTAGGAATATTTATTAAAATATTTTCAATAAATATGAAAATTAAATATTTAACCTTAATTAAATATTTAACCTTGGGATTAGGGTTAGAAAAGATGGGATTAGCCTTTTAATCGAAATTAAGAAGGGATTAGAAGATTTTGGAAGAGGTTAGTGGTCTTAAGGAAATTGGCCAAGTTTGGGATAAAAAATAAATTAATTTATTTTTGAAGTTTTTGGTCAATTTATTAATTAAATAATTAATAAATTAGGGATAATGTCCAAATGACATTTTTAGGCTAGATTCCTTAATTAAAGATTTTTAATTAAGAGAGAGGGATTTAATGCCATAAAAATAAATTAATTAATTAAATAATTAATTAATTAATAAATGATGATGTCATCAAGGATTTTCAGAAAACAAAAATAATTTGTTTTCTGAAGGATTTTTTGGTGTCTACAGATTCAGAAAAAGAAAAATATATTAAATCATATTAGAAAAAAATATGAAATATATGGTTCACTAGAGGAGAGGGTCTTCTTCGAGAATGTATAATTTGTTTTTTTACTAGATTAAATTTTATATGAAAAATATGGTGGGAGATGAAAACAATTAAATTTAGGTAAGTTAGACTTTGAATTATTATAACGAAGAAAATATACATCACAAATTAATTTTTCTTTTTTTCAAGCAGTGATTATATATGTCCTTTGTAATGGGTTTTGAAATCAGAGAAAAGGAATGTTATTAACATATAGTTGTTTGGTGGGAACTAGATCCCCTAATTTTTTGTATTTTTTAGCAATTAGTTTACATTATCTTCAAATTCCAAACAAAAATGTCACTTTTATAACATTGAAATTGAACAGTTTTGACACTTTAAAGTATAGGACACTCACGATTAAGTTTTCTCAGTCAGCTTTGATGTTATTTTAATCGCTGAACTCTCATAATGTAAATATTGCCTCACATGAGTATGTACTCAATTACTTATAGTCATGAAGTTGACATGACAATTTTTATATTTTACCACATATAATATCTATATATGTGGATTTTATTAAATGGTTAAATGCTATTATCATGTCATTATCAATGAGATCCAAATAGACACTATTTCATGTCATTATCATTGAGCTCCAAATAGACATTATTTCATGTCATTATCTATATTTTTATGTTCTCTAGATCACAATGTCGGTAAGATACATTTCAATTATAGAGAATTTTTGTATTAGTATTCAGCTAAATTGTATGGTTTGAAATTTTTTAAATATATATTTAGTTTTTGTGTTATGGCTATGGTAAATTTCTTTTACAAATTAAAAAATTTGAATATTTATTATTTAAGATATATTGTTGTGCATATTTGAGTTATAACTATGTGCTTAATTTATTTGAAAGCTTTTATTTATGAAAATGTTAAATTTTAAGCATTTATAAAGTAAGAAATTGGTCATATTTTTATTTATTCTCCTCTAAAATGTATAAATGGTTGTTTGAAATGTGAGAAAACTAGGTTTCAAGTATAGGTGTAGGAAGAAGTGGCTCAAGAAATTACCTTGAGTCTAAAAGTAATTATGAGGCCATAATATGTGTATAATTATTAACCAACAACATAAATAGAGTAGTTACATAGACTTAAATGATTGGTCAAGGATATAACACAACTATGGGAGAGTGACAGATGCCACTTGGGTACTCTCCTCACCTTAAGGTAGGAACACATGCTCAAACCTACAAACTCATCCCTTCACATTCTTTCGATGATACTCTTCGCATTCCTTTAAGATTATTTTCATTGGTATGATTGAGAATCGTATCTAACATGAGATCCATCTCTATGAATATTTGTGATTGAATTCAGAATTTGTTGCATATTTTCCCATGTCCATTTGCATGTGCAATTTTTTGGTCTATATGTAAGTCTTATTCCCCTAATTTGTGTAATTATGTTTTTTTCACATGCAACTATTTCCTATGACAATGGGGTGGACCTATGGGTGGTATCTTGTTGGATAGCCTAAAGCCACGATTAGGGAGTAGTGGATCTATTCGAGCAATATAGTATCACGCATATGATGGAAGAAGGTGTCATGCCCATAATTTTTCACTCAAAACATACCAACATTTTTTTTTAAAGGGTTTATAAGTTAATGTCTAGGGTTGACAGTTGACTAAAGTACAGTTGATACAGAGAAGGTGCAGTTAACTTGATCAAGTGGTTATAGTTAACGGTCGCCCCTAGCATATTACAATGCCCAATGGGTTCTAAGGTTAACTAGCAGGTCCTAGTTTCATTTCAAATAACATATCATGAGTTAAATGGTTATTACCTTAGCTCTATTAGCCCTTGGAGAGTTGTCCAACAATAATTTGAGGATAAGATTGATTGTACGGATCCAATATACATCTATTTTTAGGTGATGTTTACTAGGTACGATAACTTTAAATGACCACCTAAAATAATAGTGCAAAACTAGATACTAAAAGTTCTCTATTGACCCAAAAGGAAAAATCGAAACACTTTATGATCAACTAAACTAAAGGGATGAATTAGATCAATCTGATAGATTGAACTCAACACATTAGTTAAAGTAATTTAAAATGAATTGTCTACATGATTCTAAAAGTACAAGTGAATATAAACTTCTAAACTAATACTAAAGGAAACAATTTCCTCATACTAAATAGCTAACTAAACTATACAAGGAAAATAATTTTCCAAATAAATAAATTACTTACATAATAAAAATAATTATATTATTTGTTATTGTTTAATTAATATCTTAAATTAAATTGACGGTTAGATAACAATTATATTAATTAATATCACTATTTAATATAATTAATAACATAGTAAATTAATTAATTAAAAAAAAATATATATTAATTAATAAAATATTAATCAACATAATTAATTAATAAAATTAATAAATATCATTTATATTATTTAATATTATTAATATTAAACAATACAAATAATATTTATTAATTAATTAATTTTATATTATTAATATTAAATAATACAAATAATAACTATATAACATAATTATAACATAAATAACAATTAAAAATAATTTTAAAAAAAAGGTGTGCATGTTAATATTTTGTTTTAAAGTCCCCCTTTGGGAACTGGGCGGGGCCTATGCACTGCCTTGGCAGTGCGTACCTACCTTGGTAGGTGCACAACCTATCATTGTAGGCCCCCCCTCCTCACGCAAGCCATGGGGAGGAGTGGGTGGCGTGGGGTCCACCACCCCACCCCCCACTTTAATATATATATTTTTTTAATTTTATTTTTAAAAAAAAATTAAATAATCTTTTTTTTTTTAAAGTCAAAGCCCACAAACGTGGGTATAATATAAATTTTTATTTATTTATTTATTTTATATTTTCATTTTTATTTTATTTGAATTTAATATTTGTTTGCAACACATTGTTTAATTTTTTTGTGGGGGACCTTTTTGGGGTGATAGCCCAGGTGGGTTCCCCATGATGACTGGGCTTCTAGGATAGGATAGAATAGCCCCTTTTTTTGTGTCTAGTCAATAAATGGAATAGATGAAACTAATTAAATATAGACTGTGGCAAAGGAAAATGTATGGAAATTTTTCCCATACATTTTCTAGAGACCTGTAGGTCTCTTTTTGCCTCTTTTCTCTAGTTTTTTTTTCACTTATTTGTTTTCTTTGATTGCATTTGATCTCTATTTTTTTTTGCTAAAAGTCTAAGAGGTTTATTTAATTCTTGTTTTGCACTCACAAGATAAAATTGATTTCTCCTATAAGACTTTATATGCAACAATGAATTTAACATAAAGTGGTTATAACAATATCATCTAAACTTTTGAAAATATTAAACTACTTTTCCTTCCAACATGATATGGAAACTTATTTCTTCTTGTTACAGCAACAATATGCTATTAGAAATGGAACTTAGAAGGTTTTCATAGCAGTTTAATAAGAACAAGAAACAAATACAACACTTATTAATTTTCCAATATGAAATCTAACATGAAACTTTCTAATATAAAGATCAAGTTTACAATATCTCTATTTCTACATTGAGTCCAATTTACAATAACAATATCATTATTTCCCTACAACTTGATAAGGTCAAACAAGAGTCCATTACAATATCAACATGAGTGTATTCTCATTTCATAGTTTCCAAAAACACAATATTGAACAAGATGAAACTATTACAAGGTGAAATAAGTTCTTTCTTTCAAGATTCATGAGGTATTGAACACAATACTACAAATAAAAAAAAGATATTCTCACATGCTTCTTGATACACATATCTCAAATTTCAAATACAATACAACATGGAATGTTTCTCATTCCAATAGTTCACAACACAACACTTTGGCTTTCACAAAAACACCAAAAGGAATCACTCCAATGCTTCCTCTTCTTGCAACAAGATCATCAATACCTGCAAATGAAAATGATATAGACCATAGGATGCTCACCTCCCATCCTAGGCTAAAACAAGAGTCTCCAAATGACTCATAAAATTGGGGTGAAGGTGGAACCAAACTCAAGGGGAGAAAGCACATTTCATAGAAATATAAGCCAAGCCCACTCTTGGCTTTCTCAACACACATTTTGCCACAAAATCTCAACCCAATAAAACCTCCTTATGACCCCCAAAAAGAAATGGCTACATGGAGCCCATACATCCATGTTTCTTCCCTCTCCATAACAAGGAGAGACTCTACACCCATGGTTGTCCCAAAATTCCCTTCACCCCCAAGGCTACTCTTCCCTCCCAAGGGTGAGTGCGGCCTTGAGAAAACTCCCTTAACAATACAAAACAACAAGAAATCTTCAAGAGAAACAAAGCTTCACATGTACATAACAAAGAAATCATACACTACAACAAGCTCAAGAATCCACAAAACAACTACTCACATACAATAACAAGATTCGCCAACATTAAGCACAAATAACACAATACTAGTTTTCTCCATGCAAGAATGAAAATATTCTTGAGAGCTCATTCACATGAAAACATAACAAGTAGAACAATGAATGCCACCAACCTAGAATCCAAGCTTAAGGAAGAAATTTGATGAAGAGCCTCCTCTAAGTCTTGCTTCTCCAAACTAGCAAAGTCTCCAAATCTAGAGAGTGGGTGTCAACCCAATTCTTCCCCCAAAATTTCTACTAAAAGAGGTTCCCCACCAAACCCCCAACTAACACTCATTAATAGGTATGGCTCATAGAGATTTTCCATCCATCCTTGTCTCCCCTCATAAATGATATGGTGACCAAGAATGGGGAAAGAGGAATGGGCTTGTCCTCATTTGCCAACCCTCCATTTTCGAAATTTCACTTGAGAGGTACTTTTGAAGGGCCATAAATGAGTTATGGGCTCAATATTGACTAAAATTTAACACCCAAACCAAGGTACATCAAGTGGGGTGGCTTAAAAAGACCCTAACTACACCCTAGGGGCTCATTTAACCTCCCTAAAATTCACTTGAAGTTTGAATTCGGGTTCAACATGGTTTGACTTACTCTAAGGCTTCCTAACCAAAAGTTTACATGTGGATCCTAAAGGGGTACCATCCTAGGTTGATGGGCATCCAATCCCCAAGTGGACATGTCATGGCCACAAGTACACACACAAGTGTCAAGTGACACAAATAAAAATGACACATCACAAGCCATGTGGCATATCCACTTGGGCATTCTCAACATAAATCACATTTACAATTACATAAAAAATTAAATACATTCAAACACATTACTTTTACTAATTAAATACAATACAATGAGGTTTTTTCCTCTCACTAGAAGCAACCTTGGCTCGAAATGATTTACACTTTAGTCTATGCTCTGGTTCCCTGAATTTACCATGGTCTAATTCCCTACACATTAAAGTCCAACATCAATAGTCCAAAGAATAAAAACATGTAAATTCATAACATTAATAATCAAGATAATTCATCTGACATTTCATAATTCACTTGACAATAATCATTCATCTATAACATACATACAACTCATCATGAAGTACATAATTCATCACTAAATTAAACTTAATCATAATCATTGCATATATAATTCAATTACAATTAAATATCATCATAACATCATAATCATTCATAAAATCTACTTAATCTCACATAAAGGTTCCAAATAGATATCATAGTTTCATCAAAATAACATAACTGAATGTGTAACTAAACTCTAAGGTGATAAAACCATAACATAAAGTATCAACAAATCCATAGAGCATCAAAATATAATCATCAAATAGTCTATCTCAAATGCAGAACTGAATGGCTATGACAAGCTCGGGGTGAGGCCTCACATCCTCCCCCCTAGGCATGAACTTCCTCCTGGAGTTCATCAAAAAGATGGGGGTATTGTGCTCTCATCTGCGCTGCATCCTCCCATGATGTCATAACCTCATCATAGCAATCCCACTAGACCCTAACCTGGTCCAGCTCTCAGCCTCAAAGTGCAAGCGTTTGGCGAGCCAAAATGCGAATGGGCTCCAAAGCCAACTGACCGTTTGAATCCACCTGCAAGGCATCCCAATCTATGATATGAGTCTCATAAAAAATATACTTCCTCAACACTGACACATGAAAGACATCGTGGATGCATGACAGGCTCGGTGGCAAAGCAAGACGATAGGCGACAGGACCTATCCGCTCAAGAATCTCAAATGGGCCAACAAATCTAGGTGCAAGCTTAGAGCCCTTCCCAAATCGGATTGGACTCTTATGAGGTCACACTCTCAGAAAGACCCTATCTCCAACCTGATAACTATGATCCTCCCTCTTGGCATCTACATACTTTTTCTGTCTATCATGTACCTCCTTCAGACACTATCTAATCAAGGTCACCTGTTGCTCCAACTTTCACACTAACTCAGGACCTAAAGCAACTCTATCCTCAATGCGGTCCCAACTCAATGGTGTTCTGCATGGTCTGTCATATAATGCCTGATAGGGAGGCATACCTAGAGAAGTGTGATGCCCATTATTGTAGGCAAATTCAACCAAATGAAGGTACTCCTCCCACCTAGTCTGATGATCCATGACATACATGTGAAGCATATCCTCCAACACCTGATTTACCCTCTATGTCTGACCGTCAATCTCTGGGTGATAAGCGGTACTAAAATTGAGCTTAGTGCCCAAAGCTATCTGTAGTCCTCTCCAAAAAGATGATGTGAAGAGAGAATCTCGATCTAAAATAATCTTATAGGGTATGCCATGAAGTCTAACAATATCCCGCAAGAAAACTTGTGCTACTGCTGGGGCTGTAAAAGTGGTCTAAACAGGTGAAAAGTGGGCTACTTTGGTCAGCTTGTCAACTGTCACCATGATGGCATCATGGCGTTGAGATGACATAGGGAGACCAATGATGAAGTCCATAGAAATAACATCCCACTTCCACTCTGGTATCTCATGAGGCTAAAGAAAACCACCAGGGTGACGATGCTCTACCTTAACCCTCTGACACTCAAGACACCGTGCCACTATCTCAACTATGTTTTGTCTCATCCTTGGCCAATGATATAACTACCTCAAATCTGCATGCATCTTCTTGACTCTGGGATGTGAGGCATAAGGGGCTCTATGAGCCTCTAGCATGATGAAAACTCACATGTCACCAGAGGATGGGACATAGATGCATCCTCTATGGCATAAAATCCCATCGAAATCTAGGGAATATCCTGAATATTTACCCTCAAGGGTACTTTGAGACCGAATGATCTGACTAACCTCTGTATACCAAACATCCTCATGTAAATGATGCAATATTTGATCCCTCAACTCAATACCTACTATCATAGAGTAGGCCCCATGGCGTCTCCTACTCAAAGCATCGGCAACCACATTCTCCTTCCCCTTGATGTAGTGGACATCAAAATCATACTCACAAAAGAATTCCATCCACCTATGCTGACATGCATTCAGGTTCAGCTGAGAGAAGATATACTGTAAGCTCTGATGATCTGAATGGAGCTCAAACCGATGTCCAAAAAGGAAATGCTGCCATCTTACTAAAGCATGAACCAATGCAGCTAACTCAAGGTCATGAGTGGGGTAGTTAAGTTCATGAGTCTTAAGTTTCCTAGACTCATATGCAATGGCTCACCCATTCTGCATAAGAACTACTCCCAAACCATCTAAGGAAGCATCTGTGCATACAACAAAATTTATTGAAGATCAAGCACTGCTAGAATAGGAGCACTAGTAAGTACCTTCTTGAGTTCTTGAAAGGCCCTTTCGCACTTCTCGGTCCACTCAAATTTCTTTCCCTTACGCTGAAGAGAAGTGATGGGATGAGCCACTCTAGAAAAACCCTTGACAAAACATCTGTAATAACTTGCCAATCCCATAAAGCTCCTGACCTCGGTCACTGAAGTAGGTGCAAGCCAATCCATGATGGTTCTAATCTTAGATGGATCTACTAAGATTCCATCTCCTAAAATAACATGCCCAAGGTAATGAATCTATGTCCTATAGAAAGCACATTTGGACAAACTGCCATACAACTGATTGTCTCTAAGACACTGCAATACCTATCTCAAGTGCTCTTCGTGCTCCTCTTCATCCCGTGAATAAATCAAGATATCATCAAGGAACACAATTACAAACTTATCAAGGAAAGTGTGGAATACCCCATTCATAAGGCTCATGAAAACTGCTGGAGCATTAGTGAGTCCAAAAGGTACAACTGTGAACTCATAATACCCATATCTGGTACAAAATGCAGTCTTAGGGATATCACTATCAACAATCCATAACTGGTAGTAACCTGACTTAAGATCAATCTTGAAAAACACTTTAGCACCCTTAAGCTGATCAAATAAATCATCAATCCTGGGGAGCAGATAGCGATTCTTAATGGTAAGCTTATTAAGCTATCGGTAATCCATACATAACTGCAAGGATCCATCCTTCTTCTTAACGAAGATAATAGGTGTGCCCCAAGGTGAAACACTAGGATGAATGTGACCCTTCTCCAAAAGTTCCTCTAACTGAATCTTGAGCTCATTAAGCTCATTAGTGGTCATCTTGTAAGGTGCCCTCAAAATTGGAGCAGCTCCTGGCACAAGATCTATATGGAAATCTAATACTCTATGAGGAGGCATGCCTAGAAGCTCATTAGGAAACACATCTGCAAACTCCTGAAGTATAGGATAATCATCAAGAGATGGTTTCTCTTCCTCCTCATCCTCTCTATCACTGATAGCAATAGCAAAAATTTGACATCCCTTTCGCATGCTCTACTTAAGCTGCATGGATGAGATCATACAAAGAGGGATGCCTCTCTGAATCCCGCAAATCACAATGGGTGTACCATGATCATCAAGGTACTCGATCCTCTTATGTCAACAATCTAACTTAGCTCTGTGGGCATAAAACCAATCCATGCCAAGTACTATGTCATAAGAACCAAGAGGTGTGATTTGATGATCCATAGTAGTGATGAAATCACCAATCTGCACCTGGCTATCCTTCACTAAAGAGTTGACTGACACTCTTGATGCTAACTCCACTTCCCAACTAACTTCCTATCTTGCTGCCACAAGCCCGCAACGCTCCACAACAAATGGAGATATAAAAGAATCAGTAGCACCAGAATCAAACAATATGGTAACACTAATACCGCTAATCATACCTGTAGCCTCTATCATTGTGACCTGGTGCTCAACCTGGCGGTTATCTACTGCTACAAAAACCTTGTGAGTCTTTCCAAAGTCTCCTACTATAGGCTCTGATGCTTCCATACACTAACTGCTTGACATCTAACCCTATGGACAATCATGAGCTAAGTGCCCCATGGCACCACATGCATAGAAAGGACCACGTGTGAAAGTCTGAACTCCCTGTGGCCTCAAGAACTGTTGTCCCCTGGTCCTACTAGAACCGCTAAAACCACCCCAAGAGGACTACTGAGTCCGTTTTGGGGGTGCATCTGTATACTATTGTCGTTGATCCTTCCTCTATCCCTGTGCTGCCACTGTTTGGGCTTGGAGCCCTGTTGTCCCTGTGGTGGCTTTTGTTTATGGTTTTGTTGAGTCTGTTGTTGCGGGTTCTTATTAAAAGACCTTGAGGAATAACTGTTAATACCCTTCCAGTGACTCTTCTGGTGTCCCTGTGATTGTGATGCAGAGTTATAGTTCTGAGACCTGTCACAAGCATCTCTAGACTTACCCCAAATTTCTTCTACAACCAAATCCATCTCAACTACCTCACGAAGGGTCCCTAGAGAGGTCATGCGAACCTATCCTAATATCCAATCATTGAGTCCCTTAACAAATCAGTTGACTCATAGCTTTTCATCCTTCATGTAGTCTACATAAGGTAACAACTCAAGGAATCGGGTCTCATACTATAGCACTATGAGCCCCCTCTGCTGGAGCTCATGGAACTCATCAATATGCCACTGCCTATAGTGTTCTGATAAGTATCTATCTCTAAACCTTTCTAAGAAGGTCTCCCAAGTCATAGTGTCCATAGTGGTGTTGTTCTTAAATTCTTCATGTTTCCACCATGTGGAAGCACCTCCTCTCAAAAGGAGTACTACAAAATGAGCCTTGACATTTCTATCATACTGACACAACCCAAAGCACCTGTCCAAGCTCAAAAGCCATGCCTCGGTATCTATACCCTTAGTAGAACCATAATACAAAGGTGGTTGTAACCGAAGGAGATCTCTAATATGGTCCCCCTCATCACGAGGTACCCTCTGAACTAAACCGAGTGGTGGTGGTTCTGGCATGTGAACTGATTCCACCTCATGTGCCCCTTGCCCTTCCTCACGATCTCGTGAAGGGCTCCTAGTTCTCTCTCTAGCCTCTGATCTCTGTCCTCTGGACAGCTGGTTCTTTGACTGAGGAATAACTAGAGGCAACCTTTCCTATATAACTCCGATGAGGTTCTATGAGGTTAACATGACTTCCTAATTAGGATTTGGTGGTGGTGGTTGATTTACTGCTGATATCTCAACCCTTTGTTCAACTTGCTCGCAACCCGAGGGAGCTCACCTAGCCCCTCGTCCTCTAATACGTCTTTGAGCTTGATGCATAAGGGGAGGCATCCTAAAAATTTTCAATAAGGGTTAAAGTTAGCTAAGAAACGTAATGGGTTTAGGTTCCAATATTGAAACCTAGGCTCTAATACCAAGTGTCATGCCCATAATTTTTCACTCAAAACACACCAACATTTTTTTTTAAGGGTTTATAAGTTAATGTCTAGGGTTGACAGTTGACTAAAGTACAGTTGATACAGAGAAGGTGCGGTTAACTTGATCAAGTGGTTATAGTTAACAGTCGCCCCTAGCATATTACAATGCCCAACGGGTTCTAAGGTTAACTAGCAGGTCCTAGTTTCATTTCAAATAACATATCATGAGTTAAATGGCTATTACCTTAGCTCTATTGGCCCCTGGAGAGTTGTCCGACAATAGTTCGAGGATAAGATTGATTGTACAGATCCAATATACATCTATTTCTAGGTGATGTTTACTAGGTACGATAACTTTAAATGACCACCTAAAATAATAGTGCAAAACATGATTCTAAAAGTACAAGTGAATATAAACTTCTAAACTAATACTAAAGGAAATAATTTCCTCATACTAAATAGCTAACTAAACTATACAAGGAAAATAATTTTCCAAATAAATAAATTACTTACATAATAAAAATAATTATATTATTTGTTATTGTTTAATTAATATCTCAAATTAAATTGATGGTTAGATAATAATTATATTAATTAATATCACTATTTAATATAATTAATAACATACTAAATAAATTAATTATAAAAAAACTAATTATATTAATTAATAAAATATTAATCAACATAATTAATTAATAAAATTAATAAATATCATTTATATTATTTAATATTATTAATATTAAACAATACAAATAATATTTATTAATTAATTAATTTTATATTATTTAATATTATTACTATTAAATAATACAAATAATAACTAAATAACACAATTATAACACAAATAACAATTAAAAACAATTTAAAAAAAAAGGTGCGCATGTTAATATTTTGTTTTAAAGTCCCCCTTTGGGGACTGGGCGGGGCCCACGCATTGCGTACCTACCTTGGCAGGTGCGCAGCCTGTCACTACAGGCCCCAGGCATCATATCCCTATTTATTATATATTATTATATCAAGTTGTAACATGTATAATTTAGAGCATTTGAGTCCTCATTTATAAATGTAATTTTATTTTGAGACATCTTGTATGGAAGGATGTGAATTGGCCATATAAGTGGTGTTGATATGTTCATTAATTTTATTGCATATTAGTGTTGGTGTTAAGCATGCATATTGTACTATGGATATGTAAACCAAAACGAGGGATAAAAGTGGCCAAATCACTCATTTTGGCCATGTGATGTTTGCATTATTACCATTAAAAATTAATTCCCTATTGAAAATAACATGTTCGTGAATAATACATTGATCACAGGGACTAATAATGGAAGCCTTGGCCTTTGATCTCATAGACACAAGACAACATGACATAACATGTACGCCGCTTTAACGTACAAAAAAAATGCAAACACTATATTTGATTAAACCTCTTACAACCAAGAATGATTAAACCTCTTACAACCAAGAATTTGAGAGTAAAGGAAAAAAAATACATCTTGATATGGATCACCTTTAGTCATATGCACAATGGAAATTTGAAAATTGAATTCCATGTCCCCATACCATGTTACACTTTATTTTATGCACATTAAATACTCGAATTTACAAAATCACACAAATAACATTGTCAATGACCATGACATCAAGTCATTTGATATTTTATGTTTGCAAGAAGTGCACATGCATCCTAATAAAATAAATTCTCTTCCAACATTTCAATGTCTCTTCAATTCGTGACATACATGGCACAATGACTCTAACAAGGAAGAACATAATTGTCTGAAAAATAACACAACACATGTCAAAAAATATTGAGGCCATGACAATAACAATAATACTACTTAGTAATGAAGTCAATATTTGCAACATTTACTCAAGGCCTAATGCTCCTGTATAGGAGATTACAACAATTATCAAAAGAGTGGTTAGCAATATAGATCCCAAAACCATTTTGTATATTCTAAGAGTTTTCAATATTGACATATCAACGGAAAATAGATGCAAAATAACTTGTCAAAGTCATTTGTGATACCACAACATACATTTTTTGTTAAATCATTCACACAATATAAATAAGTCACTAACTGATAACATTTGGTCAAATACAACTATGAACATATGCCCCATTTACAAAGTAGAGGCATATTGGACTAACCACTTCTCTACTTTTCTAAGAACACACCTAACACAATAAAATAATTCTATTTCAAGGTGCTAATATAATATTGAAATAAACAAATAAAAATAGATCAAGTCATACAAAAATAGTATATGTATAATTGCACAATCATATTAACAAAACTATTGTTACTTCTAACAAACTTATCTATTTCTAGCATGTAATGCCCCGCTAGGGAACCCAGGATAAATTAACCTAAAACATGCAACTAAGGTTACAGAATAATTTTTTTCTTAAGAGTTTACAAACAACAACAACAATGTTAACAATGTGGAAGCAATACAATATAATTTACAACTCACATACAAGTACATCTCAAACATAGATTACAAATCTCAAGGGTTCCTTGATGTAGATTACGTAAATATTAATTCATTACTTTAGATTAGATATAATTACAAATCTCATGTATACAAATGAATGATAAGTACAACATCATATAAATGAAACATAATTACAACTGATACCATAAGGTATCCATAATGAAAGACATCCTCTGCACATGTCGCAGGGTATGTAACAAGATCAACACAAAGTACAATATGATATCTCCAAATATAACTGATACAATGGCATAAGAACACATAATAAGAAAGATAAGAATACATCTCCAACAATGATGACAAGAAGGTACAACTACCACAAGGATCATCCAACATTGGTACACGAACATCAGAATCTCAAATGGTAAAAGAATCACTACCACCTGACCTTGTGGAACCTAAATGGTCCACATCCATCGTGCTAAGGAGATAACTACAGACCCCACTCGGATATCAAACATCAACAATCAACACAATACAAACTAAGAAAGAGATCCCGAAAGCTTTCTAACTCAAAGGTACAATAGGATAACCAAGGTAAAACATATTCAACCGGAGACAACCAACACATGTAGGAAACCTATGATGCATAAAGGGAAGTGTCATCACACAAGCCAACTCTAAGGTTATCCTGGTAGTCTCTCCAGACCCCAGCGCACTAGTGACTCTATGCGGTATCAGTAATCTTCTAATGTAGATGAGGTACCAACTATTTCATATCAAGTCCACGTAGGTGGCAAGCATCTTCCCACTGCCATCCTAGTCAAAACTCAATCAAGTAACTCGGGCATGGGCAAGGCACACAAAATCTTATTAATTCATTTTAAACTCTCAATGTCATTTAATTATCATTTTATTAATTCACTTGCAATAAGTTATCTTGGTAGCCACTTGCGGGCTTCGGCACCTATTGCAAGCTTCTTCCCACCTATACACTTAGTTAACCTACCTAGGTTCACAATTCTATAAATAAATCTCATAAATCATATCGTCATTTATCAAAGTGTTCTCAAACATAAAATTCAATAAAATAACACATGAGGGATAAAACAAACACTCACACAACCCCCAAGCCTCTGGTAACATTCCTAGAATAGGCAATGTAAAACTCCCATGAAGCCCATAATCACTCTTCAAATGCATTTCCATAACAATACATAAAATCTCAACACTCAATTAATATCTTAGTTACATATTAAAATTAATTAATCGAAAGCTCGAGTCTATTCTACAAAACAAATACCATTCTTGTTATGTATACCTATCAATGAATTTAACCATTACTAATAAAATCAAAACATCATTAAAAATATCACCCAATAATTAACCCACAATTTCACTAATAAATATTAATCATGAATTCACTTATTAAACATTATATATTTTTAAATAGTTATTAATAAATTTAAATTTAATAAAAATTAAATTAAATTTATACATTTAATAAATGAAAAATAAAATTAAACATTAAAGTGTGTGTGGGTGGGGGGGGCAGCCCTCCCCACCTTGCGGCCCCTACTACAAGTACATTATGGCAGACCACAAGCCTTGTGGCTGCCGCAAGGGGGTAGTTGGGGCAGTGGCGGCCCCACCACCTTTAAATTAAGTTTTTATTTTAAAAAAATCGTCAAGTAATTTCTAACCCCAAAAATAAAGAATAATATATATATCTAATATTTTTTATAATCTAATTTAGATTACAAATGGAAATTTGATTTCTAATTGCATACCAAGAAAATAGATAGAATAACTAATTCTTTTCTTTGAATTTAATTCCAAGGTTTCCTAAAACATTCCAAACAACCCTAACTGAAATATCAATGAAATCATTAACGCACACATAAAAGTGGCCTAAAAGAGTTTGGCAAAAAAAATTGAAAAAAAAAACTATGGGTGGGCACTACATAGCATGAACATACAATACAATTTCATAAGACAATATATATTGTGCTCTAATTATTTTACACGAGAACAATGGAAGCAATCAAGATACTAGGAAAGAAAACACAAATGAAGCAAGAATAAATAATAAAAAGGTATAATTTTTTCACTTTTGTTTGTCATTAATTTAATCAAATCGCTAGTGACTCAAACAATAATGTTCAACTTTTTGTAGGTCTAAAGTGAAAATTCCCAATCCATATATATTGAAGATGTCAATGCAAGGAAGTCTAGGAATACATTTGAAGGAGATGTACTTGTAGTCTACAAAGCCAATCTGGACAAGGTGAACAAAACATGTGAGGTATTACATGTTGACTTTACATATTTGAAGGTAGAGATAAAAATCACACTCAATATCAATGGTAACCTTGTGCAACAACATGAAGAGAAAATAATCCTAGTCATGGGAGTTTCCATAACATGTTTTGAAATTGCACCAAGGATAAACTACAACCATGGAGACTACAACTGCAATCTAATCCTCAAAGAATTGGGTGTAATGGAAACCATTTTATGTATTTGCACGAAATTCAATTTCATTCCAAGAACAACAATCAAATATCTCCTCATGAGCACAATCAAGGGTGGGCACGATGAAGTAGACATAGCATAGGTAAAATATCTACTAATCCTTTAAATTTGATCTAGTTTACATATCTTTTCTCATTCATAAACTTAGATATTTTTCCCCTCAGCAACAAAACAAAATAGATTGGTCCTCAAAATATCCACCTCCATCCAAATTTATGCCAACACTACCTTTCTATAGAAGAACAACTCCAAAGAAATTAAATCCCTGCATTTCTGTTTAAAAACATCCTAAAAAGAAATGATCTGAGAAATGCATCCCGTACAAGCCTCTTGTCATAACCAAATTTCAGACTTCCTAAATTTGCGCAAATAGAACGAAGTGTTTTTGCTTTATTATTTTTGCATAAATTATATACCACTATTAAATGCTTAATTTTTGCAATTAACTGATGACAACTGAGAGTGTGTGGTTGATGAGGAGGAGAAATCACACCAGGAAATTAACAAACTCGATGTGGGAAGACGTAGTGTGCAGGAAGGGAGAAAGTATTTACACACTTAGATGCATGCATATAGGGAGGAGAATTGAAGACGCGCAACAGTAGAAGGAGTTAATAGAGGGAGAGTTAATCAAAGTTATATACACACGATTGGAGAAGAGAACATGAGAAAAAAAGAGAAAAGGAGGAGAACAATATTATTGGGAAAGCAGAAAAAGAATGTTGCTCACTCTTATGTAGTAATAAGAAAGAGATTTTTGGCATTTCATAGTAGTGATACAGAATAGGGGTTTGAAAGGAATGAATATTGGAGAATTTTTGCGACTAGGAAGACTGCTCAACAGAGACTCTCAAATTTTCTATTTTTTTCTTGCTTTGATATTAAAAGTATTGCTTGTAAAATTTAGAATATAAATTAGATATGTATATAATTTGAGGAAAATGGTTCTTATCAGTAAAATTTTGAAAAAAAAATAAAATCCTTTACCATTTTTATCATGTAACTGGTATTCTTTTAAAGTAAAGAGGGAGAATGATTCATTGTTTTCATGACAGTATCATGTTATTTAGAATAACTAAAAATATAATAGGAGTTTGGACAGTTTAGGAGAGAAAAATTGGGCATAAACTATAGGATTTGATATTTGAACCCAGACAATATTTTGGAACCCAGATTATTTGTATTCACAAGCAAAACCTGTAAAAAATACTTGTACATAGAACTCTGAATCAAAAAAAAATAGTAGACATGCTTGTTGTATATTAATTGAATCAGCCTCAGAAATTATAAACACTTCCTGTAGCTTTTTGTTTAAATTAAGTTTTAAATTATCAGTTATAACTTCTGTAGAAAAGAGGCTTCAAATTCAACATCATGAAATTTTCTTTTTGAGTACCATGAGTTAGAAATTAAAACATATCAACAATAATGAATGCCTTAATACCTAGAAGATTGTTGATCAATTAATTTTTGAGTTATAGAGAACATACTTGTTGATTCAAGTCATAGAGCTTGGGAGATTAAATAGTTGTCTAAATTTAAAACTTAGATTGAAAACCAGTAATATTCCTATAGAAAAATAGTTCTTCAAATATTTATTTTATTTATCAGTTTAAACATAGTAGCTTAGTGATGTTACTGCATGTTCATATAAACCACGACAGGCTGTGAATGAAAACTTCCTGTAGCATGAGCTTAAATGTTGTCGTCCTTATTAAAATCGACAACAAAAAATTATGTAGAATTCCTATAGCAAATAGAGTGTTTATGTTAAATCATTCCAGAATGTGACAGAAAATTGAGTAAACCTCTTGTAGCAGTAGAAAGACTATATAAAACAGTGAAATATGAATTTTCTCTATCATTTCTTTAAAGAATTGAGTTTTTATATTATGTAAAGAGTAATATGGTCTTGTGGTAGAAGTTGATTATTTTAAAACATGGAAGATTTACCAGACTAATTTTTCTTTATGAAAGAGTTAAACTTTCATTTATGTTTTCTTAAGTGTTTTACTTAATTTCTTTTGAGGAAAGATATCTTGGGAAAGGGTGCCGAATATGGGGAAACCAAGAAGGGTAAAATTATTTTCTTTTACCTGCCAATAGAAATCTGGTTATTTATGCTTAGGCCTAAGCTATGTAAACACATAATAGAATTTCTGTTCGTTATGTAGTTTCTCTCTACCATATCGATGTTAGTTCTACTTTGTGTGTGATAAAGTAGTTAGTTCACAACTTGCACCAGATTGCTTTCTGATGCATCAGTGCCGAGTTGATAGATTACTCATGTAGGGTTGGTGAGCTCTTCATTTTAGGATGAGCCTCGGGGGAGCTAACCACTCAGTGGTTGGGTGGAATAAATGCTTAGATCACATTTCTGTCTCAAGATTTGCAGATGGATGATAGATTGTTCGATGGCATAGGAGACAGGAATATGCGGATGGACAACTGATAGTCCAATGGCCTATATATATATATATATATATATATATATATATATATATATATATATATATATATATATATATATATATATATATATATATATATATATATATATATATATATATATTTGGATATCTTGTATTACTTCGACCTTAAGGTAATGTTCTCTATTGTATGTGTATATGTTTACTTTGATGTTTTATGTGTGACAGTATGGTTGACATACTCTATGTGTTATTTTACTCATGTTGATCTATTCAACAGTTTGGTCAAATTTTTATCTATTATGACAAGGATATTCGACATTATCTCATATTGTTGTAACCTCTTTAAATGGAAATGAAATTTATGTAATGGAAAAGTCTTTAATATCTTTTAGACTTGTTATGTTTTTGACTTTCTGAGTTTTTTTTATCTAGAGCTTACGTGTCTATTATGTGCAAGTTTCGGTCTTTACACCTCTCAACATACATCTACAAGCTAAATGACAAAAGAACATTGGAAATGTTAAATGGATTTTTTCCAAAAACATTTGAGGTAAGCATCACCAAATTATTGAACTCTTAATTTTTTAGATTAACAATTGCATGCAACATTGATACGAAAATATGCATACCAGGTTGATGTAATTTTAAAGGTGGCCAATGCATTCTTATGAATCTACCAATTCAGTTTCTGAATATTATGTATTACAATACAAAATTAGTAACATTTGTAGTCATAGAAGACTAGAAAAAGAAGGGAGAATATGGACTCCTTCCTACATCGAACAAAATTCCTTAGGATCTTAGTCTTTCTATTTAATTTTTTTTTGCCAGTAGTTATAAGTCATAGTTGTATAATTCCTCATCTAATGTTGCTCAAACAACTACTTGGACATATATTAGTCTCAACAAATTATTCTGTATTGTTGTTCCATTGTCATTACATGTTCATAATTCTTCCTTATCTTATTATCTTCTTACCAATTATGCTTATGATTACTATTATGTTTGATTGTTATGTTCACAAGTTTGTTGTGGATTAAAATGAAAATCAAGAAGTGCAAAAAGAGTTTATGCATTAATTTAAGTCTAAAATCTTGGGATGTATATTGTGCTCATCCTTATTTTGTGTAGCTATCCACATACTTATACATGTCTACACACTTGATTGTCTTCTAATTTACACAATTGACTCAAGAAAACTATTAATCCCATTTGAGATTTATCAACACTTTAGCATTATCAATGTCAAATTTGTATTGACTATCTATTATGGTTTATAGCATTTAAGCATATAGTCAGTTGTGTAGCTTGGACTTCTAAGTTAACTGGCCATAAGAATTTACATATTAATCTATCTCCCTTCTTGCAACATCAGTGCTTGTCCAGCTGTCTAACATACCAAAATATCATGATTAGCTGGGGACTCTCTTTTCTCATTCATTCTCTCTAAATATGTTGGACTTCAGTGCACATCAATGTTTACTATTTTGGACTATTTCTAATTAAACATAAAGCTCTTGCTTCCATTTTTAAAATTTTAGTGCATGGTGTTAAAAATATCGTACACCCTAAGGGTTTTGTGCTTCAAGAAATTATAGTGCAAGACTCTATAGCTATAATATTTTTTAATTAAAATGATATAAATAGTGATTGTGTACAAACTATCATGATTAATTTGACTAAAGTTGGTGTAGCAATGTCTCTTATTGCTTGCTTGTTATCAAATATTGTGTAACTCATCAACACATTTGCATAACATTTCTTGAGAAATATGATTCAACATTTCTTGAGAAACATGATTCAACATTTCTTATAAGGTTGTATGCCTATGATGATACAAGTTTTAAGATGCTTACAAAAATTTTTTGTGGTGCCCAACATCCAAAAGTTAAATGGTTGCTTCTGCCAAAGTGCCACATCACTTATTGATTTTAAAACTGAGATTGTGGAAATAGTTATTATAAAATAAGCATTATCCATTTTCTGACAGTCTTTAATTTCACACGATTTTATGATTTTTTGTTGTTGCAATAATTGAAAAATAGTAATAATCATTTTTTTCCGATTTATGTTCATGCAAATTTATTGCAATTCTAATTGTATTTGGTCTCAAGTTTTTATTTAAAATCTCATCTTCTCATGTTGATAGGAATTCTTTTTTGATCAATTTGCTTTGAACTCTGAAAATTTGAAGTGAAGATGTTCTCTCAACACACTTCTATTTTGTGGCACTCTTTAATTTGAGATAGTTATATGATAGCTCGACTACATAGGTGCCTACCCTTATGGGCCCTGCTCCCCTCCTATCAAGTTCATATGAACACCCACCTTCACTCTCCCATTTGAAGAAATTAGTTTGGGCATGTGTAATGGACTAATAATTTTTTCATAATCAAGGAAAGCATGAGATATATGCACTTTAACTTGCATGATCAATGAGAGCATGACATAGTTCCACTTTAGTTCTTTTTCCTATCGTCATTGTTTCCACAATACAATGTAGCTTATTGGAGTATTAGGCAATCTTAACTTTTTTAACATAAATAAATTAAGGATCCTAAATGTAACACATGATCTACTTGTACTACACTTCTCTATCTTCATTCATTTTATGTCAATTTATTTCTCCATTACGATCAACCTTCAACTACACTTAGCACTTTGAATACAAGCTTCCACTCAACTTTTGCATCGATAGGAACTAGATGTTATGTGTCACTTGTTTATATATAGTAATTGTAAAGTGAATTCTATATGTGTTGTTATGTTCCTTTTTGTGTCTCACTTTATCCTTTCGTATTTATGTCAAATAAGTTTATAAAAATCTATTTAATTACATTGAGAGGCTTCCTATTATGACAACAAAATCATATACTAACTTTCAAAAATTGTGTCTAGTTATCACTTTGATAAAAATATATTTTGATTCACTTTGGTAACATACATTTACTTAATGTTTATTATTTGTGATTTTCTAATTAGTTTGTCCAAAGTATATTTCTTTTCTTATTTAATAATAATGTATACAACTAACAATAATTTTCTTGTAGGTCAATAATGTGCATACATCATGGGTGTCCACTTGGTTGTCAAACTATCACTCGTATCTTACACCCATTTTCCTCCTTTGTGAAGAGGAATTAAGTGTTCACTATTGGGTCATAGATAGGATGGTCAAGGAAATTAATAATAATCAATCAAGACCCACTTTAAAAAAAAATGATAATTATGTTCTATACTTTATCTTCCTATATGAATCAGAGGTCTAAATGAGCTTAGATGTAAAATTTTATAACCTAACGTTTAAGATTATATATTTATTTGGCTATGATGAGCTTCAAGATCTTTACCTTATTGGATGCATTTGAAAGATCACTATTAGACCAGTAGTGAACATTAAGAAGCACACTCTATCTAATTAGCTCAGTTTGAAGTTTATGATATTTTTCAAGGGTAAATCGCACATTAGTATATCACCGCTCTTGAGCTCAAATAATCCATCAAATTCATAGTGTATTAGGTCATGCCATCATTCAAGTTGTTACCTGAACACTATGGATACATGTATTTTGCATGTTGGGAAGTCCAATCTCACAATTTATAAAGCTCAAACTATTCTTGATGATAGTGCAAATAGAGAGAGAGATTACCAATGCATCCATGGTTAAGTGAAAGTATTCTAAAAATATAATTTGACAAATGTTTGTAAGCTATTTGAGCATTGTATCTACAACTACTCCACTTCAATAGTATTTTAATTGTCAAAATTTTGTTTTTGAGTTATGCTCCATGCATAAATGGTTAACCAAGTGGAATTATTTTTAAAATATTATCTGATAAATATTTGCAAATCAATCTTTAAACATTTTGTTTATACATAAATTTAATTTTTATTACTTTCTATAAATATTGTAAAATTGCTAATGAGTTTGATATCATTTTCTACTTTTTAGTAAACAATATGTCATCAATATAAGAAATGATATACATTTATTACATTAAATTTGGATATTGTCCCAAAATTATTTTTAATAATTTGCATGGATAATACTAAAAGACATCACATCTATCACACCAATATTGATTATTTAATTAGTTCTAATCATGTCATTAACTATGCATTGGGTGGGAAATCCAACAATGGAGGCCAGGCCTCCTGCTTGGGTGGTTCACATGAGATTGTAGGAGGCAAGGGAAATGGGTTGCAGAGAAAAGATGGGAGGAAGGTCAGTGGGGGTCTTGGCACTATTGGCAGTAAGGACAACTCATTGGGGCCAGATGCTTTTGATGGAAAAGATTTGAATGGGGACCCATGGGATGGTGTTTTTCCTGTTGATCCAGGGGAACCTCCTGGGGGAAATCACATGTTGGTATTGAAATCCTCAACTCACGGGAGGCTTAGGCCCCTCAATTGAAATGGTCTTCCCTCTTCGGGCTTAAACCCAATAGTAAATCCTCTTTTTCGCCTATTACCTGTAAAACAAATTGGTAGAAAGGTGAGTTTGAAATATTTGTCCCTAATTCTCGGGTTGACCACTCTATCTCTAAAATGAATCTTGCCCTATTGGAATAGTTTTGGAGCCTCAACGCAACATTGAGATTATTAGATCGATGGTTAAAGGGAAATGGAAGCTAAAGGGTCAAGTTGACATTGCTACTCTTCCTAGGGTTTTTTTTGTTTTTTGTCTTTTTCCTTCTCTAACAGGGAGGATCTGGAATTTATGTTATGTGGAGGACCCTGGATGTTTGGAAGGAACTCTTTGGAATTTTAAAAATGGGGACCTAAGATGGATATCTATGATACTTTCTTCCACTTGACCCCTATTTGGGTTTGCTTCCTTGGTCTTCCTCTAGAATTCTAGAATGAAGATGTGTTCAAAGGTTTAGCCTCTTCTTTTGGGGAGATGTTATCCATTGATCCTATGATTGCCTCTAAGTTGAGGTTGATTTATGTGAGGGATTGTGTCAATGTCCACCAACTAACATATCTACCAGAAAATATATATATTATTTCCAAACTTAGAAAATGGTCTCAGGAAGTGGAATTTGAAAATCTCCCCTTTGTGTTCTTTTATTACAAAAAATCAGGGTGTTGGGTGAAGAAATATCCAAATAAGGAAAAATAATAGAGTAAAAAGCAAGATGAAGCTGGAAGGAAGCCAAAAAAGAAGATAGTCTAGAAATAGAAGAATCAAAATGAGGTTTTGCCGAAAGGAAATGAGGAAAATATTCTTGCACCCCCTAGTGGTGGTTTGGCCTTAGATTTGATGCATATTCCTTCTATCCAGGAAGCTAATGAGGAAAATATTCTTGTTGGTTTTATGGAAGGAGACAATAATGTCAGCAAGAAACCCAATGCCAATAATAGTGCAAAAGAGAACAAGAACCCTTTTTCTCCGTTACTCCAGAAAGCTGGTGAGGAGGTGGGTCTAGGGGTCTTGGAATCTCCTATCTGTAATGTTGATCCTTCAGAAAAGGAAGAGGTAAATTTCAATCTAGGTGATTTTGTTGACTAGGAAGAGGGAGAAATCAAAGATAGCGATGATTCGAAAACCCATAAAGAAGGGGAACTTATGAAAGTCAAAAAAAGTTCAGGAAGCCCCCCTAGAATATATTCGAGAGTGAATGATACCTTTGATGCAAGGAATGATGATTTGATGGAGTCCTTTAATGATGCTAAAAAAAAAACTATTTTGGGTGGAGGGGATCCCATTTTCTCTATTGAGCTTGATGATATTGAAATGGCCAAGTCGTCCCTTCCTAGAGATAATTTTTCATTCAGCAATTAGAAGAAAAACAAGAAAGAAAGTTATCTTTCTTCGGAGAAACATGACAACACATTTCAAAAGAACAATGCCAGTAAGAAGGTTGAGAAGGGTAGTCTCCCCACTTCTTCATCTGGGATGACAACTCAAGGAAGAATAAAGGTTGATGTTGGATCACCTAGAAACTCCCAAGGCAGGAAATATGCTAAGCATATGAGGGAACTAGAAAGTCTGAAAAATATTTTGGATGGTAAGCAAGCTACCATCCAGGATTTTACACCCAAAAAATGAAGATAATCTATTGGAATATTTTGAGAAATTTGGTTAGGGACCATAAACTAGACATTGTGATAGTCCAAGAAACAAAAATGGATAGAGAGAGTGGAAAGGATGAAAGTTTTTTAAAATTGTGGCATAATGGGTAGCAACTCGGAAGGAGCCTCTGTAGGAACTATTTTGTTTTAGAATCAGATGGTGGTCTATGGCCAAACTCTGATCATTGATAACAATATGGTTTTTGTGAAGTTTCATCATATTAGGGATAATTTTACTTGTGTTCTATCAAATATTTATGCTCTCAATAATAAGAACCAGAGAAACAAGTTTTGTAACAATTTGGTTGCGGCCAAGGATGCCTTTAAGGATTTTAGTTGGTTGATCATGGGATATTTCAACACCCCTTTGAATGATGGGGATAAATATGGAGGAAGCTAGAACCAACAGGATGGTAGTTTGACCTCATGGATTTTATCAACCAACTAGCCTTAATAGATGTGGAGATTAGTGGATTAAAGTTTACCTAGTCTAATAGGAGAGTGGGAGAAGATTTGATTCAAGTCAGACTAGACCGAGCTCTTATATCGCATGATTGGCTGCAAAGGTATTTTTGTTCCCTTTCCTCTTTCTCTAAGATTGGTTTTGATAACTTCCCTATTATCTTTAATGTTGATCATGTTTATGGGAAGAAGAAATTTCCCTTCAGACTTGAGAAAATGTGTACGCTTCACCCTAACTTTGAAGATCTATTTAGAGATCTCGGTGGAATATAAAGGTGGATGGTACAGCTATGTTTAGAGTGGTTAAAATTTTTATAAATGTCGAAGATTGTGTTAGGAAATGGAATAAGGAGTCCTTTGGGGATATTTTCAATTCTAAAGCTATTGTTCAGTTGGAATTAAAGGAGATTAAAGATTAAATACAATTGGAAGGTTATTCTGGTCATTTGTTGGATAAGGAGAATGAGACTCTAGTCAAGTACCATGATCTTATTATGAAGGAGAAATTTTTTTGGAGACAAAGATCCAAATCCATCTAGCTAAAGGAAGGTGACAAGAATACTAAATTATTCCACCTGACTACCCTTAAACATAGGGTTGCTAATTAGATTTCCTATCTTAACACTACCAATGGTAAAGTTAGTAAGGATGAAGACATCTCTAGAGAAATGGTGAGTTATTTTTCCTCTCTTCTCTGTTGATTACCAACTTATCCTACTTGATTAGGAGAGACTGGATTTTGCTATTCCTAAGCTGGTTATGGAAGATCAGAATTACCTCCTAGAGGTGATTCCATCTTCTTCAGAAATTCATAGAGAAGTCATGTCTCTTGAAGGGGATAGAGCACCGGGCTTGATGGTTTCCCAATGTTCATTTTCTAGAAATTGTGACATATCATAGGGAACCTTATTTGGAAGAGTAAATATCTCTTTAATCCCCCCTTGCTGGATACTTTCCTTTGGTCTCTGAATGTTGAAAATGGTTCTTTTATCTGGAGTTTGGTGCAGGAGTCTAAACAATAGGCTGTTGTTGGTTCTAGATGGAAGTTGGGTGATGGTAAGAGCATCAAATTTTGAGAAGACTGTTGGCTGAGAGATTATCCTCTCATGGATTTCTTTGATGATCATGAAATCATTCTTTCTTGCAAAATGGCTTTGGGTAACATGGTTGATGATTATTAGATTAATGGTTATTGGGTTGACCTCATCTCCATCCATCCTAGTTTGGTGGATATCCAAATTTGGCTTAATGCATGGGTTATTTGTGATGGTAAACCTAATTACCTCATATGGGCTCCAAATCCTAATGGATTCTACTTGGTATCTTCTAGATTATTGCAGCTCTACCCCCATGAAGACCCCATTCATTTCTGGGCATCCTGCTGGTTCAAAGGGCTAATTCTGAAGATTGGAATCTTCTTCTGGATTATGATTCAAAATAAAATTATCACTATTGATAATTTGTGTAAGAGGGGGTTACACCTTGTCAATAGATGCTCTCTTTGCAAGAATAATGTTGACTATGCCCTCCACATGTTCTTTTTCTTGTGAGGTTTGGGAAGAAATCTTGCATGGTTGAAACTTAGCTTGGGTCTTCCCTGGAAGTATTAAATACTTCATCTCACAATGGTCCTTCCTGACTTCTAATACTAATACTAAGGTGGTTCAAATGTTGATTACTCCTCATCTTTTTTGGAACATTTGGAAAGAACACAACCACAAAATCTTCAGGGACATAAAAACATATGTGTGGGTGGTTGCGAAGAAGACTATAAAGGCTATTAACGAGAATTTAATTTCCATCAAGAATGAAGATATGTTGGGAGATAAGGGGTATGATCGTAATGCTTTCCTTCTTTTTAATCTTAATTCCAAAAGTAAAAACCTTGGCAAAAGGGAGAATGTGGTTTGGTCTTCTCCTTCGGAGGGTTGGATGAAGGTGAATTTTGATAGGGCTGCCAAAGGTAACCCAAGTCAAGCTAGTTGTGGAGGGATTATAAGGGATATGTATGGGAATTGTATTAGAGCCTTGGAAAACCCTTTGGGAGTTAAATCTACTCATTTTTTTGAAGCTAATGGGGCCTTATAGATTATAAAACTTACTAAAGATCTTCAATGCATAAAACTTTGGATAGAAGGTGACTCCAACAATATTGTTAGATGTCTACATGAAAATTCCCTACCTATGTGGATAGTTGATAATACTATAAAATAATCCAAGGTGCTAATGAAAACATTTGAAAATGTTATTATTATGCATGCGTACCACAAAGCTAATAAGGTGACAAACTATATTGCTAACTTGGTTGTGAGTACCAACCATATTATGTTTTGGCATGAGGAGGTTAAGTTTGATGTCAAACTTAAGGAAATTATTATGGGTGATTTGACACAGTGTCGTGGGAAACATAATTTTGAATAATGGTAGTGACAGATAATTAACTTTGCCTTTGGACCATTATGAACCTGAGAAGGGTTAAGTATACCTCACCTACCAATTATATCTCACATGATTTATGGGTGATTTTTGGATTTATTTTCATCAATTGCATTGTGAAGGGCAATTTCAATCAAAATATTGGAGGTAAAAACTTGGTTTGTGTCTATTGTAACAAAGAAATGGTGGTGCACCTAAGCATTAGGAACCGATCTCTTATAAGGAATGGAAGGAAATTTAGGTTGTTTGAGAACGACTTCAAAATGGGGATGTCACAGTTTATCTGGAGTGGCTTCACGACTACAAGGAGGAAGCTCCTATTGAGTTCATCAAGGGCTAGAAAGGTGATACAATGACTATGTATGGAATTACTTTTGATTTAACTATTGGTTTCATTTTAGAGATCACTGGCCTTCCTTGTGATGGTAAAGAGTTTATAAGGAAAGAAAAATTATGGACGAGGTTGTTGATAAATTTTGTAAGAATGAGGAGGAGAGGAATGATCTGATCAAAGTGGGTGACTACTATGCCAATTAGAAGATCAAACCAATATGGAGGAATGTGTTCTCATGCATTAGGGCATATTTCACCTTAGATGGTAGGTATTCCAAAGTCCACAACTATAATTTTTCTCTTTTGTACCACTTTCGTTATAGAGATAGGATTTCCTTCCATTTCTATATCTTTAAGTTTCTGATTAATAGTGTGATTGAGCATAAAAAGAAAACCTGCAAGCTTGTTCTTCATGAAGGGCTTATATTATTGTTTGTTTACTATTGTAAATCTTGCACCCCCAAACCTGCTATTAAGAATGAGAGAAAATGGGAAGGTGAAATGTCTATTAGGGTGAGACAAAAATATCCTTGGGGGTATAAAGTTTAAAAAGGGAGGATTACTGTGGATGAAAATGATAATGGTATGGAGACTGGGGATGATAAAGTCAAGAGTTTGGAGGACATGAACGAGGGTGAGGAGAAGGTGAATTTTTGGTAGGATGAAGCCAAGGGGTGGAGACTAATGATGATTCTGAGACCAAAGGTGTCTCTGTCTCCTCAAAGAAGGATGAAAAAGGTGTCAACAACCCTTCCCCTCTGGTGAATGTAGATGATAGCATCTCCTCTAAGCAGAATAATTTTGGCAAGGGAACTGATGTCAAAAAGAAAAAGCTCCGCTTTTCTGGTCAAGGTAAGAATTTGGACATTAATTTGGTTGATTATCCATCTAAAGATTCTACTGCAGATCATGCTAACCCTAATAAGGCTCCTCTGGAAAATATTGTGGCTAACCCCATGGATATGAATGAGAAAGGTGACTTGCAACAATATGTTACTAGCCCTTCCAATTTGTATTTCCTTCACAAGGTCAAAGCTAAAGCTGATGTTTATCTTGCTCTGGACCAATGTATTTATAATGAGGTTCATGGGCTCCGAAGTAAGATTGGTAGCCTGTAAGTCTAGCTGGATGAGGAAATCAAAGCCAAGAAGATCCTGGAAGAAAAATGTGGCAAAATCCCTGATTACATGAAGCTATATGAGGATGGGTTAAAGAAAATTTTACATGACAGTGATGGAAAAATCACCTCCTCCATTCAGAAGATCAAGGACTTTGCAAGGCAGATGGATATGAAGGGAATTGTGCTAGACATCAATCTAGGTAGTCAAAGGAAGGATGCTATCGAGGTTGCTAAAGATGGTCCTAGGAAAGGAACTAGGGACATCCTGAACAAGCAAGCTTCTGGCTCTTCCAAAGTCATTCAACATCTTGAAAACACCACAAAGGAGGTAACCATTATTGGGAACCAGGCTACTAAAGCTATTAAGGAGCGTGTTTAGTTCTATTTTTTTTCTTTGCTGCCTATGGGTCATGTCTTGTGTTTTTTTGTTCTCTATTTTGTTGGTTTTGTCTAGTCGTTGGTTGCTTGTTCATTAGTTGGTTCTATGTTTTTTGGCCAACGAAGACTCTATCTTTGGTTCTCTATTGCTAATCTTTCATAACTTGATGTAAGGGATTTTAGGTCCCCGTTAAAACCTATTTTTTCCTCAATCTAAAACTATAACATAAATCATAACCCTAATCCTAACCCTTAGGCATATAATAGTTCATATGTATTTGTAATCTTAATCTTAACCCCTTTTTCTATTAAATCATCATCTCCATAATTGTAATATGAGCACTAAATCTAATTATGTCTTAACACTAACTCAAACCCCCACCTACACCGTAATTCATATAATGTTTTAGTGTTATTCTATCTATAAGATTAATTGTTACTATATAACCCTATACCTCTTGTACTTCAATCCCATTTCTAAACTCATTCTTAATCTTGGTTCTATTAAATCATCATTACCATAATCCAAACTCATAATTAAAATAGTAAACCTAATTATATGACTAACACTAGCCCAAATCCTAAACTCAAAACTAATTCATCTAATGTCTTTAGTGTAATTCTATTTATAAGCCCAACTCTCACTATAACCCTATCAAAAACAATAACTCTAATTCCACCCCTTATATAATCCAAACCATAACCCTAATGCTAAATCAAATTATATCCATGTAGCTAAATATGCTTACAAATTTTCATGTAATATTTTTACCTTAATTCTATGGTAATAATTATCCTGATTATAGTAACCTATTTATTATTTTATCTCAAGCCAAAATCTAACCATAAAGTTAAAAAAAAATCATAATTATAAACCTAATTATATTTCTAACAGTAACCTATTCCCTTACCATAACCCTTATTGTAACCCTAAATCTCACCCTAGTTTGATATCAAAGCCTTACTGTAATTCATGTTTTATTTTAATCGTAATTCTATCTCAAAATTTAATCTCAACAAAAATACTAATCATAATTCTATTTGTAAACATAATCCTAACCATAATAGGAAATATGACTTTAACCCCCACAATAACTTGAATCTTATTTGTATATCAAACCAAAATCTTAACCATAACGTTAATTTTAATTATATCAAAAAATTAAACTCTTATTCTAATCCTATTGCTAATTATAATCCTTATCATACTAAATTCCTTGCTCTAACCCTAACCAGGCATCTCTAACTCCAACTCTAACCCTAACACTAAACCTTAAACCCTAAAATTTAAATTGTGTATCGTATTCATAATTGAAAATATTCCCCTTTATATCTCTAATTCTAACCATAATCCTACCTCTAAACCTAATCACATCTCTAATTCTAATTGTAACCCTTCTCATAACCTGACATCTATCTATAACCCTAATCTTAATCTTGACCCAAACTGTTATCTTCATAGTAACCTAATCCCCAACCCTAATTCTATTTCTAATCCTAATTCATTACTGTCAAATTTAAAATTCTATTTCTAAATATAACCTTAACTAATCTCAAAACAAGATTTATTTTTTGTTAAGGTTATGATGTAATTACAGTTATGGATAAATTAGACTTAGGTTTATAGTTCAATTAGACTCTAATTAGGGTTAAATTATTAAAAAAATGACACTGCTTTACATAAACAAATTTTCCAAAAAGTATAATTGAGGTTAGGGTTAGCATTTAATTATGGCTAGGATTAGGGTTCTATTATTGTTAAGGTTAGGTTAGGGTGGCGATTAATGTAAGTTACAATTATAGCTAGGATTAATGATAGGTTAATATTATTAAAAATATTACCATATTAAATATAAAATAATATTATAATTTAGTATAATATTAAAAAATATACTATAATATAATATGAATAATAATACTATAAAATGATAATATAGAGTTATAATAGTATTATTATAATACTATTAATAATAAAATAAAATAATATTTTAATATCATAGACATATAGAAGTTAACAAATGATATCTACATTACCACTAAAAGTTAGAATGTTAACAAATGGCAATCAAAAATCTACATATTAACAAATTTGAAGAAAAAAGTTATCCTATGTTGTTCCTTCATTTATCTCTTATTCGATGGGTTGATTATTTCCTTGAGTATATATTTCTGTTGTTGATGATGCATTGTTGTATGTTTCAGCTTGCTGTATAATACAGACTACTAATTGTATTTTGTTGTTTGTTTGACTAGGTTGATACACTCTTATATATATTTTTCCTTTATATATTCTCTTAATCGATGCTCGAGTAAGATCGTTGCAAGACAAATTTGATTCCCTCCCCTTTGGTTAATGCAATTATTTGATACATATACCTCTTTTTTGTAGTGGAAGAGGTGCATCCTTCCCAGTTACACATCCCTTCCTTAAATCACACTTCTTTTAATATTAATCAAATCACATTACTAAACATATCGTTGCTCAATATATCATATTAGTTTGCTATCTTAATCATATTGTTGTATATTAGCTTATTCGAACTTGCATATTATATCAGTTTTTGGAGAACAACTATAATGTCATTTGATATCATAGTACAAGATCAATGTTGATGTAGAACACATGCTTTTTAGATAAATGTTGTTTGCTTAGGCATTCTTCATGTCGGGGACATGACAATATTGCGTCTACGCAGAATGTTGATCATTAAGAGTGAACCCCCCTCTATAGAGAGCTCCTTCATATCAAAGGTTTTACACATACGAAAGCCAAAATTCAACCTTGTTGTTTGTATCTATTGAAAATCTTGTTACCATATATCCAATCAAATGAATCTTTTATTATTCTTGAAAGTACCACTAAATCTTATTTGACTAAATTTAAACAAAAGATTCATCTTCAAAATTCTATAAACAAAAGAATAAATAAAATAATAAAATAACTCTTAAAAAATAAATAATATGTAAAAAATATTTTAAAATAAATATATTCAAGATATTTATATTAATCATTAAAAATGTATTAGAATTAAGCTTCAAAGGTAGATGACAATAATCACAACACTCACTTGGTCATCCCCTACGCCCAACAAAATAACAAACAAATTAGGGTTCTAACTTGTCTGCCCTGCTATGAAACAATGTTATAATTTAGTCTGATGAGTCTTTGACACTCTGTCATGCCCAAACTCTTGTTTTTGTTTGTAGACACTGCATACATAGAACATACAACTGCTTTGTGCTTTTTTTAGTACACCAATGAAGTACATTCAGTTGCTAACTTTTGTATGAGTTTTTAAAAAACTTGAATGATCCACGCTTGTCAAGATAAAAACACGACCAATTAAACAGTTGCTACCTTGGAAGAGAGTCCGCCAAAAATAGGCTACATCTCTTTGACAAAGCATTGGTCGCATGATCGCATGAGCTGAAAGGCCTTCATGCGATCATGCGACAAGCTTTTTTGAAAATTTGCCCTGCCGCCACATAAGCATCGCTCGGGACCCACTAGACATCATACTTGCCAAACCCTGCCACATGGCCCAACAGGAGCCGACCACACGGCTGGACCCATGACCACACTGCCTTGAAAAGTCAGCGGTCGCATGATCGCATGAGCTGAAAGGCCTTCATGCGATCATGCGACAACCCTTAGAAAATCTGCCTCCGCTTTCCACAAATGCTTGGGCTTACGATCGCACTGCAAAAATAACCCCAGCTCCACCTTGGGTTCAAATCTCCTCTTGTCGCCAAGTCTCCTGAACTTTTCTTAACCCCAGGTTCACTCGACGACCATGCGAAACATGCTAACCGCGCAACCACGCTCTGCTTACCAACCTCAGGCCCACTCTGCCACATGTCATCCCTCTATTCATTCCAGCCACCACACTAGCAACACCTCGGCAACCCCTGCCACCGGATCCACTGCAACCTCCCGATTCCCATCAGACGGTTGTCGCATGATCGCATGGGATCGGAAGATCCCATGAGATCATACGATAATCGTTGATCTTCGTCACACCTGCACCAATGAAGAGACCTTGGGCCCACAAGACCACTTGTTGCATGATCTCATGCGGTTAAGAGACTACATGCGATCATGCGACCAACCGCATGTCGTTAACTGCCGAACCGTGAACCACCGCCGTCGAAACCGCTAACGGTTTGTCGCATGGTTGCATGGGCTCAGAAGAGCCCATGCGATCATGCGACCAACCGCATGATGCTAAATGATGACCGCTGACGGCACTGTCCACCGAACCCCTACTGACCGCCACCTTGCTAAAAAAATTAGACCCACCGAAACCGCTAACGGCTTGTCGCATGAGGTTAGCCATTGACCGCCACCGAAGATTGACCACCGATCACCGAAACCGCATCAACGGTTGTTGCGTGATCTCATGGGATCAGGAGATCCCATGCGATCATGCGATAGCCATCGGATCTTTATCGCATTGGCATGGCCTTAGGCATCGGGACCCGCCTGATCGGAGTTGCACGCTTAGGGTTGAAAACACAAAAGGGGTGTCAAAAACACAGAGGGTTTTCAAATGAATGTCAAAAACACAGAGGGTTTTCGAATGAATGTCGAAAACACACCGAACCTTCAGAGCGGAATCGAAAACACACTAGGTTTTCAGACCAAAAAGGCAGAAAACATCCTGAGCCTGCAGAGAGGAGGTCAAAAACACACTAGGTTTTTGACATTTGAGCATTTCACTTGGAAAACAGGGCTGTGGCCGAAAAAGAATGACAGGGAAAATTTGGGCAACAATTACAATACAGAGAAGGCATCGTAAAAATTTAATACCTAGGGACTTTGTGGTAGAAGATGAATTTGCCTCACATACCATACATCTTTTCACTTTGTCTCCCATGGAAAACCAAAATGTCAACACCTTGTTATCTATCACTAGTGTATCCATTCATCTTTTTCCTTGCTCCAAGCATTCAATATTGTATGTATTCCTAAACACCCTTGTTATATAGCTCTTCGAAAGAGATATATAATGGTTTAGTTGAAGCCACAATTTGGGTTCCTTATCTTAGCTTCTTGCTCTCATATAAGAATAAAACAACAATCTCATGGTCCCATATCTAGTGGACTATGCAAATGAGAATAATTATGCTCTTTCTTCTGGGTCAGACATTGTAAAACTTGTGATCCTATCTATGAGGGATAAACTAACTTTGGAAGCTCGGAGGCCAATTACTGCAAGAAATATAGCCTTTCTCCAAAAGTGGATAGGGTTTGTGAATGCTTCAGAAGTGGATTGGTGGAAAAGTTATCTCATGGAGGAAGGGTGTGTTCCTTTTCAAATGGAGTTTGTAGGAAATGAAGAAAAAGATGAACATGACAAGCCTGATACTTCTAATTTGTAATAAAACAAATCATATTCAAAATGGTATTATAAAATCTTATATTTGTTGTTTTACCCTTTAAAGGCATCTTCTTTTGCTTTACCAGCTTCTTTGCCTCTGGTCATTCTTTATTTCAAGAGAATATCTTGCAAAAGAAAAAAAATGCCCAGAACTGGTCTCTATTGTCCTCCTCATTGTACTAAATTCACTCTTTTTCATATTATTCCCATCCCCTTCTGCTGCATACTACTCCCCTTGATTTGGGTGTTGTTTTGGATAGTATCCAAAAAATGGCAGTAGGTCTCTTGAGCATATCCTAAACAATAGTGAAGGAAGTGGCCAATAATGAGCACTTTCATTATATAGTGTGGTGACCCAAAAGCAGAGCAGGTGGGACCTCATTCAAAGAGGATTGAGTTTCATCACTCTCTTTTTTTTATGGTCAAGATTCTATAAAAAGATTAGTTTATGGGCCTCAAAACAGGGAGTTTTCATTAGTTAGCACAGTGCTCAAATGCTTTTTCAAAAGTAAGAGAGAGTGCACAATTCCTAGAGACCAAATTGATGCTTGACAAGCAAACACCCAATTCATGATTGAGAAACACATATGTACATGTCAAGATATATATATATATATATATATATATATATATATATATATATGTATATGTATGTGTGTGTATATATATATATATATATATATATATGTATGTATGTATGTATGTATGTGTCTATATATATATGTATATATGTATGTATGTATGTGTCTATATATATATATATATATATATATATATGTATGTATGTATGTGTCTATATATATATATATATATATAGACACATACATACATACATAGATATATATATGTATGTATGTGTCTATATATATATATATATATATAGACACATACATACATACATACATACATACATACATACATATATATATATATATATATATATATATATATATATGTATGTATGTATGTATGTGTCTATATATATATATATATATATATATATATATATGTATGTATGTGTCTATATATATATATATATATATAGACACATACATACATGCATACATACATACATACATACATACATACATACATACATACATACATACATACATACATACATACATACATACATACATACATATATATATATATATATATATATATATATATATATATATATATATATATATATATATATATATATATATATATATATATATATATATATATATATATATATATATATATATATATATATATATATGCAACATGTATTTCAACAAGGACAAAGGTAATTTTGCTCTGATTCATTAGCACAAGCAGTTCTAGTAAAAGCATGTTCAGTATTGATACTAGTTATAGTTCCCTATCTTCACCCAAAGGCAACGTAAAATGCATCAAGTCATGAAGCCTAGCAGGGACTCTCTGTCAGATAGAGCCATTGTCTTGCATGAAATTAGTCATTCTGTAGACATTGGTCTAGTGTTGTCAACAGACCCAAATAGTTCAAAGATACTCGAACCAATCAGATGTTTTATGGGGTGCATTTTTGTATTAGGTAGAAAGGATTCTTCATACAGCTGAAAGTCTCAAACCTTTCCCCACCCCCCAAAAAATATCACTTGTACTGTCATGAGTAGTCATGAGGACTAGACAGATACATTATAATATATGTAATTGCCACTTGAATGTATTTCTATTCAACCACATTTATGGGCCCGTTTGAACCACGGTACACAGTAGCATCTACAGAGAAGAATATCCCAGGTGTAATAATTTCTAAGAATATACCAATAGTTCTAAGAAGTTCCCTAGCACACAGGAGCATCTACAGAGAAGAACATACCAGGTGTAACAACTATAGAGGAGACCAATTGAAACTATCCCTTCTTCAACAAATGAGGGTAGTCACTCTAAAGACAACATGATAATGCAGAGAATACAAATTAATCCAGAGATAATGTAGAGAATACAAATTAATCCATAGTAGAAAACTGGTATAAAAAAGAAACATTTCACAAACATTAGTTTTGATTTTAAATAGAAGACCTAATAAACATCGGTCAACTAAAGTCCAAACTTCAATATCATATACTGGATTCTCTCCCCTTCATCCATTGTCAAGAACAGTGTAGCTGATTGTGGATCATGCATTAACTTTTCGTATGCTTCAATTATAGTAGAGTCGCGAAGGCCAAGGATTGCTTTAAGTGCTTTATGCAACTCCACTGCCTCACTTCTCAAACTAGATGCTTTGTCCACTCTCAGAGGCTATGCAAGGCCTGCTGTAATGCCTGCAGACAAATCTTTGATCATTTCACAAATCAAATCCAAGGAACCTACCAATGTTCCCCTCCTCCTCTTTGGCCTCCCTGACGATGTTGAAGGGTTATCATTGCCGCTTGCAGTAGATTGGTTCGATACAGGTGTATCAACATATTCATTACCATCATTAGCCAAATCAGCAGTAGTCTCAAAACAGGCATTATCCATACCATGATAACTGAAAACATCATCATCAATGAAATCCTCCTCCGTCTCTTGAGCTGTTGCAGCTGGAGTGCCCTCAGCTATGTCATTCCCAACAATAGAGGATAATTCATTATAGTACTGAAATGGCTGCCTCTTATACATTTTGGCATTTTAAAATTCCTTTCTTTGTATCATGGCATAACAATTCAATTCATTATTGGTCCTTCATTATTTAAAAAGATATATTCAACTTAAAAAGAGATTTGAAGACCATTTTACCTTCAACAACTCCTCCCAAACACTATCATCAGCATCCATAGTTTGGGTGGTCTCATTCTAGGCTAAGCCACTTGTATTCCTCAAGTCTTTCATAAGTCTATACCCTTGTTTCCAAGTTTTTAGCTTGTTCTTGAAGTTTTCCTTCGATAGGTTCATTTTCATCTCATTATTGAACCTCCTTTCTATGGCTGTCCAAGCCTCTTTCTTGAAACCCCCTTCGGCTTTCTTTCCAAGCTGCACTTGCTCCTGTAGCAAGTCTAGCAACTTGCGTTCCATTTCTTTTGTCCAGAACACCTTCTTGGAAGAAGAAGTTGCCTGGACAACTTGAACATCACCATCCATAGACATACCTGATGCACAGACAACATGATAATGTACACTCACTGTAAGGACAGTCACAAATGAGGACAGTCACTCTAAAGACAACATGATAATGTACACTCACTATAAGGACAGTCACAAATGAGGACAGTCACTCTAAAGGCAACATGATAATGTACACTCACTGTAAGGACAGTCACAAATGAGGGCAGTCACTCTAAAGGCAACATGATAATGTACACTCACTGTAAGGATAGTCACTCTAAAGCCAACATGATAATGTACACTCACTGTAAGGACAGTCACAAATGAGGACAATCACTCTAAAGACAACATGATAATGTACACTCACTATAAGGACAGTCACAAATGAGGACATCTTACATTGAGTGTACATTATCATGTTGTCTTTACAGTGACTGTCCTCATGTGTGACTGTCCTTGTCACAAATGAGGACATCTCACAGTGACTGTCCCTTGTGTAATTGCCACTTGAATGAGGACAGTCACTGTAAAGACAACATGATAATGTACACTTACAATGAGTGTACATTATCATGTTGTCTTTACAGTGACTGCCCTCATGTTGTATATTCTTCTCTGTAGATGCTACTGTGTGCTAGGGAACTTCTTAGAACTGTTGGTATATTCTTAGAACTTGTTACACCTGGGAACTTCTTAGGACAGTCACTCTAAAGACAACATGATAATGTACACTCACTGTAAGGACAGTCACAAATGAGGACATGTTATAGTGAGTGTACATTATCATGTTGTCTTTACAGTGACTGTCCGCATGTGTGACTGTCCTTGTCACAAATGAGGACATCTCATAGTGACTCTCCTCATTTGGGACATCCCTAGACATACCTTATGTAAACATTAAATATAGCAACATTAAACATAACATGACAATATTAAAAATAACATGAGAACATTAAATATAGCAGCATTAAACATAACATGACAATATTAAATATAACATGACAACATTAAATATAGCAGCCTTAAACATAACATGACAATATTAAATATAACATGACAACATTAAATATAAAATATAGCAACATTAAATATAAAATATAGCAACATTGAATATAACATGACAATACTAAATATGGCATAACAGCTTTTATCAATGTATAGTATCAGTTTGTGAAATTTATGAAATCTGACATTAGTTTAAACACTACCATAATAGTTATTCAACCAACTAACATTGGGATCTATAGTCTTCCCACATCCTTCTTGCTATTTCATCTCAAAAATTGGCCCAATCATCTCTTTCATGCTGGCTCAACCCATATGTCTCAAGCACTGGTACATCTATCCCATCACGACCATCTTCCTCTTCAAATTCTACCTCAGATGGAAGGCCGTCCTCTATCGCAATGAAGTTGTGAAGTATGCAACATGCCAGAACAATATATGTTTGTGTCTTGATTTGATAAGACGTCGCATGCTTCAATATAGGAAAACGCTGCTTCAAAATCCCAAATGTACGCTCTATTACATTCCTAAGCGAGGAGTGTCGATGATTAAACAACTCTTGTGGAGTGTTTATTGGGTTTGCTCTTGAAAACTCCTTTAGGTGGTAGCGTGTGCACCGATAAGGCGCGAGAAATCCTGGTACGTTTGGATATCCAGCATCGACCAAATAATATTTACCTGAACAAAACAAAATGTCATTGTCATAATGTTATCTTATTTTTCGTATGTTTCAATAATATAATCATATTTTACAAACCTAGGGGAACTACTAATGGATCGACTCTAGATAGAGCCGAAGCTAGAACACGACTATCTGCAACAGACCCTTCCCAACCAGCAAGGATGTATTGAAACTTATAATCAAATGAACACACTCACATAACATTTTGCGACAAGTTGCCTTTTCTATTGTGATATTTAGCTTGCAGGTTGATATCGACAGTGACTGGTATATGGGATCCATCCATTGCTCCCACACAGTCCTGTAGTTAGATAAATCATAGGTCTAATGAAGACGCAATAATAGGATTACAACTTAAACAAACTTAAACCATTGGGAGATATACCTTGAACTATGGATCAAAACGGGCCTTCCCACTAATTTCCCGAGGAGTGTTTGGACTAGGGGGTATAAAATAATCCGAATGGAGCGCCAAGATAGCCCTCAAGACCTTATGGAAGTATCGGCTTACCGTCTCTCCAGAGTGCCCAAAGTTATGGACAATCTTACGATTCCTCAAATTGTGGCCAAGAGTATGGAGGAACATGACTAATTGTTCTTCTAACGTGAGGAATTCTGTATCTTTGATGCTTCCTTTTTGCCTTAAAATATTGGCTAGTTTGAAGAAAGATCATCTAGTCATGCGTATTTGGTCATGCCAATCCGTCTCATTGGAGTTGATAACATGCTTATAAAAAGGAATTGCATCTCTCGTGTGCTTACGCATATTTTGACTACCTTCTTTTATACACTCCCCTATGGCTACGACAAGGGTGGCAAGAACAACTACAACAACAGGCAGGACTCCTCTCCTCCTCATAATCTCTCCTTCCATTTCAATATCATCATCATCATCAATATCATCAATGAGATCCATTGAATTACCTAAAAATACCAACAAAACAATCACGAAACAACATAAGAAAACACCCAACTATAATGCATAATCAGAGAATAGAGTTGCAAGTTCAGTATACAACATATGTTGACAAGAAAGTACCTTGTGTAATTTCACAAAATGAGAAGTTCTCACAGTGACTGTCCCTTGTGTAATTTCCACTTGAATGAGGATAGTCACTGTAAAGACAACATGATAATGTACAGTTGCAGTGAGTGTACATTATCATGTTGTCTTTAGAGTGACTGTCCTCATTTGTTGAAGAAGAAAAGCATTAATGTGGTTGAATAGCAATACATTCAAGTGGCAATTACACAAGGGACAGTCACTGTGAGATGTCCTCATGTGTGACTGTCCTTGTCACAAATGAGGACATCTCACAGTGATTGTCCCTTGTGTAATTGCCACTTGAATAAGGACAGTCACTGTAAACACAACATGATAATGTACATATCATCTTCCACTTGAAAAGGTGGAATTGAAATATCAGGCTCGCATTCCGGTTTCCAAATGCCAATTTTGAAATGTCATCAGGTCTGCGTGGGTGTTATTATAATTTTTGACATCCGCGTTTTATACCAACATTTTCACATCCAACAGCATTATTTCTTTCGTCTACGTGATTACCTTGTTTTTTACATCCGCAATGATATTATTTTTGACATCTCACAGTGATTGTCCCTTGTGTAATGGCCACTTGTGTATTGAACCATGCAAATGCTTTTCTTCTTGAACAAATGAGGACATTATCAAGAAGAAAAGCATTTGCATGGTTCAATACCAATATATTCAAGTGGTAATTACACAAGGGATAGAAAACACCTTCCTCATTAGTATAAAATAAGACCAAGAAGCTCTTTAGTTATTGCAAGAATCGTATGAACATCACAGTGTTAAGCCAGGAATATGGCAAAGATTTCTTGAGCATTGCTTGTAATTGTGTGTAATGGTCTTTGATAGCATTCCCCCCTGCTTGTGTAGAAATAAGGGCATTGGAACTGGTGATGGAGTTCCATCAAAGCATAAAGGATAGAAAAACATTGGTGGAGGACACAAGGGACTGCAAGGAAATTTTCAAGTAGAAGTGAAGGAGTTGCAGGTTCATGAAGAAGAAGAGCAAGCATGAAGGAGTTGCAGATTCAGGGAGGAATGAAGAGCATAACAAAGCAGCTCAAGGATCTGCAAAGTCGAGTATTGTCATTGTTGTTAAATTTATTTGGGCAAAAATCAAAAGTCACCTTTAAGTTTCTCCAGCTATGTGTTTTCCATTTCAAGTTGGCTTTGGGACATGTAAGTGAAGATTTAACAAAAAGGGGGGGATGAAGTCGAAGAGGAGATAAAATAATTGCAAGTAGGAGGGAGATATGCTCAGTGGCAGCTCAACCAAATTTTATAGCATCTCTGTTCTCTACGCATTGATATAGGAAATTTGAATGAAAATGGGAAAGCATAGATAAGGCATGTGAACTGTTTGACAAAATACCTCAAAGTAATGTAGAACAATGCAACACCTTGGTAGAAGGATATGCTTGAATTGGGTATGTAGAAAATGCTTTAGAAACCTTTATTTGAATATAAATAGTATCTTGCCTCCTATGCTTTGATTGAAGTTGGGGAAAAGGGATATATATGCCCTTCAAATGTTGTTTGAAAATGGATTTCTATTAGGATGGTTGTCATTCCTACTCATAGCATGGCTATTTTTACGGGTAGGATGTTTCTCAATTGTAATGATTGAAATTGAAATGATCAATTTGGAATTTATGGGTAGGAAGCCATGTTTATTTTTAGTGGAAAAGATTTTTGCTTTAGGTTTCTTGGATTGCAACTTATTATGTGCAGTACTGATTACGAAACTTAGCTCAAGATACTGGCAAAGTTATAAGTTTTTCTTCACAATGGAGGTTTAGTTCAGTTCATGTAATCAGACATATAGAGAGTCAAATTAATTATAGGTCTTGTTGATTGAACATTTGAGTTCTAGATATCGGTGTAACAGCAGGAGGGAAAGATGCTGTCAATTGTTGTAGATGTCCGCCCAAACATTATTGACTGGTTGCATAACTGGAACACCCATTAAATATTAATATACAATGCTCATATTGTTGTTCACTTCCAATGTCTCATCTTTATTTGGACCCTAAGGAATTTCAAAACCTATTTTAAAATCATTGGTGAGGGTTCTTGCAGGTTACTTGCAAATTAGTGTGGTACAAGCTCGGATTGCACTCTTAGTATTTGGGTTACACTGTAATTTGGGTCATGCTAACTATCTGTGGCCAGTGGTATCAGAATCTGGCTGTTGCACTAATGGGTTTCCTACTTCCATGATCCCTTGACATTGTTATTTGTTTTTGCTCCTCGGTACCTTTCTCTTTTTTGATCTAACTTTTCCTTTCCATTCTTAGTGCCCTCGAAGCCCGTGGGTTATATCAGAAATCAGTAAACAAAACGGAAATGCATTTTAATGGAGAAACAAAGACTAACCTTGCAAGAATAAAGAAACATTTTATGTATTAATAATGCACAATAATAAAATTTTAACTGTCATCTTAAAAGCTTGCATATCATTCGACTCTCTTCAAGTACGAAGACACAGTTTACAACTAGATAATGATTCGAACAATGTAATACTTACCTCTTCGAACCAATGGGGATTCTGAGAAATTGGTGGTTGCGGCCGAAACGAACAAGCTCTCGTAAGCACAGAAGACCAGGTGTTGGCGGTTGCGGCCGAAACGAACAAGCTCTTGTAAGCACAGAAGACCAGGGGTTAGGGTTTCCAGCACGGTAATCACGCAGACGAAGGAAATAATGTTGTTGGATGTGAAAACGTTGGTATAAAAAGCGGATGTCAAAAATTATAACAACGCCCACGCGGACCCGACGACCTTTTCAAAATTGGCATTCAGAAACTGGCATGTGAGCCCGATATTCCAATTCCACCTTTTCAAGTGGAAGATGGTATGCCTGTTTTTTTGGCAAAATTGGCATACCGAAATTCCAATTCCATCCGTGCATGTCGACCACAAACAATAGATTTCAAATTCTGAATTCGCAATTCGGGAATAGCAGCCGATATGCCGTGGTCCAAACGGGCCCTAATATATTGAGTCAATGCCGCCGTAAGTTTGTAGAAATATTTGTCTGGTTTCTGCCTTGCTATGAAATCCTAGCTATGCCGCCGAAAGTGTGCAGAAAAAATTGTCTGGTTATCGCCCTTTTATGAAACACTAACTCGTGAGCCGATGTCGCTGGAAGTCTGCAGAAGTATTTGTCCTCAACAACGCCCTTTTTGCCACGATCTTTGGATCAGACACGATGAAAAAGGAACAGCTTCAGTCAAATTCTTTTAAAGAGATCGTCGAGACAGGTAGTGCGTGATTCCTTTTTCCTTGGAAACCCCTTTTGTAGGTTTAGGACAATATGTATTGAATGAAGAATCATATTGTGTTAAAAAAAGGTTTGATTTACAAGTTTAATGATCTCTGGCCCAATCTGCGGATCTGCACTTGTATAGAATTCCTTCTGCTAATTTTGGTATTCCTCGGCCTGGAATTGACCTCGGCCTCCACCGTATGGTATGTGTGACATGGAAATGAGGCCCTCTATCCTAATTCAATGCCGTTTTTAAGGAAATGAGGCCCTCTGTGTTCTATTTCCTGTCTCAATATGTTTTTCTTTGAAAATATTCAAAATTTTAGGAGATTAGTAAAAGATAGGTTTTAGTCCGACCTCTTATGTTGATTTTGTTGATTTGGGAACCAGAAATACTTTTGATATATATATATATAGAGAGAGAGAGAGATCATGTCTGTGTAGCCTGATTTTGTCCTCGGGTATTGTAGACCTTTGTATCGGTGCATAGGAGTGATATTTGTTTCTGAACCAGTGTAGTGCCTTAACAGGAGATTTGTTACAAGAGGGGTCAAATGTAACTCTTCCAAAACATAAGAGATAGGTTCTATAGAATGTTTAGATATTTCAAAGTGTAGTTGCAGAATGTAAATGTAGTGCGTGGCAATGCTCTTGATATTGTCTAATATGACTTTTGTATCTGCATAAATAGATAGGTAGTGTCCTGAACATTTTTTTTTTTTCCGTTTGAATTGATAGTCAAAATTTTGCAAATGGGTTTGTAATGAATTTTAGATTGGGGGTGGAACCATGGTACACCAATATCAGGAGATAAAATCAGATCTGAAATTCAGTTTAAGCCTTTAAGTTTTAAGAATTAGGGCAGGTTCCATGTTGCTGCATAGTTTATTTTGGCTAGCAGTTATTGCTTAACTTTTTAAGCCGCTATTTGTGGAGCAGGTATTTCCATAGATGTTAAAATTTGCTACTTACTTTTATACAGTATTTGTAAATAATATTTTTATATAAAAATTTTAAATTACAGAGGTAAACTTTAAGCAAATAAAATGAAAGAATTAAAATGGTGACGCTAAGTGTCATTTTTTCCAAATTTTTCTCAATAAGCAGGGCTGCTTATTTTTCAGCCCATCTTTTTAATTTATCCTTTTCCCCAAATTTAACAGCTCCATAGGAACACAAGGTTAGTACAATATGAGTTCGCCTCAAATTCAGCATTATATCTGTTTCATTTTCCATACAAAATAGATTAAGTTAAATGTTAGATTGTAATATATTTTAAATTATAATTAAAATAAATATGTAAAATAGATCCAATATAGAAAAAAATAAAATTATATATTTTCTCATTACAACAAAATATAGAATGAACCATTCAACAATACAGTTGAAAAATCAACCATTTAACAGTACAATTGAAATATTCTTGACAATACATAAGATTTATGCCTGTGTTCAAATTTATGGTAAATATATCATGGATTTTCCTCATTGAATAATGTCCCACTTTATATTAATGTATAAATTATTTTTATATGATGGCCCTGCTTAAAATTCTCTAAAACATAACTGATTTTTACTTTAATAATGTTACTTAGAATCTTTCTTTTTGTCAGATCCGGTCATAAAATTATTTTATCCCATTGTTTAATAAATACCTTAATATAATGTTTTACTACATTTAAAACTAATATATGGCTATTGAGAAAAACTAAAATGTCCGCTTCAATTTGCTTTATCTCAACGGAACAAAATTAAAAAACAGGCAGGGGAGGTGTTAACTCATTATGGAATCATATGCTACCATATTGAAAATGTTTTTCAAAGTTGGAGACTTTTTTATCATCTTGTACAAGCAAGGAATATGTTAGATGAGAAAACAACTTTAGCCAACAATAAATTGGAGAACTGCATCTTTTTCCGGAAAAAAGAGCAAATTAACATGAATTCTGAGAAGTAAAACCAAAAGAAAATATTGTTTGGTAATATTTAAATCTGTCACTTTTTATGATATTATTACAACAAGAGAAATTTATTTCTGAAAATGACAGGATATGGATCGATATCTTGGGTTGGAGATGTCCCTAAATTGGTGGAGATGGCATAAAACTTTGACCGATTCAGAAACAGAGGTAATCTTTGTTCTATAGAGTATTTAAGATTTATTTTAATCTCACTATTCTCATTCTTGTTATGGTACTTATAAAAAACAGATATGAAATCGGCGTGCAAAAGAGTTGGGAAGATCTATTGGGTAATGTGGTTCTTCATCAGCAAAAGTTACATACCTCCTAATTAACATTTTAGTTCTTTAAGTTTGTTAATTTTTGAAGGGTGGTTTTTTAAATAATGATAAATAAATTTCGGGTGAAGAATTTTATTTGATCATGATTATATTATTATGGTAGAGACATGATTATTGCTTAAATATTGTCATCTATATTTTTAAAGTGAGAATTCATCAACTACAATCTTGAGAAATTATTGTAAAACGTTTTATCATTCATACATACTTGTTTGCCAAAGTTTGCCAAAGTGCCATTGTCTTTGAACTAGCTTTGAAATGTTACTAATACAAAAGGACTTGTTGATCTTTTAGATATAATTTAGATTAGAGAATTAACCATTAAAAAAAGAATATGGATTAGTTACAAAACTACAAAATAGTTTGAATAATAAAATAAATCATAAATTGCGTGGCCCAAATTAGAATAAATTGTGTGGCCTTGAAAAATAGGGCCGAAATAATAGGACCCCCTAAAATAGGACAATGGCTATGCAACCATAAATTTAGACAATCATACCAAGGGGAGTTTCAGGGAAAAAACCAAGTGTCAAGAATATGGATTAGTTACAAAACTACAAAATAGTTTAAATAATAAAACAAATCATAAATTGCCTGGCCCAAATTAGAATAAATTGTGTGGCCTTGAAAAATAAGGCCGGAGTTTCAAGGAAAAAACTAAGTGTAAAGTGTCCCCTTGGAATGATTGTCTAAATTTATGGCTGCATAGCTGCTGCCCTAAAATAGGGGCAAAAATAATAGGGGTTGAAATTTTTTTAATAAAATTAATACAAAATTTTATTTTATTTTATTTAAAACCTTAAAATATAAAAAAAGTAAAATATTATTAAAAAGTAAAATAAAATTTAAGAAATTAAATTTTTTTAAATATTCTAAAGTTTTAAAAACTAAAGGTCATGGGTGCTATGGGGAAACCATTGTCGGTGTGGGCCACGTGGTCCCCCATCTTGTATGCGCTTTTTAAGAATTTGCATGCACTTCCTAACCAAAGAATTTGAAACATTTTTTTATGGAATTTCAAGAGACATTCATTGGGGGGAATGAGGAGTCTCTCTCAAATTATAAAATAGAGGTTACTCATTTCATTCTGTGTTTTGCAAGGACGAAGAAGTGAGAATTTTGGAGGACCCAAGAGCAAATTAAAAAATTGAAGCAAGTTCTTTTGCGAGTGAGATTTTAGTCTTCTATTTGCATTTTAGTTTTGCATTTAGATTATATTTTTTTATTTAGTTATTTTTATTTAAATTTGTATGTTATAAAATTTGTTTGTTTTGCATTTACTTTATTATAGATTTTGTTTGTATTGTTCTAGATTAAATTTCAAATATTATAGTTTGATTTATATTTGCATTTTAAAATATTATACTTTGATTTTGATTTGCATTTTAAAATAGTTTTAAAGCAATCTTCAAATATTGCATTTTCTTGTGACACATTAGATTCACTTTATAATGTATTTGAAGTTAAAATATATCATATGCATTTTAAATTTTTTAACACCGTAGGCGTTTCCATTTGGGAATGCCTCGGCCTATTTTGTTTGATCAATGACTTCAATTGACAGAGAGGGCAATGACTGCCATCAGGTGACTATTGGCCGTCCATCCTCCATGTTGCACCCTAAAATATCTTATGCCTTTGGATTTTACCTAAAATACAACTGGGAAAAGCAATATAAAACATTTCTTATGCCCTAAAATATGTTTCATATAATTATATTTAGTCAATCAAATATCTTTCATATCGTAGGCATGGCTGTGTAGGTAGTCCATCGCATCGCATTCATTAATTTCATCAACTTATCCTGGTGAGTGTATATGCTTGTATTTACTCAATCAAATATCTTTCAAATCATAGGCATGGCTGTGCAGGAAGTCCATTGCTTTGCATTAATTAAATTCCTCTACTTATCCTCCAAGAGTGTATATGCTTGTTGATTTGTCCTTATCCTGCATTTATTGTTGTTTGTTTGCGGTCAATACTTTTTTTAGACCTTCTTGTGCACCGTTGCCCTCTTGTTCTATAAATAGAAAATTACAGTCAAGGAAACTCAAAACACACAACAACAATTGGAGGAACTAAATACTTGAAGTGAATTCGGAGCGCACAGTAACAATTGGAGGTTGACAGAGGGAACTCACAACACATAGCAGACCTAAGGTGCTTTTTAACATTCACTACCATTTTTTGCTCGTCCATATCTATTGTTAGCAGTTACAAACTTTTTGCCAATTCTCCTTGTTGTGTATATGTACTTTGTTAACCTTTATTAGATGATTTCTGTAAATATAATTCCAAAACGAGAAAGGTGAATTCCTAGTTTATTTTGAGGAGGGTTGATTTTGTTATTCTTCTCTTGGAAAGCTGGAAGCATCTGGCTTTTAGTTCACAAATCTAAGGACATAGAGTCTTAGGATTTCTCGAGTTTAGGAGAAAACCAATATAAAGAGTAGAACAACTTTTCCTTCGTTACTTGGAGACATATCTTTCTCACTCGTAGCTTTCTCAGCGTTGTGATTGTTAGCCATACCTTTCTTAGTCGTATCACAGTAAAATATATTCCAATAAAAAGAGAGGAGGGAGGAGTTATTTGATGACTCACAATTTGTTGTTTGAGATATTTCAAACCCATCTTCAGTATACAAGTTACCATCATACAAGATGATTAGAGCCCTAAGTAGATCAGTAGATAGCTGACAAAACAATGATCAGTAGATAGCTGTAATATGCCCATGTGCAGTAGGGGAATAAAAGAGAACAAATGAAGAAAACGGTATGCACCAGCATTAGATGGAAATCTTTTGATAGGTGAGTTTCCTTCTGCAATCGGTATGCTCAAAAGGTTGGAGAGGCTATACTTGGGTTTCAATAATTTTCAAGGAAACATTCCAATGGAGATTGGTCAGCTAAAGAACATAGGGGTTACAAGTCTTTCACAAAATAATGTTTCTGGAAACATTCCAGATTCCCTTGCCCACCTCCAGGAGATAAGATATCTGCTCCTTGAAGCCAACGAGTTAACGGGAACCATTCCTTTAGGCTTAGGTGAATGCAAAAAGTTGGAAGCACTTGATCTCTCATACAACAAGCTCCATGGACACATACCTCCACAGGTTGCAGGACTTCCAAATTTGCTTTTGTATTTCAACCTTTCGAATAATTTCTTGGAGGGCTCCTGCCTGCAGAACTAAGCAAGATGGATGAAGTTCAAATAATAGACATTTCAGCGAATCAATTAACTTGCTATATTCCAAAAATAGTAGGAGGTTGTATAGCACTTGAATACCTGAATTTATCTTTTAATAAATTCCAAGGTCCAATTCTAGATTCTCTACAAAAACTTCAAGATCCGAAAGGCTTAGATTTCTCTTCAAATAATTTGTTAGGAAGGATACCATTGACTTTGAAAAAGCTTAAAGCACTTCAACATCTTAACTTGTCGATAAACAAGTTACCAGGAGAAGTCCCAAAAGATGGTGTTTTCAGAAAGCTTAATGCAACATCATTTACTGCAAATCTTGCGCTTTGTGGACCTTGGGTAATGTTACCACCTTGCTCTACGACCAAACATAAACATCCTCCTTTGCTATGAACTCTTTGAAATTTGCAAAGCTCCTATTATGAAAAGTTGTGCAACGTAGTGTATTGTCACTCATGTCTAATCATACAGCCAGTAAAAGAGCGCTAGAAACCATGCTTTAAATATTTATGCATAAAAAAATATGCAACTTCACTTATAGAAATAGCAACCATAAAACTAATCTTAAAAAAACTCATTACTGATTGGTTGAACCCAAGGAATAATCATTGTTTAATCTTATAGCCTCCACAATAGTTTCGTGTTACAAAAGGAACTAATAATGTTCTTTTTAATGAAAATTCTTAGGGAATTAAATGAACTCTTACCCAATCTAATTTAAAAACAATACTTTTATTTAATGTTTTTTAAATTTAAATTTTTATAAATTTCTATTAATGCAGATTTGTGTAGATTAAGGAAGTAGTTATATTGAGGTAGTTACAGTTTTTGGATTGTATTATGGTTTAATTAAAAAATAATCTATATACGCTTATATTAGATTAGATATTTGGATGATTTTGATTAATTAGTTTATGATAATGTTAGGTTAGATTTGTTTTGGTGAATATGATTAATTAGTTTCTAAATTTCTAGAAGTTTGAATATATTAGATGAAGGCAAGCCCACCAATAAAAAATAAATCTAATATTGAGATTAACTAGTAAATTATTTGAATGATTACAAATGACTAAACTATTACTTTTATAGAAAGAAAGATAAACCTAATCTACCTCACATACCTAAAGATTAGTTCAACTAAGTGAACTATTATTACTTTAATCTATTAAAAAAAATACCTAAGTTTACATCAAGCGAATAAAGTAATTAAATGACCTAATTATATAACTAATTTGATAATTATGTCTTAATTGATAGACTACGATTTGAGGTAAATGAACATTCATTCTTTAAAATTCATTTTTTATTTTTTATTATGCATTTAAAATATGAAAGATACAATATTAGTTTTTATTTAGAGTTCATAATATCAAATATTTAATTATAGTATAGTAAAAAAAATTAAAATATAATTTTTCACAAGATCAACTATGAAATTATTTTAGAAGTCAAAGTGAGCATGTTTCTCATGACACATTGAAATGTCCACATTTTAACTCTCATGCACATCCTTTATCTTTCCTACTCAAAATCAAGAACAATAACTATGATAGTATTAAATATTAAATATACAGATTTATAAAAAAAAAGAAAAAAAAGCTAAACAAAATTTATTTTTATAAAGTTAATAGAATTAAATATAATATGACTGAATAATATATAAGTGTTTCACATAATAAATATAGATTTATTTAAAATTATATATTAATGATTACATAAATTTGATTATTTAGTTATCTAATATCAAATTGTTTGCATTATATAGTTATAAAAATCTATTTTATAAATAAGAAAATGATTGTCATTTTACTTACAATATATACAAGTAATGTAAATACAAAAAATATAATTAAAAGTTGTAAAGATTAAAAATATTATTATTGTTCGTAATATATTATTTTTTTTGTGCATATTTATTAATAATTCAATTGTGATAAATTAAAAAAATTTGAAATTTCTATTTAAATATTTATTATCTTAATAAAGTCATGAAGTTGTGTTTTGTTTTCTTCATTTTTTGTATTTATATTATTTTCTACTTAGAATTTGTTACCTAAATCTATTATATACTATTTTAGTTTTGCATGATCCATAAAAATAGATCATTTTATATCTTGTATTAGCCCAATTAATGTCCTCTTCATTACAAATTAAAATCCTATGTCCTATAATTTAAATTGAGCTATTAAAAGCTTTAATTTATATCTAATCTATAACTAAATTGATACTTACTTTTTAATTAAGGTACCTTCTCTTATCTTGTTATTCGCAAGGTTTGCCATACATTAATAAAAATGTTTGCATTATGATGTATTTACTAACAGGTATGCAAAATTATTGACCGTATAAAGCCTTAAAAATAACAATAGAGGTATATTTAAAATTATAATTTATATTTAATAACAAATAATGAACATACTATAATATATTTAGTATAATATTTTCTACATAATAATTAAATATTATATATATATATATATATATATATATATATATATATATATATATATATATATATATATATATATATATATATATATATATATATATATATATATATATATATCTATTATTATCCATTATATTTATATCGCACAATATTAAAAAAAGTCCTAATCATTTGGTATTGTTTAGTTTAATTTTTATTATACACATGCATCATATAATATTTATCTAGTTTACGTACATATTGCTTGGCATTTACTACTACACCCACCAAAATTATTTGTAGAGCTACAACTTATACAATATTTACATTCATTGTTCTCAGGAAATGACAACATGAAGTCCTAAGTGGAGAAACAACAAACTATGTTAGCAGCCTGTCAACTCCAATTGTAGGAGCCAATATACTACAAGAATCATGTTGCTCAGTGAATCAACCATCAAATCTTGCAACCAATGTTCAGTCTCTATCTTCGATATTGTTGACCAATTGTCATGATATTGTGGAAAACTTCAAAGTTGAATGTCAATTCCCAATTGTTGAAGAAACTAACATAATTACACTTCAAGATAGTTGTACTGAATTGGAGGGTCTTTGTACCTTTGTGAAAGAGATGTATTATGATCGATATTACATAGGTGGTGCATCACCTTCCATAGTTAAAACATATGAGATGTACTTGAACATAAAGTGATCATCTGTCTTACCTTCTACTAAATAGTTTAGAAACAACCATCTATATAGATAATCTATTGTAAATAGACAAGGTCCTATTTCTGCATTATGTAACCTATCTACATACGTGAATGTACTTTTTGATACAATAAATAAATAAATGTCTTTCAGATAATTTTTCCTTGAACGATAGAATTTACTTCTTCACATATTGTGTATTATTCAATTGAATTGTTAATAGAGAGATCATTTGTCTTACCTTCTACTAAATAGTTTAGAAACAACCATCTATATAGATAATCTATTGTAAATAGACAAGCTCCTATTTCTGCACTATGTAACCTATCTACACACGTGAATGTACTTTTTGATACAATAAATAAATAAATGTCTTTCAGATAAGTTTTCCTTGAACGATAGAATTTACTTCTTCACATATTGTGTATTATTCAATTGAATTGTTTATAGAGAGATATTGGTATACATTGCACTTTTATACAAAACACAAACTAACGTAATTCCTCGTTAAAAATTATATTCAACTAGGGAAAAAGACAAATAAATCAACAACTTATCTAGGAATGGGTTTTCCCTATTTTAAAAAATTCTAATTTAAAATAACACGCTAAAACTCCTTCTCTTGAAATTGATCTGCATTTCACAATGTACTAAGTTTGCCACAACCTAACTACAAAATTTACCTGCACTTGCAGGCTACTTTGTTCCTTTTAGATTGTACTTCACAATGGCAACTTTAACGGTAGGCGCACTTGCTAAGATTCTTGAAGGCTCACCTATTACAGATCCATACTTACAAGTTACATCTATACATTCTATCCAACAAACACATTCTACAACTACCAAATACTGACTACAACTTTCTGATGGTGGACACCCATTCTGCACTACTACCATATAAATTCAATGATCTTGTCATTGAAGAGGCTTTGGTGAAGGGCTCAATTATTTGCCTCACAAAATATTCCTGCAAGATTCTACAAAACTTCATGTAAGCCCTATCTTTAACACTACCATCTTAAAATTCTAAATTTCCAAACTAAAAGTCCTTGCTAAATTATCACTCTTGATTCTTTGCACGACACTCTTAGTTGAAAACTTTGAAATCTTCTCAAACAATGCAGCTATAGTTGGAACTCCAATTCCACTCCTTCAAGTTACTGACTACCTTCGACCTTCTACCTCTGAACCTTCCTTAGGGTCTTCTCCAACTACAAAGTATTCTGTACAAAATATGGCTCCTTTTCAACCACTCCCCATTAAATCATTAACTCCATATCATAGGCATTGGTCCATTGAGGGTCAACCATTAGGAAAAACACCAATCCATGAATACAAAAATGCTTCCCGTGAAGGAAACGTATTTGGTTTTGAATTCATATATAAAGACAAATTTGAAATCCATCTAACTTGTTTTAATGAACTAGTAGATGAGTTCTACGAGGTTATCCACCCTGGTTGTCTATACAAGATCTCTGGTAGTCACATAAAAGTTTCAGATACAAAATATAGTAGCTCGACAAACCCTTACGAAATAGTCCTGTTAAGCTCATCAATCATAACTCCTTCGACATGTCCAGACTCTACAATACCCAAACATAGTTTCCACTTAAAGACCATAGATTCGCTAGATGAATTTCCTATCAACTCCCTTGTAGATGTCATTATCGTACTTGTATCTATAACTCCTCCATCAACCATACGCAAAAAAAATGGCACTGACACTAAGAAATGTACAACAACAATAAAAGACATGTCCAATTGTACCATAGATATTACACTATGGGGTCGCCACTGTGAAGTTGAAGGCAAACAAATCTTTGATATGTTTGCCCAACAAACCCCAATTATAATTTTGATCAAATCTGCACGTCTAATATCATGGAATGGAAAAAAACTTGATAGCACCTTTTCAACCTCCATTATAGTCAATCCAACTTTTCCTGAAGCATTTGCATTAAAAATATGGTATACAAATGCAAAGAATGACCAACCCTCTATATCCTTGCCAAAAGGCCATAGTTACCCACCCAAGTTTGTTGATCCAATAGATATTTCTACTATTGTCAACAAAGAATTATCCAACACACATCACCCTATTTGTGTACAAGCAAAAATTACTAAATTGCTTTTGGACAACTTCTACTACCTTTCATGTCCTCTAGTAGTGGACAACAAAAAATGTAAGAAAAAGGTTGTTCACTGCTCAACAAACAAATTTTGATGCCCCAAATGTTCTATTGAGCTCTCTAACTATGCTTACAACTACATGCTCAAGATGGACTTGCAAGATGTGACAGGTGAATTGATGAAGGTGACTGACTGCATTTGAAGGACCTCCATTGATTTGTTGGGAGTACCTCCAGAAGATTTCCAACTCCCACTAGCAAAGCCTGATGTTGCAAAACACATATTGGACAATGTTATAAATAATCAATTTTTGTTTGAACATACCATCAAAATGAATCCTTTTGGGGGTGAAGAAACACAAAGCATTGTCATTACAGCCCTGAAACTTGCTTAAAATTGGCACGTGGATCTCATTATGCACAGTTACATATCCAAATTTGAAAGCTTGTATTAGAGTGTTATGTATAAAGACTTTTTTCATCCTCTACAATGATACATGTAATTTTCCCTTACTATTTTTGACAAACCAAAAAAAAAGTTTACACTTGGAATATGAAATACTATATGTCTAAGTAATGCATTTTCGTCAACAAATAAATAAATTATGCATGTACATTTTCTTTTCAAATTCTTCCAATGATACATCAGAAAATTTTCCAAAACACGTTGGATACATTTATTACCAAATTTTCTATTTCAAGCTTCTCATGTACAAATACTCTTCAATATGTCTTCAAAATATTATTATACAATAAAGATTTCATTCTTCTCTTCATCTTTATTCATACAATCATTTTGCACATGATCTAACAACATTTAGTTTCCATTTATAATGTTACACCAAAAAAAAGTACTTCACATGTCATCATAAATAGAATTGCCAACAAAAAATGTATTGCTTTCACCTCTTTTAACAAGGTATTTAATTTAAGCTTGACTACATATTGATGTGTTCTTACTGAATAAAGTAAGACATAAATATTAATGTAAGTAAGAAATTAGAATCATTTTACCTAGAGAATTTTAATACTTATATATTTAGTATCTTATTAGTTCTTTCAAAATAACTAAGAATATAATTCCAAAAAACACTTATTGCAGGTCTATATCAAATCTCTCTTATTTGGGTATATATTTATAAATGGATATACAAAATGATAATGATCAAGAAAAAAAAATACACTAATCAAAAGCGGCGAGCAAGGTAGCAAGCAACAAAAGACATTATCAACAAAAAAAAATGAGAAAGTCGTCAAAATCTTGCAGGTGAACCATCCATCCCCATATTACCTACATTGCCTTTGCCAGACCATCTACAAGAAAATTTGTAAACTACTCCCCATTTCTCTCAAAACTACTACATAGCTAGAGATAATTTCCGTTGCAAATTGATAACCTTTCCAAAATTTCAACTTGTTCAGTATGCATAGAAAAATACCCAAGAATAAAAACAAAGCAATCAAATGGATCAACCACATGTTGTAGATGCTCTTCAGAAAGAAATGGAAATCGGTTTTCAAAATGGAATAATATGGACCTTGGTGTGCAACCTAATTGTTTGCAAATTCTAACTCAAATCGAGGAGATGCTAATTGCAAGGATAAGCCCTATCCTACAAGTTACTTATGCAAGAGGTGGACAACTCAAATACAGTGGCCACACTATATGTTTTCTTCAAGATATTTCTACAATTGCATCTTTCCTACCAAGGTGAATAGATGCCTTGGACACAATTCTAGTGAACAAAGAAAACATTGGCCATTAGCAATACGACTTCTATGTTAGCAGAAGTCGTGTCTTTGAAGCATTAAAATATAAAATATGCAACGATCCATATTACAAAGATGTGAAGATAGATGAATCTGCATTATCATCTTTGCCGCTTCATTCTATTGACATTTCAAACCAGTTATACTCAACAACTGCAACAAATGATCTTGTTGAAATTGTCACCAACGAAATAGAAGTAACAGAAGAAGACCCATTGGAAGAGACCATACATGCAACTTCATTTGTTCCAAACCTACCAGACGCAGGGAGATGGAAGAGGTACGCTCTTTGCTACAACTAGGTGAAGGACAACCAACTCAAACCATACAATGGGCAACCATTTCAACATCTCCAATCAATGAATACACAACATAAGGACTATTTGCAATGGCGTTCCCAACTTTATTCCCAAAGGGTGATGCTACATTTAAACAACAACGCATAAAGGATGTCAAGCTACATGAATATGCTCACCATCTCTTGCGCTACCATGATAATAGGTTTTGGCAACACCCACAGTTTAGATACTTAATACTGAATATCCTCCTACGACATCGAAGCCAGTCCACATCAGTTGTCTTTGTTCGTAAACAACTTTACGGTTTTATGCCTACAACAATTGCTGACTTGCACCAAAGATTAAAGGACTTGCTTGATGACAAACTTGCAGAGCAACTGATGTGATTTGGATCATCAATTTGTGGGACACGACCATTTTGGAGCCAATGCAGAGGTGAGCTTATTGACATGGTCGTTCAAATTGGTTGTCCAACTTTGTTCTTTAGCCTAAGTGCAACAGATACAAAATGGACAGACTTGCACAACACCATGCCATCCACCTCACCAACAAACCCCACTGCAGTAACTAGATGGAGGATACAAAACATAATTCAAAATCCACACCTTGCAGCACTCTACATGCATCATAGGTTTACAACATTTCGTGACGAGGTACTAGACAAGCTTCTTGGAGCAACAGATCACTGGTATAGGTATAAATCTCGCTTCCTCCCACTCATATTATTTATTTCAACATATTTTATCCTAAAAAAAAAAACCTAACAGGTATGAATGGCAACACAAAGGGTCAACTCATATCCATGGTTTCATTTGGCTATGTGAAGCACCAGATATTGGTAAATTACAATGGAATGATACTCAATCCATAGAAAATGCACTTAACTTTATCGATACATATGTATCAGCTTGGAACCCAAAAAATATTCAATTGAGAAACCAACAAAATTATCAAACTCCTATTGATGACCCTTGTTTGATGGATACTAGTATGATTAGTTTGGCTAACCCCATAATATACTACATTGAATTAGTCAACCGTGTGCAACAACACACAAAATGCTCTCTCCAAACATGCCTACGAATGAATGGCCATGTTGTTGTGTCGTTATAAAGCCCCTTGGAGTACACAAGAAATTTTGAAACTTTTTATAGCTGATAATGGCCAGCCTACACACACCCTTGCTCGTAATGATGACCACCTAAACCTACACAACCCACAAATACTATCCATTTGGAGGGCCAATGTAGATTTTTAGCCAGTCCTCTCCATTGATGCTGTCCTTAAATACATTGCAAAATATGCAGCAAAGTCAGAAAACAAGTCTAAAACATACAACGCCATGTTATCACACATATCAAGAAAAATTGACTCTCAAAAACCTACCCTAGTCGCTTTTCACAGAATGCTTCTTGAAAACATTGTCGACCGTGACATTGGTGCCCAAGAAACTTGCCACCTTCTCCTCAAGCTTTTGCTTTCCATATCTAGTAGAATATTTGTATCTATAAATGTCAACCAAAAAATATTTGTGTATCAATTGCACCCAATACATTAGCCACATACCCAACCAATATTGAAGCTTACATCTCACACCCTACACAATTAGACACAACATCACTTATTGAAGTCACACAAAAATGGAAATTTAGGGTTTCCAAAAAAAACCTTAGATGGAAAGAGTGCCCCATCAAAGCTATAATTGTAGTATCTACATGCTTCATAGCCATCCCTATAAAGGATGACATTAGCTTTGAAGCCTTTTGTTGGAGTGAATTAGTTCTTTACAAACCATTTTGCAACATCCAAAATGATATTGGCTCTTCATCACTTGAAATTATTGCAAAATGGGAGGAATTCAAAAGAAAATACCAACCTTGGCATGTACGCAGAAAAAATCTTGATTTAGTTCACGAAAATGAGGTAAACAACCCTGAAACAAGTGCAAATATTATGCAAGAAAATATCCCTAATGAGTGGCAAGTCTTATCAGGATTATATCCAGGCCTACCTATCCACCTAAATGATCTTGACATGCTTGGAAGCTGTGAAATTGACTTGCAAAATAATTGGAAAAATTTAGAATTCAATCCAGCACAACAAAAAATAGCTAGTACTTTCATACAATCAAATCGGCTCACATTTCAAGACCTACATGTTCTTAATCACCAAAACAAATCAACGCTATCAACACAACAACAAAATGTAAGTGATATTATTCTAGCACATCTAAATGCAACTTCTCACCAACAACCACTTAATATTATTGTTTAAGGCACCGCAGACACTGGGAAGTCACACCTTATCATAAGCATAAAGTTAACAATGGCCAGATCAACATCACATTGACAATCACCCTTGCTACTACTTGCACCTACAGGCTTAGCAACATTCAACATACAGGCCACTACAATTCATTTTGCCCTCTGGATACCAATCAAAGAAATGATGCCTCTACAAGGACAAGCACTTGCAACCTACCAAGAGAACATGTACTTCATTCAGTACATTATAATAGATGAGATAAGCTTCATTGGTCCAAAGTTACTAGAAAAAATAGATATGAGACTACAACAAGCATTCCCTACTCAGAGCCACATTCCTTTTGGAGCATGGTCTATTGTGTTTTTTGGCGATTTGGGGCAACTTCCACCAGTCAAAGACATCCCAATGTATGCTTCAAGCTCCTATAGTGGCACACTATGGCACAGCTTCACAACCATTATTACACTGGACAAAATATTTCGGCAAATTGGAGATAGCCCAATTCAAATTCAATTCCGCTCACTCCTTTCTAATTTGTGAAATGCAACACCTACAATTGCAGATTGGGAACTACTGATGTCATGGTCAAGTTCAAGACTCACCTTAGAAGAATAGTCTCCATTTATTTCTTCCATACATCTTTTTGCAACAAATAAAATGGTCTTACTACATAACAAAAAAATGTTGCTATCTTTAGCAAAACCAGTTGCCATCTCCAATGCAGAGCAACTAAAAGGATTACCATGCTCAAACCCAAAAGAAGAACAACTTCAATCTAAGCTCCTCTTATGTATTGACCAAGAGGTCATGCTTTGTGCAAATTGATGGGTACAAACTGAGCTTGTCAATGGAGCACTTGGACAAGTCAAAGCAATTGTATACAATGATGGTGGACAACCACCTCAAGTTCCTCTTTTTATCGTTATTGAATTTAAAAAGTACATGGGGCCAGCATAAGACAATAAGAACCCATAATAAATTCTAGTGCTCCCAATAAGTTGTGGGATCCATTGTCAAATACCACTCAAAATGGCATGGGCCTTAACAATACACAAATCACAAGGCCTTACACTTCAAAGAGCAACTATTGACATTGGCGGCACTGATCGACAAGGGCTAACATTCACAACAATATCAAGAGTTTGTAACCTTGCAAACCTCTGCATTCAACCAATGTTCACATTTGAAAGATATGCAAGAATGCAGCAAAGTCAATTTGTCGCTCACCGAAAAGAAGAAGAATCTCGTTTGATGAGATCATCATATATTATTCCTTCCAAAACAACAAATTAACTACAAACAATAAATGTGCGTTCGCTATCTAACTTTTCCATATAGTCCATTACAAATATAATGTTAATAATATCAGATTTCCACAATCCATATTTAATTACAATTGCATTTCTAGATTCGATTGTGTTTGTTTTTAGCATCAACGTTTCGGATCACACTCTATGATCCATCATTGGGAATAGAGAGAGCAAGGCTGGTAAAATCACAGAGTGTTATTTTACCAACCTTGCTCTCTCTATTCCCGATGATGGATCACGGAGTGTGATCTGAAACATTGATGCTAAAAACAAACACAATCAAATCTAGAAATGCAATTGTAATTAAATATAATGTTGACAAATATAATAAAAGTATTGCTAAAAAAAAATCCCATTTCATGCAGGTTGACCAATATTTGCTCTCAAAAAGAAATTACCTCTCCAAAAATGCTTAGCAATTTGAAGGTATACAATATAGACAATTATTTCTCTAATAAAGGTGTATAGACAATTATTTGTCTTTCATTTTAATTTTATTACTTCTACATAATTTTCTTCTTTGTGAGGCACCACAGTATGACTTAGATTTAGTTGGTTTTCATTTGCAAAAAAAAAGAATTGATTTATAATTTTTAGAAATTTGTACAAGAGCCAATTTCACCCTCTACAAAATAATATATTTCCATTTAAAAGTAAATGCTAAGTATTTTTAATTACAATTTGAATATGAAATTGAATGTAAATTATAAAATTATTTTACTATGCCATTGTTAGTATGCTTATTAATAATTTTTCAACTACTTTGCAGAAATGTTGTGACAAAGAACAATTGTAATTGATGACTTCTTTCAACATGTGGACATTCATAGGATACATGAAGAAGAAAGAACTTCAGGATTGTTTGCAAAAAGCTTACTTCAAGAAAGAGGACTAATACCATATCGTCCAATATCACAAAGAAAAATTTCACACTTTTATAGGGATCCGTATATATCAGAATTGGAGATTTGTGAAACATGCAATCCAACGGAGGTTCATCATATCCCAAGCGAGATATGGTTTCAACCAGCATCAATAGCATCTGAAACTGAATACTCCTCTTTGATACATGGCACAAGACAATTTTGGTTAGAGAAACTGCTTCGAACTCCACAAACCAATACAACATCTTTGCAAAACCTTTGCTATCATAGTCAAATGTACCGCTTGCATTTTGCATCAAACTCAAACACAATGTGGATCCAACAGGTTGTAGAAAGGTGGTGACTACAGGGAGCTTATTTGTCTATGCAAATACATGATCGTATAAGAAAAATTGTACGGGAGCAAATACCTACATGGACCCAGACAACTTGTACATTCTACCCAAGTATTGATCTTTTCACATGCAATTGGGGTGTGCTCCAGCACACACTCGAGCACCTTTATTGGTTCGATGATTTTGACCCCATGCTAGAAGTACTCATCGATCAAATGTAATCGTTTAGAACTAATATCTTGCTCGATATGAGGCAAACTCCTTTGCCAATGGATACTTATATTTTTAGAACTAATGCTATCCTTTAAGGCTGTTAGTTTACTCAGTTTGCAGTAAACTAGATCTATACTACTTGTTTATACAATGCTAATGATATTTACACTTCAAAAAGTATTGCATGTAAGCTTCAGTTCAATCCAAATGCTATATTTTTTCAACCATGTACAAAAATATTAACTATTCTATTAATTGTACTATAAAATAAATACTTAGATTCTTTGAATATGCAAAAAACAATACTTCCCAACATATTACATTCAATACTAACCATAGTATATATTTAACCAATCATAAACAAATAAAGAAAAAAGATAATTCTTGTAAAACAAGTTTAATACATGTATTGTCTCAAACAAAAAAAAGAAAAAGAAATAATGTATTGCAAAAAAGCTTTTCAAATTATATTTCTATTTAATTAACAAAAATTACACATTAATGACAAAAAAAAAGAACAACAAAATGAAAATAACACAAAAAAAGGCGTACCCATTGCACACTCAAGGTGCGATTGCTAGTTGTAGTAATGTTTCAAATATGGAAGGCAATGCTCCCACATTTGAAGTATTACAACATAAAATTTTCTTTTGCATTAATTTTTAAATAGTTTTTATTTTTTTACATCATTAGCATAAATTAATTTTATCATTAATGTGGATGACAATGCCATTATGTTAATGAAATTTGTATTTTATTCATCTTAATAGTTTTAAAAAATTAGATTAAGCATACATTAGTTTAATTTATTTTGTTTCTTAATTTTATCATTTATTTATATATTAAAATTATTGTTAACATTTAAAATGAAGCATCTATTTTATTTTAATATTTATAAAATTAAAAATATATTCCAAATATTAATGTTTATGTACTAATGTTTGAAAAGTAGAAGGCAATGCCAATCTTCAAATATTACATTTACTTTTGACATATTACATTCATTTTATAATGTATTTAAAATTAAAATATATTATATGCATATTAATATTTCTGTATAAATGCTTCAAATGTGGAAGGCAATGCTGCCATATTTGAAATATTACAAAATAAATATTTTTTTCACATTAATTTTTAAATAGTTTTCATTTTTTTACATCATTATCATTTTTTTAAATAGTTTTCATTTCCATTCTTGAAAGCCCCGACTTGTTTTGTGTGATCAACAGTTGCAAATTGTGAAGAAGACAATGAATACCATCAACAAGTGGTTTATCGTCCACCCTGCGTGACCATGTAGAGAATCTGATCGTCCTTGCTGCACCCTCAAATATCTTTCATATTATATTCACTTGGTTGTGTGGGAGAGAGTTAAGGAGTGAGTGTAATGAGAAGCTTCTCTGCTGCTTTGTCCTGACACATTTATTTAACCCATCCAACTCATTCAATTCATCGACGACGTAATAACTTAAAATTCCACACTCGAACAGATAGATAAGTATCATAGGCCTGGCTGTGCAGAAGTCCATCGTATCAGATTAATTAAATTTAGCTATGTTATCCTCCCTGAGTGTATATATTCTGTAAATGTCGCCTCAGATCATTGCCACCTCTGTTCTGTAACTTATTCTGTAGTTATTGTTGTACATTTGTTGTAAATGCATTTTCAAGAATGCATTCTACATCGACGCCCTCTTGTTCTTTAAATAGAAAATAACAATCATGATTAAATTACTTGGACCTAAATACTTGAAAAGAACTCATAACACACAACAACAATTGGAGGTTGACAAACCTACAGTACTTTTCCCCATTCTCTACCTTTCTTCCCTCGTCCATATCTATTGCTAGCAATTACATACTCTTTGGCAATTATCCTTATGTGTATATGTACTGTGGTAACCTATTTTAGCTGATTCCTACAAATTTTGTTTATTTCTCTTAGATTAAAGATCTTATTTTCTTTCCTGATAGCGTTGGGCCTTCCAATGACATGTGCGTTACTATAAATTATAAGGCTTCTCTAAATCCCAAACTTATTGCCAATTTAAGGTGGAATTTCCCCTTCATTAATTACAGTTTCACACAAATTAACATCCAATCTGCCAACTGTTTCATCACAACTACACAGTCTTTCACCAAGCCCACACGATCTTTGCTTGTAGCCGCATGCATAACCATGTCGCCCTTTTCAGTTGTCTTTCATATTAGGTTGATTAAACCTGGATGATTCCCTCAGTTATGGAAGACAAATAAATAACTCACAACTTTACAATTTATTGATAAAATATAAAAGAATGTAAAAAGATAATGACTTGCAGTCCCATGCCTTTGTTTGGTAGTGTTAACCATTCCAAAAATAGATGAACCATGTGGGAAGTATAAGCCCATGGCAATTTATTTAGGAGAGGCGATACAGTTTGGCAAACTCATCAAATAGATTCATATTTAACTGCTATTCCAACATAAGTTAAGAACCGTGGCTATTCGGCGAAAAAAACTAAGAGTCCCCTTGGTAAACTATACTTACGTGGGATTAATATGTCTCCTAACGTACAAAGCATTCAAAAAAATAATGAAATGAGACTATGCTCCGGAGTCAAAATGTCAAGGTAAGCCTCGGAAAAGCTAAGTATCATACACCCCAAAATGGAAATAACTGCTTAACAAGTCACAAAGTTATTGCATATTATCATTGCTCCGTCTGATTTGTCGCTTTGATTGTTGCATCTCTTACCATTCTCTTCGGAACACTCTCTTCCATCATAACCATGATTCTGCATGCCATTAGACAAGTTAAGAAAGAATGCCATTTTAAAAACATACAATAAATATCACTAATTTATTCTGAAATAAGGTAAGACTCAGAGCAGTACATCGGATGCAACCCAAAATGTGGGAAGCTTTGGATAGCATGTTGTGGCTTAATGTATAATTTAGAGAATATCAAGTACCATAGAGGACTACTCCTTTTAGTGTTTAAGGGGCATATTGAGGGAGAGATGAGAAAACTATTAGTAGATGGCCACATACCAGGGTAGTGCTCTTCCCCTTGCATAAAAGCTTGTCCATTGTCATATATGCAACAAATATCCAACACCTGGGTTCAATCACAAAGTTGTGTCTCACTTTTAAGGACGAAAGAAATCGCGAAATCATCAAACAAAATTTTTTGCCTGCCTTCATGCGAAGTCTATACTTCGCCCGAAGTCCTCAGGATGCTTTGGGCGAAGACACCATGTAGGGGTCTTCGCACAAAGACCCTTGCGTGGCTTCGTGCAAAGTATATACTTCGCACGAAGCCATTTAGGGCCGGATTTTTTATAAATTTCCAGCGATTCATTTTCTAACCATCATTTTCATTGGAGCAGTTTGTGGACCCTTGGGCTTGGAGCGAACTACGTCACCATGCCAGCACACCAGCGCTTCCTGAGCTTCGTCGACCTCTTCAGTTTTCTAGCAGTACCAGGTACACATATTTTTCTCATTTTTTATTGTAAATAATATGTTTTGTATTTATTTTAACTAGTTATTTGTTTTAAATAATTTTTAATTTGTATAAATGTTAGAAAATGTTAGAAATCGTAGCAGAAATGTTAGAACACATTAAGATTCGAGTTAGAAAATGCTAAATTTTAAGTTTAAAATTGTAATTATTAAGAATCTCTCTCTCTCTCTCTCTCACACACACACACACACACACATGTATGTACATGCATTTTTAGTAAACTTATTAAAGTTAGCTATTTGTGTTATTTATAATTTTTAGTTTGTGAAAATCTTAGAAAATTGTAGTTCAATTTTTGAAAATGATTTAGTAGTATGTTAGAAAACATTAAAAAATTGTAGTACAATAAGTTTCTAGGACCCTTATTTCTCTTTTACGACATATTAAGACACTTAGGATCCTTTATTATAATTTACATATTACTTGACATCTTACTTGACACATAGGACCCCTTAAGACCCATACGAACCATTATTATATATTAAAATATCCTATGACACATTCATCTATCTTAGCTTCTGTTAATACATATGTGAACCCATTGTTGCCCGCAAGAACCCTTAAGACATACTAGTATCAATTAATGTAACCTAAGATACCTTAAACCACTTATCGTGCGTCTACGACCCATTAACATTGTTGGACCATTATACATGTCCCTTATGACATTTTAAGACATCTATGACCCTTTCAGATCATCAAGACCCATTAACATATCTTAGGTTGTCTTAGGACACATTTATGTACATCTTAGATTTAATTAATTTATCATACAAGGATCATCCACTAATGAAATGTAGGATCCCTTAGGACCTCTTATGTTACCCCCGACCCCTTAAGACACATATATATACCTGACTCATTGTTACCCACGACCCCTTAAGATGTAGTCTAGGACCACTTATATTGCACCTACGACCCATTAACATTCTAGGACTCTTATCTAGATCCCTTATGAAATCTTAAAACAAATATAAAACCTTAGGACCCCCAGACCCATTAAAAAAATTTAGGATGTCCTAGGACTGGACATAGACCACTTATGATGTTCTACGACCCATTAATATTATTGGACCATTATACATCCCTTATGATATTTTAAGACATATACGTGACCTATTCAGATCCTGAAGACCCATTATATATGTATACGAGGATCCATTAATGTAACCTAGGACCCCTTAGGACCTTTTATGTTACCCACAACCCCTTAAGACAATCAAGGACCACTTACGTTACCCACGACCCCTTAAGAAACTCTAGGTCATATTAGGTGGACTAATAGGTCACATTAGGTCATATTAGGAAATAAGGTACATGTCTAAGTCGTTTCTCTACTTAAATACCTAACTGGACCTATTAGGACCAAGTAGACCTAACTAGGACCTATTAGGATCAATTAGACAGGTATTAGGTCTTTAACCAACATTAGTCTAATCAATTAGATGTATTAGGATCTATTAGGTCCAAATAGACCTAACTAAACCTATCTAGACCTGTTATGACAGGTAATTAGGACAGACCTAATATGACCCATTGATGTCTTATCTATACCTTAGGACCTCTTATGAACTACCCATGACCCCTTAAGACACTCCATGACTCCATGACTCCATGACTCCATAATAGGTTGAACATTAGGTCATATTAGGAAATAAGGTATGTCTAAGTTGTTTCTCTACTTATAGACCTAACTATCTACCTATTAGGACCAAGTAGACCTAACTAGGACCAATTAGACATGTATTAGGTCTTTAACCAACATTAGTCTGACCAATTAGATGTATTAGGACCTATTAGGTCCAAATAGACCTAACTAAACCTATATGGACCTATTATGACCAATTAGATAGGTAACTAGACCAATTATGACCTATTGAGACCAAAATTTAGGACCTATTAGACTTAACTAGACCTAACTGTACTAGGACCAATTATGACTCAATTAGAATCAATTAGAACTAGTTAGGAGGTCTAATTAGACTCAATTAGAACCAATTATGACTCTAGGACCACTTATGTTACCCACGACCCCTTAAGACAGTCTAGGACCACTTATATTACCCACGATCCCTTAAGACACTCTACATGACTCTTATCTATGTACGTTATGACAGGTAATTAGGACAGGTAATATGACCCATTGATGTCTTATCTATACCTTAGGACCTCTTATGTTACCCATGACCCCTTAAGACACTCCATGACTCTTATCTATACCTTATGACCTCTTATGTTACCTACGACCCCTTAAGACAATCAAGGACTGGACTTACATTACCCATGACCCCTTAAGACACTCTAGGTCATATTACCTGTCCTAATAGGTCACATTAGGTCATATTAGGAAATAAGGTATACATCTTTAAGTTGTTTCTCTACTTATAGACCTAACTAGACCTATTAGGACCAAGTAGACCTAACTAGGACCCATTAGGACCAAGTAGACCTAACTAGGACCTATTAGGACCAATTAGACAGGTATTAGGTCTTTAACCAACATTAGTCTGACCAATTAGATATATTAGGACCTATTATGACCAATTATACATGTAACTAGACCAATTAGGACCTATTAGGACCAAAATTTAGGACCTATTAGACTTAACTAGACCTAACTATACCAGGACCAATTATGACTCAATTAGAATCAATTAGAACCAGTTAGGACCTAATTAGACTCAATTAGAATCAATTATGACTCAATTAGAACTAGTTAGGAGGTCTAATTAGATTCAGTTAGAACCAATTATGACTCTAGGACCACTTATGTTACCCACGATCCCTTAAGACGTGCTCTACATGACTCTTATCTATGTACGTTATGATCAATTAGAATCAATTAGAAGATCAATTAGACTCAATTAGAATCAATTCTAGAATCAATTAGACTCAATTAGACTCAATTAGAATCAATTACAATCAATTAGACCTATTTAGACTCAATTAGAATCAATTACATGACTCAATTAGAATCAATTAGAACCAGTTAGGACCTAATTATAGTCAATTAGAACCAATTATGACTCTAGGACCACTTATGTTACCCACGACCCCTTAAGACAGTCTAGGAAAACTTATATAACCCACGACCCCTTAAGATACTCTATAGTCCTAGATTATCTATACGTTAGGACCTCTTACGTTACCTACGACCCCTTAAGACCTCTTATTATAAATTTCTGACCCCTTAAGACCTAATTAGTATGTGTCTTAGGACTCTTAAGACCTAATAAGACCACTTATGTTACCCACGACCCCTTATGTAAATGCATTTTTAGTAAATATTAAAGTTAGTCCTATGACCCATTGATGTACATGTTAGGTTTCATTAATACATACTAGGATGTCCTATGACCCATTGATGTCTTATCTATACCTTAGGACCACTTATTTGTTTCCATTTTACATGCAGTTATAATGTTGTAATCAAGTACTTAATTATTAACACTTAGCTCTTTCACATGTGATGTACATCTAGATGGCCACTCAGGGTGCACCTCTGACTCTTGACATTCATACTATTTTTCACATGGCTGACACAGAGATAGCTAGACTTAGATAGGCTATCAGTAGATCTAGTGGAGATGGTATATACAGAGACACATGTGCTACTATATTGACTAGTTTGGAATCTATGACTAGTAGATTGAGGGCCCACACTTCATTTACGCCTTAGGTAGTTGAGGCCATTTTTTGAGAGTTGAGGGAGGAGATCTCGGGTGATGTTTCCTTGGCACAGGTTCAGAGCCCCGTGTCCAAGGAAATCATCAAACAAGAGATGTTCCCACATTATGAGAGGATGAGAGTGGTGAGGGCTTATCAGGCGACACGATGTGTGATCCCTCAGATTGCTTGTATGATTTACCCTCGACATCTTACAGCCCATGGTCATTATCCAAATAATGACCAAATTCCATTATACTTTGCACAACAGTTGTACGCTGAGTTCTGTTTGGGACTCAGGGTTAACTATTTTGATATCCCACCTTTTTATGGTTAGGGGCTGGGTAGGGTTGTAGAACGTGATTAGTATTGTAGGGCTGATCGAGTTGTGTAGCCTCATAGATGGCTAGTTGGAGAGAGGAGTCTGACAGTGACACCGACGATGGCTGCTACTATAGATAGAGTCATCATTGCTTCTTAGAGGGGAGTTCTGGATAGCATAGGACAGATTTCTTCTGCAGCCACATCGATCAGTTCAGATTCAGTGGGAAAATACATTTTGACTAGACCGAGTAGAGCCAGATCATCTTCTGAGGCTTCGTCTAGTAGTACTGTAGGTGTGAGTGATGAGACATATAGAGTTGTTGGTCTTCCTGTGCCTGGAGAGATACGAGCATTGTCAGGTTATCAGAGTACTTTAGATATGGCCCTTTACTTTTTGGAGGATCTCGTGCAGGCCTATTCTCATATTGCCAACATGCAGAGGATCCCTATACATTCAGTCAGGGATTACATTTCACTTACACGGGGTCCTATAGTTCCACCGACACAGGACGCACCATCTACTAGTCAGGCACATCATAGTGCAGAGCATCATGCACATGATAGTGTAGAGCACCGTGCACCCACAGATCACTCTACAGCTACAGAGCCCGGTATAGAGATTGGAGATGTACGCATCACCAGTGAGGGCCTAGACGCTTTTGATGAGTAGTTGTGTGGGTTGGGTCAGGTGGATGTTGCCACTGATGGCGGGTCATTTATGGATATGTTATTTCATCCACATGGTTCAGATTCTACACCACTCCCCTCGCAGCTAGTGACACCCCTACACTCCTCATTACTACAGAGGTTCGGGACCTTAGGTGGTGTGGGTGATGCAGTATTAGTTGATGATATGATGGTGCAGCGCGCTGATGATCCTCCTACTCCTGAGACTCAGGTACATATAAAAATTTCTTTTCTTTTTTATTAGGAGTTTTAGTGAATAATTAATTGTACGTGTATTAATGTTTGTTTAATGCATAATATTTTGTAGGCACAATTAGCAGAGCATGTTACCTCTAGTGTGGGTTCAGAGCATCTCCCACATGATGTGACACTTACTAGTGGTCAGGTAAGTTTTAGATATATATGTATGTACATGTTTATATTTCAAGTACTTTACATAATATATCTACTATGCACATGTGTATATAACCAACTGTTGTACACTAAATTAGCAGGAGTCAGTCATTGCTTTACAAGCAGATGATACACCTACTAGTGGTCAGGTATGTTTTAAAAATATGTAAGTTTAAATATGCATTTATAATATTTTAATTATTTTAGATTATTATCATATATACATGCATTTATATTTGCAGGGATCAGTTGTTGTCTCATAGCCAGAGGATGCTCGTGGCAGTCACTCAGAGGGTCGCTCTGTTCATATGCGCCTAGATGACTCCCTAGTTTAGGACATGTTGAACATATATTTTATTTGAGACTCGGTTTATGATTCGAGACGTACATATTTGATTAGATGATATGCTTAGATTATATGATATGAGACACATTTATTTGATTAGATGATATGATATGAGACACATTTACTTGATTATCTAGATGTATATTTGATTAGATATCTATGATTAGATTAGATGGTTTTATTCGATTAGATGATATGATTTGATTTGATTATATATGATATATATGATTCGAGACATATATTTGATTAGATGATATATGATTAGATTAGATGAATCTATGATATATGATTAGATTAGATGGTTTTATTCCATTAGATGATATGATTTTATTTGATTAGATGATCTATATGATATATGATTTGACTAGATGGTTTTATTTGATTAGATGATCTATGATTTTATTTGATTAGATGATATGATTAGATTAGATGGTTTTATTTGATTAGATTAGATTGTTTAATTCGATTAGATGATATGATTTTTTTTTATTAGATGATATATGATTATATTAGATGGTTTTATTCCATTAGATGATATGATTTTATTTGATTAGATGATCTATATGATATATGATTTGACTAGATAGTTTTATTTGATTAGATGATATATGATTAGATTAGATGGTTTTATACGATTAGATGATATTAGTTTGATTTGTTTGAAAGATGATATATGATATTTGATTAGATGATTTATTTATATGATATGATAACTAATTTCATCATTTTTTAGTGTCTTAAGGGGAGGTCTTAAGGGGATCTATAATTAATATCATAAAAGATAACTAGTTAATACATGTAACTAATGTCCATAATAACTATTCTAACTAATTCTAGAACTAACACATGTCATACTTGTAATATAACTAATTTCATCATTTTTTAGTGTCTTAAGGGGAGGTCTTAAGGGGATCTATAATTAATATCATAAAAGATAACTAGTTAATACATGTAACTATTGGATAATAACTATTCTAACTAATTCTAAAACTAACACATGTCATACTTGTAATATAACTAGTTTCATCATTTTTTAGTGTCTTAAGGGGAGGTCTTAAGGGGAGGTCTTAAGGGGATCTATAATTAATATCATAAAAGATAATTAGTTAATACATATAACTATTGGATAATAACTATTCTAACTAATTCTAAAACTAACACATGTTATACTTGTAATATAACTAATTTCATCATTTTTTAGTGTCTTAAGGGGATCTATAATTAATATCATAAAAGATAAGTAGTTAATACATGTAACTAATGTCCATAATAACTATTCTAACTAATTCTAGAACTAACACGTCATACTTGTAATATAACTAATTTCATCATTTTTTAGTGTCTTAAGGGGATCTATAATTAATATCATAAAAGATAAGTAGTTAATACATGTAACTAATGTCCATAATAACTATTCTAACTAATTCTAGAACTAATACATGTCATACTTGTAATATAACTAATTTCATCATTTTTTAGTGTCTTAAGGGGAGGTCTTAACCTAGGATCTATAATTAATATCATAAAAGATAACTAGTTAATACATGTAACTAATGGATAATAACTATATTCTAACTAATTCTAGAACTAACACATGTCATAAGTAATATAACTAATTTCAAGTATACATAAAATCTTTAACTAACATGAAATCTATAAAAATCATTGAATAATCAAAGTATATGTATAAAATTCTATATATTAAAACCATTGAACCATCAAATAGGTTCATCATATATCAACAAATTATAGCCTATCATATGTTTAAATATATAAACAAAGTATAATGAAATTTAATCCACAGATATCAAATAGGTCGCAACACAACAAATAAGTATACATGTATTAAACTTTTTAGACCAACTCAAGTGGTTCAGACCTTTCATGGAGAACCTGTAATATTCTCTCATGATCCTCACTATCTAGTCTCCACTTACGACGTCCACGTTGAGATTTAACTGTATGAAGACAAATGGATGTGGCAACTACTAGGTGACTATATTGGAACACCTTATTGTCTAATTCGTAATCAACAAAGTGAATACCATGTTGAATTACTTTGATTTGTTTGAAATATGTTCCCTCTAAAACAACTAAACCTACAAGTCACATATTTTAACAATATATAAATTTAAACAAACTCAATTTGAATTTTGTTAAAAGGTTGAAATTTAAAATTTACAAATTGAGTTCAATATATTGATGTAAACTGGATATACAAACCTATGGGGAACAACATTCCATCACTTTCTTCAGGTTCAAGTAACTTCATCCTCTCTGCAGTACAACACAGTAAATAATAATCAACTCCTTCTACATTTCCACTTTCAACAATCACTGCAAAGACATCTCCTGCACAATAAATTTTTATATATACGTGTGTGAGATCTTAAAATAAATACTTAGTTCAATCTATAGATCTATCTATATCTATGATCTATACATGCAACTCAGTGTACCATATAATGTGAAATTTATATATACTTACCAATTTTGACCAATCCCGAGATATGATCGTAATCAGTAGAAATCAAAGGAACATCATCGAAGTTTTCATCTTCATCTCTATCAAATGTATCAGTAACAACTAGTGGCACTAGATTCCATCCACCTACATATCCACAATCTTGATTGATACATTCCTCATAATTGTCAGCAATGCAGTGACAACAAAAGCATGAGTAGTCCCTAGTGTTCAACATCCAATTGCGACAATTCGTACTCATAATTGAATGCAAAGATCACGTCTTTTCTATCCTATTGCAACCATGCATAATTTTTCTATCCACACCTGAACAAATGCATATATATAATACATTCTATATAAATATAATTTGAATAAAAAATATCATTAAAATTTTAAACACTTTCAAATAATTAAAAAATGTGTGCATACCTTTTATCTCCCAAAATTTTCTATATGGCACCGCTTGAGTCAATCCTGATGATGCATCATTCTCATTTGGTGTGAAATGTGTCTTGCACCATTCAACCACATCATGTGCATTTTTTATATGCACTCCCTTATAATTCATTTGATACTTTCGTATAGCACGTTTGATGCAAGCTCCGACACCATCATGTTCACCTTTTCCATGTCCACTCTCAAAGAAACTCCAGACATGTGGTATGTTTTCATTACGATGATATCTACATAGTGCATAAAATGGTCTCGATGATTTAAATTGCGCAGCACATCCATCTGACCAAACATAATGTTTATCAATTTTTATACCTCTTTCTTTCACATTTGCAAAAAACATCTTGAAGCAGTGTTCCACATAATGAATGTCATGCTCTCTATCATCACTTATATAAAAATGATATTCCTTCTTGATGACCCGTGCTTCAAATGTGCTCTGAATACCATCCAAATTTAATTATGCATGTCGATAACACTCATGTACCATAATAATAATTTGCTCTAAAAAATAGTATTCTGACTGAATTACCTTTTGATGAACAAAATAATAATTTCTGCAAAATCAACAACTGATACAATAGTTCCAAGTGGGAAATTGTCTCTCAGTGTTTGAAATTGTTGTGCTTGCCACTTTGCAAAAAAAACATGATGAATGTAGGGTTGAATCAATTTTTTAAATTTTTCCATAAAAACTCCAACATTTATCTCCTCTTCAACATATTCTAACCTTTTGGATTCTTTCCCAAATTTTGTTTCATTCTTTACATATTTGTAACTCTTGCAATTTACCATCTTTGTTACATCAATATTTTCATTTTTCAAAGGAAAAAGAGACAAATCGGCACATGTTTGGCATATTCCTTTTATGAAATTTATTTGTCCAGCTACATCATCTCTTTTGTCACATAAAATGGATGAGATGAACTCACTTCGTCCAGTAGGAGCCTTTTCAAAACCATAAGTGTCTTCTACAAACTTTCAAAAAACTTGATAGTGGAGATCAAATTCAATATGATAACGACAACAACAAGTTTCAAACACTTTGTTTGTCCTGATATAATATGGCTTCAATCTTCCAAACAATGTTTGCCCAATCTTTATATTAGGATTTGAACTACAAAATGACACATACATTTCATTTTGTGTTGTGTCCAACCAATGTTTCATATGATATTCATATTGATTAGCTGAAATTCTATGTCTGATAACATCTCTAGTGTTTGATGAAGGACATGTATTATCATTCCAAAATGATGTGATCAAATTTTTTGTTTCTTCATCAATCTTATCAGAACGAGGAGCTCTACACATGATTGCCCAATTGCCTTCCAAGGTGCTATCATCCAAAAGTATTCTCTTATTAACATATCGTGATATTGTTTTCCTATTAAAATGAATGTGAGATGAAACTGAAGATATATTTCTTATTTATCTCATACTGTTACCTACAATGGATGTCAACATAACTTTTCTTGTAATGGACTTATCTATAGTTCGAGATCGCTTCCCTAGCTAGTTCAAACCTTTCTTAAGATTTTCAATCATATCAGTTTGCATGTCAACAACTTTTCTCTTCTTTGATGATGTGTCTATACCCAATAATTTTAATGCCCCTTCCAACTTTTTGTCTATAAGTATAAGTGAAAGCAATTGAGCTTGTTCAAGTGTTTCAAAATTATCAAATTTACCCAATATTTCTCTTTCTATCATTTTCATTGATCTCTTCTTAGCAAGACTTAATTGTTGAGCATTAGCAAGTGATCTCAAAGTGTCCACATTCATTGTAAGTAAATGATCTAAGTTTCTATAACTAATATTTTCTTTACACTTTGAGCTAAATTTAAAAGTTCATCCATACCAGTAGGAGCACATGATGTTAGGAGCACATGATGTTGACCCTTCTCCAACATCAATTGTTTGAGCCTCTCTAGGGAGTAATTCTGACCCTTCTTCAATGTGCAATTCTTCGACTTGACTTGACCCTCCTACTTCATCTTGTCTTTCAGCTTCTTTAGTTTTATGATAATATGTCAATGCAGCTTCACGATTTCTTTGTTCAGTACCGGGTGACCTTTTTCTAGAAGATTTACTTTGTCTTCCCTTCTTGTTCCCCATTTCTTCGAGCTCCAAAAAATGTCTTCCACAAGATCCTCAACAAAAATTCCTTCTTCAAAAAATGCCTTCAATAATAGAAAATGTGAATTTATTAATTGCAATTTGATGTAAAATAGAAATGAAAAATTTTACTTTTATACCATTTAAAAAAAATTTTAAAAAAATATTTTACTGGCCGACTAGGGTACTTCGCAAGAAGTACCCCTGGAAAAAATCTCGACCATGGCTTTTGGCCAAAATTTTCACTCAAGAGGCTTCGTGCGAAGAGGGTCTTCGCACGAAGCCACAAAAACAAAAAATTGCCCTCAGAAAACAACTCAACTGCAGAAAAATGGTCTTCCGGGGCCTGAAACAAGGACTAAACAAGATGATTTTTTCAAACAAATGATGTCAAAAGATGCTATTCGGAATAAGTTTTCTAATAAATATAATTTTAATACATATTGAGTTCATTATCACATTTAAATATTATTTTAACTAAACATAGGTTGTTTGGTGATTCAACAACCTGTCTCTTCACGACTTCGGGAAAAATAGTAAATGATAAAAAAAAAAATTATGAAAAATATGTAGGAAAAGCGTATTTGTGTTACCTTTCTATTAAAAAAAATAAATTTTTTTTTGATATACCTAGATCAAGTTAGAGCGATCCAAGTGACCTTATGTCTAGATTATAGTTACTGTCACTTTAAAACTTAATAAACTATGAAATATTGATCCAAAATGAATAAAACCAATTGCATCCTTTAGATATTGAAGTTAAAAATATAATCTCGAAAGAATTACATCATTATCATATTTTAAAAAAAAGTTATGCTAATCCAAGTGATAGTACCTCCTTAAAAACATAGTTTTTTCACGCAAACCACTTTTAGAAGGAGAAGGAAAAATGAATTTAAATAATTTTTAATATATATATATATATATATATATATATATATATATATATATATATATATATATATATATATATATATAACTAGAAACAAAAATCTAAAAGACTCTAGTTTACATCATCTTCAAATTCCTAATAATTTTGCGGCAACATGTGTTTGAAAGTGAAATTTTTTCTCAAAATGGTGATCTCTATGTCAAAGTTGGTCAAAAAGTGGGACTCACTATTGTGGGACCACCCACATTCCTCCACCAAGAATGTGTATTCATTCGTGGGAGAGCATAATCTAATCAACAAATATCCAACACTCCATACTAAGCTGTTATTTCGATCAGATATGCAACATTGCCACTATCCACCATAGAACTAACACCTTCAGCAAATCAAGAGAAAAACATAGATTGTAGAAACATCCTTAATTGTTTCGGTACCTCAAAGTAAGATTATTTTCCCTGACTCAATTGACCCTATAACTAGTAGATGAATAGGAGGAGCCAACCCAAAAATTGACAATTTTTTTTGTGAGAGTCTTCAATAAATATATATGCTTGTATGAAACAAATTTATGTCAAAAGCTCTGTATGAGAAACAAAATGGATACATTGTCAGTTTCGGTGATATACAAAAGTGAGTACATGTTGGATTGCGCTGGGATCCTTCAGAGTCAGCTCTCACCACCTGCGAGCGCAGAATGATCATCACATTGACAGAGGGGATCGCATTTGTTGTTTATGCACATTGTCTGAGATTGAGACTGAGGCACATTTCATTTTCCACTGCCCTATATACTATGAGATCAGAGGGAGATTCTATTGCTTATTCAAATATTGCAGCTCCTTGACTTCCTTCTTTTGTTACTCTGACCAGAGATGTCTGGCACTCTATTTACGAGAGACGGTACGGCTCCATGACCAGACCCGTCAACTTCTATTTCCCTAGAAGCAGGTCACTAAGCAGCTCATTACGAATTTCTTCTCACCCTCGCCCCCAACTCGGGGTGTGAAGCGGCCCTCATATGCCTCCCCCATCGGTCACTCCAGATCCGTGAGACCTTGCAATGCTTCTACCCATCAGCGGCAGACCACCAGTAGATCACAACGATGGGTCCATACCCATATTCTTCCAGGTCACTATCCTTCTATGTTGGATTTCTTTCTGCTCGGGAAGGACCCCTAGTCCTTGCCTTGGGGGTTCTTGGATCTTTGTTCTTTGCTTCTTCTTGTTTGGTTCCTTGTTCTTTTAGCATGTTCCCCCGACCACTGTTTGGTGGTCCGCTAGTTTCTTGCTACTTTTGCTGTATGATTCCTGTCCCATAGACCCTTGTTGGTCTTCCGCTAGATATTAATAAATTTATCTTATCTTATCTTATCTTCTTGGTTATCTTAGGCTCTCAATTTTTTCCAAAATGAAGCAACACAAAGGAAAATGATCAACAATCATTTCTTTATATATATAATAAAGCATACATATGTGATTTTTTTTTCTTTTAGCAAATAAGCATTAAAATTCTATCCTAGATTACTACGCAGCGAGCAAAACAAACGTTAGAGAAGGATACATTGTAGGGAAGGCAGACAACAAGGAATTCTCTATTACTTGTTGAAGGCCAAATATAGTCTGAGCATCTTGTATTACGTTTGTTCATTTGAAGTCTAGAGTTGGATCATTGTAAATGTACCTCCATGACTTCGATCCTTGCATCGCTAAGTCAAAAATGAGATATAATATATAGTGTAAAATGAATTGTACATACCCTAAACTTGGAAATAGAAATTAAAATGGGTGCACTGGAGTCCATATGACATAAATCACTCAGTCCCAAAGTGCAGATTGATGTACTTGGTAGGCATGCAACTCCACATATGGAAAGAACTCAACAGTTCAAATATGTGGCAATCAATAGTAGTAGATATGTGTACATGTTTCTAACTTCATTTTTTTTTCACATGCACTTTCTGAAAATCTCTAGAATTGTTACTAGTGTCCTTTTGTCATTTGCGAGCATGTATGAACTCTCGATTCACAAATACATTCTATTTTTTTACCCGCTAGGATAAGTAAGCATCCCTTCTATGTTGGTTCTTTGCCAATTAACTGCCCCAAACTAACCATCTTCCCCAATCACTAGGTGTTGTTAGAAGAAGAATACATAATGTATATTCCCAATATGTAAATTGTGGTTCAATTTAGTAGTGAAAGGGCTTCTACTTCAAGAATATTTGAAATATCTCCCAAAAAAAAAGTAGAATGCAAAGCTACCCATGACAAAAAAAAAATAAAATATTTCAACTTTGGTCAAAATCAAATTGCCCAGGAAATATCTAGAATCACTAAATTCATCTAATATCCAAGTGCCCAAAAGTTTTCATTCAAATAAAGGAATTAACCCAAGAAACACCTCTATGTAGACGTCAAAATCACACTTATTTGATTTCTCCTATAATTTATTTATAGCCACATCTACCATATAATAGATGAAACTAGAAGTGTCGTACAAATGACGGAGAGTCAATTCCATTTAGCAAATAACGCGTACGAAATTGATTTCTGTTAGGGAGATAAAGAGGCCCTGCTTGTGTGTTGTCAGATATTCTTTCTCTGTAGTTATATTCATACATAAATAAATGATGAAGGGTGCTCCCCTTAATACCACAAACACATAACAGATATAGAGAAACAACAACAATATGCAAGAACATAAAATTGGCTTCTTATTATCTCCACAAATGTGGAATTACAAACTTTCAGAATTACAATATGCAAAGCCACATGGGCATTCCCTTACAATATTCTGTAGGACAAAGCCTCGAACTATTACCCAGATCTACTACCCAGAACTATTCTGAACTACCTAAGACAATAATACAGCCTTCCTTATATAGGCAATTTTCCACCGCCTGGGAAGGTTCCAGAATTTTAGCCAATAAGGCCAACCAAACTTAGAATTATTTTATTTTACATTTTATTACATCATAGTCGGCTCAAGATAACCTTTGAAACCCAAACAGAAATTTTGAAGAAAATTATTTTTCGCCATTTCAAGTGGCCCAACTTCCGAAGACCATAAGTCATCACTAGTTGACCCGATCGGCTATTATAACCCCATTTCAGAAATGCCATGAAGCGCTCTACAAGCTTGACCCATGCAAGCGCCCGTCACCCAAATTTTTGACCTCATTCGGGGCCTCTAAAGCCTTCAAAATTGAGTTCAAAGTTTCTGTACCCTGCTGCCAATACCGAAAATCTTCAATATCTTCCAATATACACTTGATCTGGCAATGAAACTTTACTGGCAGACTTATATGACCAAAATGAACCTCCAAGAAAGAAATCAGATCATTCTGAGCACATACAAAAATTACCAAAAATAGTAACTTTCCATAAATAGCAGCTCTGCACAAAATAGTCCTTATTAAATATAAAAACAGAAATATTTTTTTGGGTGATGCAAGATTTCTCTTACACCCAGGATGCTCCTGCATCAATAAATAAAAGATATGTCTATGAAATCAAACAATCCTTAAAATTAAGAACATGGAAAGATACATAATTATTTTTTTAGTGAATCCATATAAAAAAATATAGTATCTATATATCACCATATTATTTGATTCAATACAAGTTTATAATAATATTTGTAATATTTATATGTATTTATTAAATTACCTTAATAACTTTGAAAGAAGATATGAAAGCTTCCTAAAAGATTATAATTGATCAACAAGCTTATAATTTTTAGATTGTGAAGGAGATAGAAAACTACATTTAGAATTTTTGGCACAGGATATTAGTATTGTAAAAATTGTTATTAAAAATAGGAAATACACGAATACTATATAATATATTTTGAAATATTTAAAATGAAAAAATTGGCAAAAAAAAAATACAATTAGATATTTGCATTCTACATTTTAAAAGATGGCCTAAACCTAACGCGAGAGCTAATAACTCTTTTTCTGGTCCACGTATATTAAAAGAAGTCTCAAACTAAAAAAGTATCAAAAAATTAAAGAATAATAAAATAATGAATGATGGCTATTTTGAAAGCAAAGTTAAAAGTCACACACAAAATTCTAGTAACTGTTTAAATTGAATTAAATATTTGAGTAAATAATATAGTTTAAAATTGATATTTTTGGATAATTTTTATGTGTATTTTTACTAGCGAATTTAGATATATGAAAAGAGTTATGTAATGAAAAAATATAAATATATTGATAGTTACTTTAATGTGAAAAATAAAAGAAAATATGTTTCAAAAATTTATGAAAAATGTGTTAAAAAGAAATTATTATGAATAATCTATGTTTAAAAAATTATAAAGAGATTTTATTTCTAGCTCAAGTTATGCATTATAGAAAGTATTTCTATAAAAAAATACAATAATAATAATAAAAAATGATAATAAATATTTAAGGATCTCATTTTTAATATGAACACATTACAAATTCATGCTTCTAAAAGTTCATTATATTATAATACTTATGACGATATTGATGCTAAAACATATCATTTCTTATTTATTAAATATAACTTAGATCATCTAGGACCCATTATAATTCCATTCTTATTAATGACAAATAATGAGAGTGGGATATATAGAGGGAGAAAGGAGAGATAATGAGATAGAGATGGAGATAGATAGATAAAGGGAGAAGGGTACATAAAGATGAATTTGGAGAGAGGTACAGGAAAAAGTACAAATACTTAGTTAACCTTCCATAACTTTATTTTTATTTTCCATTAACATTTAAGAAAATAATGAACAAGCTTTTCATATCTTCAATTATTATGTTATAAATTTAGCCTATATAAAATATATACTATAGTTTTATTGTTATATATTAAATAAACTAAATAGTTATATATATTTATTAATTATTTATGTTTATTAAATACATTTATATTAGATATATTTAATATATATGGGTCTAGATTTTGGTACTTTTTTCTCGACGTTGGTAAGGTTTTATTATATGTTATTTTATTCTTTGCCTTACTAATAAAAAATTTATATTCACTTATTTCAGGAAATGGCAACAAATGCAAATAACCATGAAATCATTCAGATCTTGAGTGGAGATTCAACTGAAAGTCTTAGCAGTCCCTTAGTTGCTGTAGAAGTAACCACTAAACTTCCAGATTCATGTTGTTCTATTAATAAACCAAAATGTCTTGCAAGTAATGCCCATAGTCTTTCTTCGATTATTTCAACCACCTGTTGTGAATTTATGAATAGCTTCAACTGTGAATGCAATATTCTGCCCATTGTCGAAGAAATGGACGTCATAGAGCTTTTGAATAGTTGTAGTAAAATTGAGGGGTTGTGCACTTTCAGTAAAGATATGTATTATGACCAACACTATGAAAACGGTGCATCACCCTCTATTATTCATGCATATGAGATGCATTTGAATAAACTGTGATCATTTGTCTTGTCTTCGCATTTGAATAAACTGTGATCATTTGTCTTGTCTTCCTACTATATAACATAAGAACAACATCCTATATTAATTATCTAATTTAAGTCAAAATGCTTTAATTTTCACAATATGTAACCTATCTATAAGCATGGATGTAATTTTGACTACAATAAATAAAATAAAGCTCTATTTTATTTAGAGTTTCCTTGCAAGAATGTAATTGTGCTTGGGTTGACTATTGTTACATTGGCTTGTTTACATAGAGAGTTTGTTATCATATGAAATCTTCTAACAAAACAAAACGACTCTATATCATCGTAATAAACTAATTTAATCTATGGAAAACAAAAACCAGCTCGCCTAATTATTTAACAATGTGTTATGTTTTATTAAAAAAAAATACTCTTACACAACCTAACCAAACAAGTTATAAAAAGTTATTCTTACACAACCTAACCAAACAATCTAAAATTACTTATAGGTTTCTCGACTCCTCCCACTTTTTTCCTTCACGATGGTGACTTTAACAACAGACACACTTGCATAACTCCTTGTGGGAACATCTATTATTGATCCATACTTGCAAGTTACATCTGCAAACTCCCTTCAACAACCTCATTCTACAGTTACCAAATACGAGTCCAACTCTTAGATGGTACACACCCATGCATCTCTACTTCTAGAAAAATTCAAGGATCTCATCATTGAAGAAGCTTTACAGAGAGGCTCTATTATTTGCCTGAAGGAATATTCTTGCAAAATGCTCCACAACTTCACGTATGTTTTTTCTTGCCCCCTACCATATTTGGTTCTTGTTTTCCCACCATAATCTCCTTGCTAAATTGTCCACCTTGTTTCTTTGCAGGGCACTCTTGCTTGATAACTTTGATATACTTTTGAACAATTTAGTAATAGTTGGATCTCCAAGTCCACTCCTTCAAGTTAGCAACTACCTTCAACCTTCAACATTTGAAGATGCACTAGGGTCTTCTCCAACTACAGAGTATTGTGTACAAAACATAGCTCCTTTCCAGCCACTCCCCATAAAATCATTGACTCCATACCACAAGCATTGGTCCATTGAGGGAAGAGCCTTAGAGAAAACATCTCTCCACCAATACAAAAATGCTTCCCATAGTGGGAAAGTTTTTGGCTTTGAATTCATTGACAAAGATAGCTTTGAAATCTATGTCTCTATCTCAGATCTAATCACCAACACAACTCGATAACTAAAGTATATATCACATAACATGTAGTCCAGTAATTAACTTGCAGAATATAAAAACATCACACCAAAACATCCACACAAGTATAACACCAAAATTTATAGTGGAAACCCAACTTGGGAAAAACCACTTTGTAACATGTTACTGATATTTTCACTCTTCTAAAGTGTGCTCTATGAAAAGCCAACCTTGTTAAAGGTTTATAAAATGTAAGGTGTGACCCTGTTAAAGGATTTCAATCACCCTATTAGGAGTGGCTTGGTTAGAGGACTTAAGTATATTCCATCAGGATGCCACCTTGATTAAAATATTTAGATAATGACTCTTAGGTCAACCTTGATTAAAGGATTTAGACTGATACAATGGTTAGTGTTAGTAAATGAATTTGTCTCTTTCATAATTTATTTCTAACACTCTATTGCCCGCTATGAAACATTAGCCCTTTACTAACAAATGGATTAAACTTAGGTGTTTAACCCTCTAAATTATGGTACAACTCCCAAAAATATTTTTAATGAATATTTATGCAAAAGAATAATGCATTTTTGAAAATATCAAACTTTTGACCAGAAAGTTGGTGAGGCTAAAATAGTAACTCCCATCAATATGATATAATTATTGTGCAATGATAGCAACTAATAACTTGAAGCTCACAAACTTCAATGAATAAACACTACACCAATCTAAAACACAACTTTAAATTAAGATTCAAAGAAAAACATAGACATTCAATTAATAAATTAGATTCAATGTAGAATACCCCAATAGAGATCCACTCAAAAATATAAACCAACAGATCTATACTGATAGGTTTCTTTCATTCACTGATTCAGAAAAACTTAATTCAAGTCCTTACAAAAAATACTAAAGCTTCAACTATGCTACTACTTAAGCGTAAATAAACTAACTAACATCCCTTTCAAAAGTTTCTTCTTGGCTTTATATAGCCATTAATTACAATTATCAAAAATATTAAAGTCTTTGAAACTCCCTGAGTTTCGAAAACCAACTATTTAAGATAACCAGAAAAATGCTAAAAATAGTAAACTAGAAACTAAAAATCAATGACCCATAAAGTGTGGAGAAAGACCACCAATCTCGGCTGAGTTGGATGCTTTAGATTCAACTATGTGATGACCTAGGTGTACGTGCTTGCTTCCACTCCTCATGAGCCAATGATGCACTGATAACTGTAGCATGATATGATAGGCTAATAAGGGCAATTCTTTGTCCGAGAACCTTCCTATCCTTGCAGATTTGATTCAGCCTCGATTTATGGGACTCCAGATGATCTACACAGACAACCAGCATAGCTTCAGTATTAGCTACGGAGGTAAGATCTTCTGTCATGAGCTCTTTGCTATCTCTAATAGCCATTATTCCTGCCTCCAACTCCTGAACTATCTTCTCCACTTTCTTTACATCTTGAGTTTCCTCATCTATCAGAATAATGTTCAGGCATTTGAGATCTTTTTGCATGGTGTTGATCAGCCCCTTAAGATCATTGAGTAGGTGAGTTGCCCCATCACAACCATCCTTAATAATTGAGTTTCTCCACTCAATACTTTTCACGGAAACATATAGGACTTCTTCATTCAAGCCATGAACTAGCTTCTCCAAAAGGAATTTAGGCACCCTGTAATGATCGATCTCTATCAGTTGATCAGCTATACCAGTCCACTTTTTCCTTTTCTTCCTCCATTCTGTCAACTCAGCCAACAACTTTGAGATGACTTTTGTCACAACTCCATGAGTCTCAATTAACTGAGAGACATAGTCACCTCTCCGTTGGATCATGCTTGTGACCCATTTATTAATAACTTTTACTACCATTTTATTCCTTTGGATTTGATCCAGCATTTTATGGACTTTAGGTGAATAAGGGTCAAATGTATGGAGTACCTGGGCTAATGGAAGTGGGCTGGGCTCTTGCACTACTTGAATGAACTCTACCAATCTCTATATGTTTTCCTTCAGTTCTTTCTTGTCCTTCTCATCCTTGAAGGTCCTATGTAATATCTTCCACGTAGAAGACTCCAAATGCTTCACATCTGCCACCCTACTTGCCACCCCTAAGTCTATCTTTTCAATAGTGAAGTCTTCAACCGAAGCTTCAGAAACTTGTTTATCAGACTTAGGTATTGCCCTTTCTGCTATCCACCTTCCAGTTTTCTCATCTACATCAATCATTGATTCCATCCTAAATCTCTTAGGCTTCACTGTAGCCCCCAATTACTTACTAACCATGTCTTCTACTGGGAGAGTTATCGATAAGACATTCCTTTTCTTGTTGTTAATGAAACTTCCTAACCAACTGAGAGTAGGAGATGGAGTCTCAAAGTGTCACCTGCTATGGTTGCAGAAGGTTCCCCTGAATCTAGTTGATTGCTCTTTGGGGTCATTGTGTCTCCCTCCACATTATATGAACCAACTTGCTCTATCATTTGAGTGTCCATGAGATCAAGATCTATGACCTCCTTTTCATTAACCAGCTTGTTACTTTATTTGCCAACTCTCCCTCTTAAGTTTCTTCTTAGTGGTGAGGAGCCAAGAGAAGCTTGTTTCACTGGATCAGCTGAAGACTTCTTATTATTTTTAGTACCTTCAAGGGAAATATTTTTGTTAGCAGTAACAATGGGTTTGACAATATTTTTAGCATGTGCAGCTCTTCTGGGATTATGTCTTCTTAAAACATGAGGCCTCTTACTATTAACCCATTTCTTAGTTCTCTTAATCACATTGAGAGTCTTAATTATTAGGTTCTCTCTCTCATCAATACCCAATCTATTTTAGGGAGTGGTGTACCCCTAACTCTGGTTTCATACTGCTCATCAATTACCTCTGCACCATCATCTTCATCTATTGCTGAGACGTCAATTTGAATATTTAGGGTAACAATTTGTCCTATGGTAAACCTAGACCAGGTCCTTCTTCTCACTTCAAAATCATCCGCACAACCCTCCCAGTAATCCTCTATTTGAGGAATGTGTTGAAATTCAGAGGGCAGCCTGAAATGTTGAGCAGCATATCCCCTGCTATCAAAATCCTTTCTAAGTGGAAACATCTTCAAATTCAATTTCCTTAATTCATGCTCTAAATTTAGGGCATCTGAAGATGTTTTGCAAGTGTAATAACCCAATTCAGCTGGGAAATTGGATTTTTCTCTACCCTTCCTTTCCTTAACCCCTTTATGCACATACACCAGTTGGCGAGCTACTTCTACAATGATTAAACTATCAAAAGCATATATGGGTAATTTAAATGGTTCGCCTTCGAAACCACCCACTCTGAGATACGTGAATCTTCTAAAATGGATGAAGAAACTTCCATAGGTATTGACGAAGGTTTTCACCTCTTTTGACATTCTTTGCTCAGTGTTCCCTTGTAGTTCATATGCCAACCTTCCAAAGAAAACTCCATTAACTTTCAGAAAACTATCAACATGAAATTATTTTTGTAGGTGAGGGTAGTAATTGTAAACTTTCATGTTTGGGAGAGGTTGCTCATGGAATAGGCCTTTCCACTCTCTGGCACAAGCCAAAATGTAGAATAAGTAGGAGGACATATGAAAGCTACTACCAGTTGGAAAATTTGCCAACTGATGATTGAGCTCATCGGCAATAGTTTCAGCCCAGTCTATGTATTTTTCCCCTTTGAGAGTGACCTAGATATAGAAGTACATCCAGTAATGCCAATAGTACACATGTTGGTTCCCTTTAATTCTATTTAGCATTATGACTAGATTAGCTACTTCGAGCTTAAAATGATCTACACTGAGCGGCTTTGGGAGCCGGGACCCTCATTTTTGAGCTTTGAGTAATCAGTATTGGGCTATTTCATTCTAGTAGACTTGTCTCTTAGTGGTGAAGACTGACTGAGATGAGGGGATATTCCACCCTTCATATGGGTCCCTTTTTAGAATTCCTATGGCCTTTTGAATGAAATCTTTGCTTATGAAAACCAACTAACTCCCATCAACTTTCTTGATACACTTCTCCTCAAAACTATATCTTTTTGCACATTCGACAACTAGCTCTCGACAAGGGGCTACTATAGGAAAAGCAGCTACATCAGCCAAACCACTTTGAATGGCTTTTTCTAACATAGAACCTGGAATGGGTTCTTTGATTCGGGTCATAATGTCCTCTAAGGCTCTAGTTTTAATCAGGGTGTCTCCACAATTGAGCAAGGAGAAAATTAAAGGAGAGTTATTTCTAAAATTTGGAATTGGGTTCTTCATTTTGGGCTCTCAAGCTAGGAAAAACAACAACTAGGAGACGCAAAAACTTCAAAGGAATTCAACTTTGACAAAGGAAAGAGCTTTTAAATATAATAAAGGAGGCCAACAGAGAGACTCACCTGGTTTTTATGCTAAGAACTAAGCTCTGAGATGAGGAGAGGATACCTTCTTCCACGCTGATTGCATGAGATGTCTTCAGCATTATCAATAAAACAAGCTAAGCTTGTTAATTTATCTTAAAATAGTTTACAAAATCCGAGGAGATTCACAATAATGGTGAAATTATGTCACACAAGGTTCAATTAATGATCATTTGGTAACTCGCACCACCTTAAGCATTGATTACTGTACTTTCCTAGACTGAAGTGACACTTAAGTGTCATTTCAATTAATTACAATATCCTCACCATGCACAGAAGTCATAATCAATCGCCAGCTATCATTTATGTTAAATCACCACTTTGCATTTTCGCAACTTACGGGCACACATTGAACCTCAAACCTTGAAATACGAGAGTTCATGGTTCAAGTTCAACGAGAAGGCGGAGGGACTATCCTTTAGAACGATTATAAAATAAATCAAAAACAAAAGTGACAAGGGATAAAACAAAGAAAAGCACTTTGCAAAAAGGGAACATCTGTTGAACTTTGAATCTTGAACTAGGAGAGTTCATGGTTCACGATTCATTGGATGAGTGCGCGCTGCAAAGATGAAATGTTGCTAAGCTTGCAAACAAAAAAAGGAAAATCATACCAAAGGATGTTATTGAACTTTGAATCTTGAACTACGAGAGTTCAAGGTTCAAGTTCAACCAACAGGGTGTATATGCAAAGGATTGAAACTTTAAGTGAACAACACCTTTTAAAATTATGGCGTGATTTTGGGAAAATTAGAGCCTGAGGAAATTGAACAAAATCTATTGGTAATAATTAGAAAGTAACAGTAGTTTCTGATCTGAAAAACATACAACTCACTTTGCAAATACCAGATCCACTTCGCACATGTATGCTAATTTATTGACTAAGCTCCATTTCCATCTCCATCATTGATCTTCTTAGAATTTGCTTCAAGAAATCACAGCTCTATTAAGCTCCTTTAATGATTCACCTTCAACCTTCTTCTTAGACTTATCAGTCAATAACATCAACAACTTCAGCTCATGTTGTAACCTCAAACTTAGGTTCTCATTTATACCTCTTCAATTAGGTAGATCTGTCTTTTTTGACTTAATCTCCTCTGTAGATCTTAGGTTTAGGTCATATCCATCAGATCCTTCCATCATTTAAGTTCTTCATCCTTCCCTTTTAGATACATCTTCAAACTTCTCTTTGAATCCATAATAAAATGATTTACCATGCATTAAATTCTCTATACAATCAATTAATAAAGTCAACACGATTTACATATCCCAAGAATTCAACTATGTGGGCTGGGATTCTAAATTCTTCCTTCAAATAAAAATTACCAACACTCGGTCAACACAATGTTCTTCTCCTCGGTCATCTATGTTTAACTCGGTCATCTCTTACTCAGTAAATATTGTCACTCGACAATTTCCTGTCACTCGGTGTAAACTGATGTTCAATCAACATTGATTTTACTCGGCTTATACTAGCACTTGGTCGACACTAACATCACTCAGCTTGAACTAGATTTCTACAATTTTGCTCGGTTAATCCTACTTCTTCAGTCTTTCTTTTACTTAGATAAACAATACATTATCTTATCAATGTGTCAGCTAATCAAGTACCCATTGAAGTATCAAATAACTCAACCTTTCCTTAGGTGCTCTTGTTAACTCCTTGCATATTCCTCTTCATCAAACAATAGATATGGTACTATCCTAGATAGAAACTATCTCACCAGTTAAGGTTTAACATCAATGACAATACAAAAATTGTTTCAATTGCAGTTTCCAACAATTAGATCGCATCATTTTCTAACCTTTTCATCCTTCAATGGATACTCAATAGTTTTAAATCTTTGTACATCAACTAATTGTTGTCCAAAATCAATTGAAATATTTTCATGTAAACATTCATCTAATAATGTAAGATTGTCACATACATCACATACACCAAAAACACATGCATTCAAAAGATAAAATTGTTCATTAGCTAGGTTACAAAACAAACTTGATATAAACTCCTTTATAGTTTGAGGTGGTATATTTATACCACATTCTTGAAACATTTCATTTGTATACATGGCAGAATGTATAGATCAAAAAACATCATAATGATAATGAAATTGAACATGAGTTTTGTAACAACGGGTGACTCTTTCCTTGTTAATCCTTACATACCATGGTTTATATTTTTCAAAAGATCTTTGACTAATACTAATAGTTAAAACCATATCAGTCATAAATATTTTATACAATTCAATTTGATTTATATCCAAAAGGTGTTTTGGGTGTGGATCACAAATTTTTTAGCCGACTCTTACTTTAAGAACATCTCTGGCATTAGGTGATACTCTTGTATTATCATGCCAAAAAATTTCAATCAAAGTTTTGACTTCACTAGTAAGTTATATGTCAGATCTTAGGAGTCTACCACTAAAGGTCCATAAATGGTTTGTTGGATCACTTTCAAAGTTAACTCTTCTCTTTACAACTCTTGCTAAATTTTTATGATGAATATTAAGATATCCTCTTATGTTTGTAATGATTCTTTTATCAGTAGTAGTTTTATTTACTAAAGTTGTTATTATTCATTGTGTTGCATTACTATCTTTAGAATGACTTTTCTTTCCAATGGTATCAAAGTCACTAGCAACAATTGATACAACTTGTTTTAGAGACTCGTCCTTCTTCTTAGATTTTACATAAATGCCTAACCTCTTCATCACTTTTCGCATTTTAATCATTTTAATTAATTGTAACATTAGTTGACATTTAAACCCAAATTTATATTATAAACAAATTGTCTAAACAATCTAGTCACGTGTGTCCTAATCTATCTCAATGAAACCAAACCACACAAATTGTCTAGCACATCACTTTTAATTTGAAATTGTTCATTCATTTCATTATCATTCAAAGGGGTTCCTTTCTCAATTGGTGTTTCTATGTCTACATCCACATTGTTGATTTCAATTTGAATTGGGGTTTGAATTTCTCTTTCAATTGGAGTTTTAATTTTAGTTCCTTTATCATTATGATTAACATTAATAATTTGTAGAATTCTATATACAATAAAATTTGTTACTCTATTTTTAGGAATACAATCTAAATCATTTATATTGTAACCTATTTTTACCAAATGATCAAGTTCTTTATCAGAATAAGTTACATTTGGTTGTGAAGACATACTTGTATCATATACTAAATTAGAAGATGCACCTAAATTTCTTCTATTGTATTTTCTTCTTCAACCTCTGCATCCATCATGGTTTCTTCATTTTTCTCCTCTTCTGAAATAATTGTTGAACTCAATGCTCCAACATTATTCAATTTTAAAATTCTTTCTCTTCTTTCTTATTTTCATTTTGCCTCCTCTCTATTTGATACAACCTCTTCAGTTGACATAACCTTCCTTTTCCTCTTTCTGTGTTGCTTTGATCCCATGTTTGCACCAAAATTTGAATTCAAAGTATTCTCTTCATATCAAATCTAAAACAAGACAAAAAAAAGAGAATGTTGATTAAAATTATTCTTTTTGCAATATTGATCAGTCAAAAAATGATTGACTACTCATCAATAAGTGAGATAAGGCCCACAGCCCCTTTTTTTGTCTGCAATGATTCTTTAAGAAATGGATACCTGTTATTTAAATGAAACGGGTGCCTGTTTTTAAATCGGGTGCCCATTTTTGTTTCAATGATCCAAATAGAAACAAGCACCCATTTTTTGAATTTCAAAAAATGGGTGGCCATTTCTTAAAACTATGAGTGGGAATTGTACCGCCACCTTGGTTTTTGGTTCAGGACAGGTTTAGTGGGACCAAGCCTATGCTTGGGCTTGCAAAAATATAGCTAAGGCATTGGAATATAAAATTTTTGCCTTGTCATAATTTTTTGGAGACCTTTCCAAATGAATTTTTTGATTAAAAAAAAACTCATTTTAGTTCTTATTGTACAGATTCTAAAAATATAAATTTCATAGTGATATGCTAAATTTTAGTATTTTTACAATATTTATTAAGCCAACGTGGTACCTAAACTTGAAATACTACAGTTAACTAAAATTTTAATAACTTTTTTGATTTGATATTTTTTGAAAAATTAATTATATTACATCAATCTACATTGAATTTTCTTCAAGATTTTTTTTTTTTAAAAAGTGAAGTTATCATCCAATGATGGTGGCCATACACTAGAGGTTTCAAAAATTTACTTTATAGTCAATTAAAAATTAATTTAAAAAATATTCAATAAAAAAACAAAAATATTCTCATCAATATTCAATGTTTTAGGTACCTTTCCCTAGAAGGATTCGCAAAAAATCATTTATTTACTTCAAAAAAGGGTGGTTGTGCACTTGTGGTATGGTCCTGAAACATGCATTTGGAAAAAATGGTTTTTAAAGATGTCTATTAAAATGCAATTTATACCATGTGGGTATTGGAATAAATTACATATTTGAAAAGTAGACTCTAAGCACTACATTTTATATTACTCAAGTTTTTTGAGATTCAATCTTTAAGTGCCTCAAATTTTGACATCAATTGACAATTTTTTTGAAAAACAAGGAAAACACTTCCATTTTTTGCCAAAAGTGGGACTTGACTTCTTGCAGCCACCTTGTTCTTTTCTACTAGCTACCAAGATTGAATCTTGAATCAGAGGAGGCAATAAGAGAATACCAAAGACTATTAAAGAGAGTATCGTAGAGAGTACCGTATACATCAACAACAACAAATGATTGAAAGTGAAAGAGGACAACAAAGAATAACACATAATGAAGGTAATAGGCAAAAATATGTTAGATGAAGGGCATAAGTAATGGTTGAACAATTAGAAAGTGAAAATCAAGATCAGACAAATGTAGAAAGAAATAATTGTCAAAAAACTTTTGAACAACTCCTTCGAAATGCAGAGGCATGAAGTGCAACATGTTGATCCCCAACCAAGTGACCGATATAACCACTCAACAAATACAAACATTTAGCTTAATGTTGAGAATGAATACTCAACATCCATAGGACGTGTACCAAAAACACCACAACATGCAAGTGAAATAAACATGAATGAATATTTTGAAGGTACCATACAAAACATGCCCAACCTAAATAGTATACTTCACCCTAACTTTAGAAGATTCCAAATGCAATTTAGACATCATATGGATAGTTTGAAGACACCAAATATGTGTTATGTTTGTGAAGATTCATATATTGGAATGGAAGTATATTGCACCTACGAGGGTCCTATATGTAATAGGTTTCGTCAAGAGAGAGGAATGCATAGGTTTTCATCTTCAAATAATATGGATCTTGGCTCTCAATTAGAAGAGCTTACAAAATTGACTCAGGTTGAAGAGATGTTGATTGCACGTGTCAGCCATGTGCTGCAAGTTACACATGCAACTAGTGGTCAATATAAGTACAAAGGATAAACTATTATTTTTCATAAACATGTAGATCCAGTATCCATAGTCTTTCCACATACAATTGAATATTTAATGATTATTATTGTTCACAAAAGGGATCAACGTGGTACACATTATAACTTTATTGTAAATAGTGATTGTGTGTATAGAGCATTGAAATACAAGGGTAAAAGCATAATAAGCTACCACCCTTTTACAAAAGAAAAGGCTAACAAAATTAAAGTTGTTCAACTAAAATAGTATAAAAATGACATTTATGTTTGGAATTTGAAGATGATATAAACTAATTAAATGTGATAAAATGGATAAAGTTTATGATTAATATTTTTAATAATTTTTTTGAATAAGAATTGATATGTTTTTTAATTTTTAAAGATGATTTTTCAATTGCTAAAAAATGTTGAAAATTAGTGGTCTGGTTCTCACCAAAAAATTATATGTAAATAAACATTTTTTCCCCTAATTTCAAAATAAGTCGTAGATGACATATATAGCTAGTGCATAAAGAAGTAAAATTTGGTTTGTGACCTATACTTTCTCTTTTATAACAATTCAAATTCGAACTCACTAAAATTGACAGTTTTCATCTCGCAACATATTTTTCATAACAAATCTATCCCAATCAAAAAAAGAAATATATATTCTTGAAGGGGACTCTCTCTAGTGCACCATATGTTTTTCAAATTTATTTAATTTGATTTACTATTTTTTTCTTTCTCCGAATCAACAACCCCTTGACTGTTAAAATACCTACTTGCAATATTTTTTAATTACAATAAACTATGTCTAATTAAAACACTATAAAATCTATATGAGGATATTCTTGACTCTAATTTCTACAAAAGGGTATTTTTTATTTTTTTTAAAATATCATTAAAAAGATTAGGATTTATTGAAACACCACTTTTCTGAAATAATTTTATTTTTATGGTAATTGGACCCAAAGTGGTATAAACCATGCATTTAATAGATATTTCCAATTGGAAAAGTTAAAGCACTTATCTAACTTAGCTAAAATGCATCTAGCTTGAGAATATGTTTGACCAAAATTAATTTTTAGTTAGAAATACTAAAATTAAGCTATGTTGATAAGTTAGCCTAAAAGGTGACACCTGATTGTGCTTTTACCCACAAAGTAGAGCATGACAAGTTTTACGCATATGTCAGAATCGATGAAAGTGTTCTTAATGACTTGCCAGAAAACTCTTATGAGAATGTTTTTGAGAGATTAAAGATAGTGCACATGGAATTTGATTCTGATGCAAACGAAGTCATATTTGTGGGTCTAGTTATAGAGATAGATGAAGGTAATACAATTGAGCACACAACCTCTATGGCTTCAAGCCCACCGAATGCTCAAAGAGAAATGAAACTAATTCATGCATGGGTTAATAATCCTGATGTAGTTCCATCTTTTTTAATTGAATGACCATCTATAAGTGCATCACCTATCAATGAATATGTCACATCTAGATTGTTGGATATGGCATTTCCAACATTGTCTCCTGATGGAAGATGTGATTGGTTAGAGCGTAGAATGAGATAAGTACATATGCATGAATTTATGAATCATTTGTTGAGGTATAGGGATCACCTCTTTGGTAAACATCCAATTTTTAGGCATTTCATGATGAACATGATAATGAGCCATCATGCACAAACTTCAGTTGTTGTCTTTGCAAAAAAGAGTTTTCAAAACATGCCAATCACTATCAATGAGCTACGTGAACATATGGAAAATATGCCAAGTAATAACATGGTAGATAGGTTAATGTGGTTTGGAATGAGTCTAAGAGGTAGGAGATCATATTGGGCTAAATATAAAGCATAATTAATAGACCTACTTCACCAACTGGACATTCCTACAATCTTCTTCACATTAAGTGTAGTGGATATACAGTGGCCTGATTTGCATGTACTCATGCCTGGTACACCACCAATTGATCCATGAGAGGTGCATAAATGGAGAAGAAAAAATGTCATCGACTATCCACATATAGTTTCACATTACATGCACTTAAGGCATACAATATTCATAAAGGAGATACTTCAAAAAGGTATGAATGTCAAGGAATTTTGGTGTAGATATGAGTGGCAACATTGGGGTTTACCTCATGTTCATGACTTCATATGGCTTGAAGGAGCACCAAATATGGACACTATTAACTAGTCAAATGAGGACGAATGAAAAAGTGTTGAGAGATATTTTGATTCCATTATTCATACATGGAATCTTAGACATGATCCTCATCAAAGAAATATATTGGTACGTTTCATTCAATTTGATGTTATATATCAGTAAAAGATAATGTTTAAAATGTGTGCAATAACATATATTTAAAATAATAATAAATTAACTATCATTTTTAGGCATTCCAAAATTTTGGTCAACATCCATGTCTCAAGAATACTACACAACTAGCTGAGATGGATATGGACCATGACTATGAATAGATACTCAACTGTGTTGAACAACACATGGTTTGTCAGGAGGGTGCATGACTATGTAAAAAAAAGGGGAAGAATAGTTTGCGGGTAATTATTTCATCATTTGATAGTTGTATATCTATTTTCTATATCAACTATTTAGACAAGTTCAGCTAACAAGATACTTATTTTCCAATGTTTCAGGTATAATGTGTCTTGGAAATTGAATTTGGGGGATGAAAGTTATATGAGGACACATAATTAGGTGAAAGAAAATTTAAACCAACAAGAATTGATGACAGAGTTAATTCACACAATCAACACATATTGCAATTGTGGAGGGTGAATGTAGACTGACAACCTATTCTTTCAGGACATGTAGTTATCAAATACATTGCAAATTATGCAACAAAAGCTGAGAGAAGATCTTAAACGTATCAATAAATGTTGACGCATCTATCAAATCTTAAAAATCTAGAATATTTATTGACATAGGTGTACATAAAGCTTCTAATAGAAATAGTTGTAGAAAGGTATGTTGGAGCACAAGAAACATGTCATATGATGTTAGAACTTCCATTGGTGGATTGCAACATAAGGTTTGTTAATCTAAATGTCTCATGTGAAGTTTTAAAACTTGTAGTAGTCAATAATGAGGAAAATAAAGAAAAACTCACCAAATCTTTCGTAGATGGCTACAAAAGAAGACCACTTTGTATGGAAGGTATCACATTGATCGATGCAGAAAGATCCTAGATATACAATCCTAGAGAAAAAGGAGATAATAAATGGGGGCCAAGGAAAACAACAACTATTGTTCAAGTTTTTCCTATGTTTCTTTCCATTCCTCTACATGATTCTAATAAGTGGGTGGATTTTAATTTGTCTTAGTTGTTACTATAAAAACATTTCCATAACATTGAAAGGGACATTAGTCATGATAATGATGCTATAGTAGAAAATTAGGAGTCACTCAATTATAATCCTTTGCATGTCCAAAGAGAAGCACATGTAGAAAATGATGAACCTTCCATTAATTTTGAAATAGAGGATAATGGAGGTATTTAGGAAATACCATAGAACATGAGTGGGGAATCATATCTAGGCTACACCATGGTCAACATATATTGGTTTCTAAAATTGGCATGATGGGAAGAAGATATATTGATAGAAATACAAATTTGTGTAGTGAATATAAAATTGAAGAGAACACAACTTGAGAAATTCATTTCATAGCTGAAATGAAAAAACATGGATGTCTCATGTATGATGACATCCCAGGGTGCATCAACTTTACAACTCTTAGCTAGAAGAAAAAAAAGACAATTGACATTATTATAACACACTACCATAGCAATCAGGTGGGAATGCCTTCATTTATGATAATTCAAGGAACAATGGGAACAAGAAAGTCTTAACTAATTTGGTGGCTCGATGGAGTGTTATTCTTTCTTATTCTTCCTAGTAATTGATTCTGCAATCTGTGGTGTAGGGTCTTGTGACCTTGTGTCGATGGTAGAAGTGTCTACTGTTGTATTTGTTTGTGTATCTTGTACATTTTCTACTGCATCAATGGTCTCTATGTGTGTTTTACCTTGTGTAGTTCCTCCATTGTGTTTGGTCTCTTTACCTAGTTCCTCACCCTTAACCTCATTTTTATATATTCCTTGCTTAGGTGGAGCTTCCTTGATTTTTGTTTCAATAGCTATCTCAATAGCTTGTACCAGTATAGGAAGATTACCTAGTACCATTTCTTGGACTACCTCGGTTGATTCTTCTTCACCAAGGTTCTCGGTAGCACTGGTAATCATTTCATCTTCTTTAGTCTCATCATCAGGGTTGCCTCCTGTAATATCTTTAATAAATATTTGTTCACCCCCTATAGTAGTCAACATCTTTTGGATTCCTTCCATCACATTGTCAAAAACAATTATGAATTATTCTTCATTAGTTTCTTCCTTGGGCTGCTCAGTATCTGAGATGTGAATAGTCTCATCCTCAACATTTATAGGTTCCTCTTCTTGTATGCTCAGTTGAGGTTCCTCGATATTAACTACCGATGTAGTTACCTCAATTTTCTCTACTGGACTTAGGAGTTTAGTCCATATATTCCCGCTTTCATCATTTACTTCTTACAATTTTCATTGTAGAATGTTCAATTCTCTAGCCTTCATTAGAAATTTATCTGCATATTGTTTTAAATATTCATCAACTTCTGCAACAAAGATGTCAAATCTTACCAAAATGAGTGACCTTTCTCTCATCATTTTCGTAGTTGTGATTGCATAAGTCCATCTAGCAAAAATTTTATCATATAGTTCTTTAGGTATGTTGCTCGCAAATTCAACTGGAACTCTTTTGAAAGTTATCATTATGCTTATTATTGCTTCTTCAAGCTTATCCTGCTCCTTGATACTCAGATGTAGATATCTATTTAGCTTCAATGTACCAATCCTTCCAGTGGTCTTTATTCTTTCTACTACTCTATCAATTGTCTAGGGTCCTTTATTCACTACAATACAAAATTGTTCAGTATCCTCCTCTTCTAAATCATCATCATCATTTTCTCTAATAATTTTCCTTCTCCTCTTTGGTTCTAGAAACTCGGTGGAGGCCTTATATTTTCTCTTTTTATAAGTGTGCTTCGGTGTAGGCCTTGTTATCTTTACAACACCTTTCTTCAAAGGTGGTGAACTAGGTATTTTCAACCTTGTCCTAGTCCTGGTTGAAGTATCAACTTGTTTACCTTTACCTTTTGCAACCTTAGGTGGGTCTTCTTGAGCATGTTCTTCAGATTCGGTGGCCTCTTCATCTACATTCTCACCGACTATGCTTGTTCCTCGATTTCCTCTTCAATCTATTTCTTAATGTCTTCATCAATGACACCAAATTGTTTCTTAAGAGTTTTCACCATTTTCTCCTTTTGCCCATCCATCTTTTCAACTACAAGTCCCATCTTGATTCTAGACTTGGCCCCTTCATAGGTTCTAAACCTTGTAGCATTTTTGTCCTTAGGCTTGGTAAGTAAAGCCTTGATTGCTTTTGTAGCTATGTCAATATCTATCTCATAATCCCTAGGCGGTAGCCAAGCTATTTTTGGATCTATTGCTTTGATCAAGGTGGTGTTGGTGTCCACCAAAAAAAAAATATCATTTTTAAATTTATCTACCAACTATGTTGGTATCCTTGTTCTTTTCTCCATTCTTTCCTTAAATTTCCCAAAGTAATCTTCCATGACAGGTTCAAAATTCTTATCTAGGTTTTGAATAAATTCACTAATTTGAACAATAATTGTTCGATTGATATCCCATTCTACATTACTGATTGATGGGAAAAATTTTTGCAAATAGAATAATTTACATACCAATAATTAGCTAAATTTTCAAGTGTTTGATCTAGCAAATCTAATAGTTCTCATATTTTTTTCTAGTTGTATCAACATCAACTCAGCTAGGTCGAGTTGCAAACCCTTCTTCACAATTTTATAGGCAATGTCGACCACTCCACATGCAACACTATTCAGTTTGCTTGATTGGAATATCTTGTATGCAATAACATATGCACCAAATATCATTTCAAGGCCACTAATAGTATTTATTTTCAAGTCTCTATCGTCCCATTCTGCTCTAGTTAACTTCTAAATCTTGATTCTTGTCGGGTGCCTTAGGGATTTTTCTTTAGCATTTGTGGGATACCTTGTCACTGCATGTATAAAATCCTTTGTTATTTTCATTGGTTCATTGAGCCATAGCTTCCCTTCATGTACACGGACTAGCATGATGCATATCCATTCAGTCTTAAACTCTTTCGAGAAATGTAGGGCATTGGTTAACCCTTTTACCTCTAAGTTCTAGTGGTCATCCTTTATCTTTCCATCAGTGAAAGTTCTTGATATGTTGAATGGAGCTCAAAGTCACTGATTTCATTAATTTTGTAGTGGATGTATGATCTAACATCTTTCATGAGTAGAAACCTAGGTGGTATCAAAGAGAATGCACCCTTGTTGTCGGGTTGAGCTGCAACTTCCGGATGAAGTTTGTAATGTGGCTATGTGCATTTTGTATTCTTGATCAAAATAATCTTCTTACCCTTCTCTTCCTTGGTTTGAATGGTTCAAGAGGATGAAGCCATCATGATTACTAAAATTAGGGCTTTCAACAAACTATGTTCAGAGAACTTGGTTAGTTCCAAACTTACTTGATTTAGTCTCAAACTGTTCGTAATATGCTTAGATTTTTGTAAAATGCTTGAATTCGCTCTCCTCAAATTTCTCTCAAATTGCTCTACTTTTCTCTTGATCACTGTGTAAACAAATGAGTTCATCTCCTGCTTATTTATAATCAAAAACCTTGTTTGGTGCATTAAATGATTTTCCAGCTACCACTCAGTTGACAATCAAATAACTTGGTTAATACTATAGATACCTCAGCTCGGTGAATAATATCCATACTCGGTTGATTATGCAATGTAGTTGTCTTTAACACTTTCATCGACTAGAATTTCTTACTTGGTCCAGCTTAACTGACAAACTTATTTTAAATTAACAACATAAAATACCCTAGTGCATCTTAATTCATGTTGATTTGGTATTCACACAATATATATAAGGAACTATTGTAATATATAACCGATTGAAATTCAGTTCCATACTTGATTTTTCTTAGGTGGAGGTGGTGAAATCACCTAATCCAATGGACGAGGTGTCACCGACTGTTGTGCTTGGTCCAACATTGTCATTTTTTTCTTCTCTCCATATTTGGTTCCTTATCCTCATAATTTCTTCAATTGTTTTTCTATTTTCATTAGTAATCATTTATGATACTCGGTCTTTGTAGTCTTTACTTAAATGACTGACTTATGACAATGCAAACATGTCATTCCAGGACTTGTCCAATTTCAAGATCTTCCTCTCCAATGCTTTCTCATGCAATTAGTTTCTATATGTCCATATCTACCACATGTGCAATTAACCCAAGAGTTGTAATCCCAAGTGTATGCATTACCTTGTCTTCTTGGTTGATATGTCTTGTTTTGTTCTTTCAGTTTTTGGACTTGCTTCATCTTTGTCCTAAATTCTTGTGATATGTGTCCATGCATGTTGCAAGTGTGACAATTCTTTTCCATATAATGTTTCTTAGGTGACTTATTTAGCTTTGATCTACACTCATGTGCTTGATATCCATACTTATTTCAATTATAACAATAACCATCAAATTTAGGAGTGGATTTAGGAATACCTTTTGCTTTGTTTCTGCAAACATTTTATGTGTGGCCTGATTTTCCACAATGATAGCATGAAAGCTTCTTTGGCCTTGGATTTTCATAGGCACTCTTTTGTTCAACTTGTTTGATGACTCTCCCTACTTGTTATAGCCTAAACCAGTAGTGTTGTCAAGTCTTCTTTGATTGTTTATAAATTTATCCATTCTTTTAGTACTTTCTTCATCTTTCTTTATCATCTCATTATGTTGTTGTTGAATCTTTACTTCATTTTTTAGTCTTTCATTCTCTTCTCTCAATTTGACGATGTCTTCCAATTTCTTAGTAAGTTCACTATTTACTTAGTTGACTTCTTGACTCATGACAATCATCTGATTGGAGATTTCAAAATGATACTTGGTAAGTCTCAGTATTTTAGATTCCATTTCTTGCAGCTTATCAATCATTTGTCTTATATCTTCAATAGCTAGATTCCTTTCTTGTTCATCCTTCCTTACATTGTTCATGACATCAATCATTCTAACCATATGTGTCTCTTGACTGATCTGTAGTGCTTTCAATTGTTGAGTAAGATGTAAGATGTTGATTCTTTTCAAATAGATATGATATGGTTCCTTTAGATGCATCAAATATGCTACCGAATCCAGATCTAGATCCTTCAAATGGATCATCTATCTCTTCTTCATGATAAGAAGTTTTATTGTACCAAAATGCCATTTCCTTCCTTTTGACCAGTAACTCACTCAGTTTTTCTTTGGCTTCCTTGAATTGTTCAATGTAGATCTGCAATTGCAATTTTTTATTTTCAATAGTCTTGTCAAGATTATACATTTCCATCCTTAGATATTTTCTCTTTAGTGGTTAAGCTTCCTCAATAAGAGAAATAGCTCTGATACCAATTGTTTAAATTATGGAAATGTGTGTACTGAGAGGGGAGGGGTGAATCATTACCCTTAAAAACTTTTAAAACTGAATCTTTGTAAATATGTACTTCAATAACTGACTGTGTTAACTTCATTCACCATTCACTTAATAACATAACTGAAATGTAAATGCATGTAAATAAATCAATAAAACATCCATGTAACTTCAATACACATGACACATGTATTTTTGTATCACAGAAACCCTTGTTAGAAGCTAAAAATTGCAGTGGGGATGGAGCCCATAAAGCTTCACTTCTTTAGAAATAAAGTTGTTGATTAAGGATTACAAAGATTGATCACTTTTGGTGATCTTACCCTATTAGGAGTAACAATAAGATCAGTTAGATCTACCTGGTTAGAAGATTTCAGCAACACTATGCAAGTGTGCACTTGGTCAGGAGATTTTATAAAAGAATTGTTCAGTCCACTCTGTTAGGAGATTTTGAGTACGCTACAATTATTAGAGAGTAACAAGGATATATGATTTGTATGAAATACAACTTAAATTTTTGATATCACATCCATTAAGTACAATATTGATATCACCTTGATGTGATGAATATGTCCTTCTATACTACTCGGTAGCCTTAATTCTGTTCTGATAAACTATATGCTCTATGAAAATCCTTTAGTCAAAATCCTATCTGATCTTCAAATGTCCTTGAGTGTGGCTAATTCTTGATGATACATGTCAAAATGATATCTTAACAATACTTATATCAAACTGATTTGACCTAATTAGGGTTTTGCAATATCTTAGAAAACCTAAGCTCAACAGTTTGTTAAGATTAGGTAATACTGAGAGGGGGGGTGAATCAGTATTACAACACTTTAATTTAAACTTCAACCAATTGAAAATAAACCATAAAAATGCTAAAATGAAAAGAACATAAACACACAACACATAACTCATAACACCATTATTTGTTTTTGAGGAAATCCTATTAAGGGAAAAACCCCAGTGGGGATGGTACCCACAACTATGCACTAAAATATTGAATCCCTATTAGGAGATCTAACCCTATTAGGAGATGAGTATTACATACTACATTTCCCTATTAGAGGAATAAAGACCCTGTTAGGGGTATACAAAAACCCTATTAAAGGTGGTGAGCTTACAACTCTTACAATCAAAATACTTTCACTAAGTGTTATTCAAAGTGGTGAACAATACAAGCATCTGCTATGCTTAGATAGTTCTAGTTATAGGTCTGTCATATACTAATATCACATCTTCTCTCTACTCTTAGATTCACAACCCTCACATCATCATCACCATCACACTTCTCACTTCCACAAAACACTATACTTATACAAACTCTTCCATCCAGTCGGCTCTCAAAATACTTCACAAAACATAATAAATACTTATGCAAATGCTAAATATAGAGTCAGCGATCTTATATTACCAAAGTGTTGGAAATATACAACATTTATTTGACTTAGCACATTTTCATATCAACTAACCTTGCCTCAATCATCGCGACTGCTCATATGCCCTGTTACACTGATTCTTTGTCTTCGCATACCTTCATATCACTATATCTCATTGATCTGATCACCAAAACACATGCGACCTTAACTGAAGGTCCTACATATCCCAAAATGTCTTCTACCAACTTCTCAAGCCATAATACATCATACACTATCATCGCTAACCAAAACTGTTCCACAGTATACTGTTATCCTGATTCTATACTTAGTCATTTTCATGACTATGACTTCAGTACCAAAACTCTCTGCATGTGATCAATCCAGCATAAGTGTTTCCATAAATGAAAACCCTCAAGTGATCCCTAGTGCTCCCAAAACATCACTTTCCAACAATCTCTCCCTTTGGCATTGATGGCAACACTTAGTGAAAAATGACTAAGTGTCTAAGAACTATCTCCCTTCTTCATATATACATATCTTTTTTTTCTTTTTCTCTTTTTATCCTTTTTCTATATTCTTTTTCTATTTTCTTATTTACTCTTCTCTTCCTCTGCCTTTGACATTAATAGCAAAGGTACTTACAAAATTTTCAACATTCTAAGCACATAAGAATTCAATGCTTACTTACCAGTCTCAAAATGTCTTGGAAGGAGTCTTCCAAGGTCTTTACTTCCTCATCCCATGACTTAATCAAAAGGTCACTGACATGGATAAGTCTGTTCAGTGCATAAGATGTTGTTTCTGTTGCCTTTATCTTAGAGAGTATAGACATAGATCCTTCTATTTTCTCCATCTCTGTGAGATGAACTTCAAGCATTGTTAGCTTAGGAGTTATTAAACTCTTCAGCAAAACAAATCTATCTACTACTCTCCGTTTCTCCGCATTCAAATCACTAATTTTATCCAATATCTTGGATGCCTACTTATCCATCTCTAATACAATTTGTGAAGATGTTTCACAACTATCTATCAAATTGTCAAGGATAGCCCTATCCTTGGATATAATGTCTTCAATGCTCTTCAAATGTCTACATGGATTTATGTAGTAACTGTATATTTTCCTTCCTTGTACTACACAACTCTTAGCCTTAAGTGTAGTTTCTTTAAGAATGTCCAAGTCTCATGAGATGGACTGAAAAAATTCTTTCAACTTCTTCTCCAAGAAACTCTTCTCTACCTTATCCTCTACGGTCTTTAGCAGTGACTCAAAGTGACTATCAAATATGTCCAATGTCATGCCTAGGTTCTCTACCTCATCCTTTCCTTAAAAGACAATCAGTGTAGGGAGTATTTTCTTTACTGTCTCCACTACCCTAGAAATCACCTTTAATCTTTTTTCTCCTTTCTGTATTGACCTTTCTTTTGCCTTAGAAAAATCCATGAAAGATAGCCTCATGAGCTCATCCTCATCCATTCTCTCTACATTTGTGCTCACCGGTTTGTCCATACTTGCCAACAATAAATTAGAGGAGGTGTCTGGTTGTTTTTGCTCAACTATAACCTCTACTTTTTTTGCTCTTGTTTCCTCTACCTGACTTTCTTCTTTTTGTATTTCCTTTTCATGTTCTTTCTCTTCCTATTTTTCTTCTGTATGCTCTTCCTCTGCTTTTCCTTCTTCTTCAATTGTCATTGCATTGTTTGAAAAATGGTTCATTTAATTCATGTGAGGTGTCAAGGGTCACAGGCACACTAGAGACAAATAAATCTAGTTGCATGCTAGCTTGTTCACTTTCTTCTACTATCTTGGAACTTTCTCCTAATTCCAAAGGTGTAGGCTTGGTAACCTTAGGAGGTGAGGTATTCTTTGGCATATCACTCATAAGGATTTGATCTAGTTCCTTTTGAGTGTCCTCTATGACTTCATCATATTTACTTGCCATGATTTTTACTAGTCTAGCTTTGGTTCTCAACAAAGGTTTCAGTTATTTTATTATTCTTTCCCTTTCTTGACAAGTAACATATCTTCAATGGCCTTATTCCTTATGTTCTCATCCTCTGATTGTGCCAACTATTTTCTAATCTCTAACTTGCTATATAGTTCCTTAAGAATGATTCCTTCAATCTCTAACAAGTTTTTCTTGAAAACTAACAAATGTTCAATTATAGCATCCTCAATAATTGCCTGATTTTTAGGGTCATACCTTTCATAGTATATGTCCACTATCCTTAGATTTCCATCTATTATCACTCTATTTTGCAAATTTTAAATGTCTTGCTTCCACAGATCTTGTGGCCTCTTATGTACTTTTTCTTCTTCCTTTTTAATTACTTTTTCTTCTTTCTTCTTCATTTCCACTTCTACTTCTTTTTCCTTAGGGCTTCTTTGCTTGGTAGATCTTGTAGATCTCCTAGGTATGTTTGCAGGTGCAATTTCTTGTGCTATCTTCTCATGTGTAGAAGATAAATAAATTATGTCTGGTGTAGGGCTTACTATCTTCTCGGCTTCAGAAGGAGTAGGTGCATCAATAGCCATGGTGGAAGATGCTTCTATCATCTTTGTCCTTATGTTCTTCAGCTACTCCCTAGTGATTCCTACCTTCACAGTGATATCCTCAACTATTTTATTAATTTTCCTTTTTCTTATCACTTTTTCTTGTTCTTCTCTGAATTTTTTAGACTTCCTATATGTTCCCCATATTTTTTCAGAAGGGTCTATTTATGCTACTAATACATGCTCTACCTACATAGTTAGAATCTTAGAATTGATTCATACCCCATAGGGTAACACCATTTCTTCCTATGTCATTGATTATCAAATGGTGCTAAAATGATATCCTTCAAGCTCTTTTATGCTTCACAAGTTGAGTAAGTGCATTAAACATAGGTAGCTCAACTTCACATGTTGTCCAGTCAACACAAATCTCATGAACATGGAATATAAATCTCCAAGTGTTGCACTCTCAAACATAAACTCCACAATGTTTGTACACACAAAATATAAGCTCGCATGAGCTCACTCCACATAATCAGGGGCTTTTGGATATTTCTAATGCATGGGGAGGTGATTGAGACATTAAATATGTTTAATCACTATGTTACTGAATGGGCACTCATACTATTGTCATCTATGTTTTGTCACAGATGTCAACATATGTTTCTGTGAAGAAAATAGGCTAGTTATCACAGTGTGCAGACACTATACAGATGTTTCAAATGTTGAAAACATAGATAAGAGTCTAGGAGGATGTTGTGATCTTATATCCAAGATTTCATCATGTAATGTTGCATACTAGATAAGTTATAGATGTTTTGGTGAAGATTGGTCACTGGACTGTAACAGTGAGAAATGCCAGAGTTAGTCTCTGTGATTCTAATATATCTTCGAGATGATATGGATTCAAGGTATGCAAGCTTGAGGGATGACATAGAAGGTACTGAAGGATGATCACTGGTTAGCACAAGGAATGGAATGCTTGGTGATGTCAGTTGTGGCGTGTGTTCTGGAGGTGACTTATTTGGAAGCCGACTTGGGAGATGTAGTGTGTGTTATGCTTGGCGAACATAAATTAAGGATGTCCATCCTTAATTGTTGTAATGAAATCATTTTATACTTGTTCTAGATACCATGTGTATCTTAGCAAGGTTTTATGTAATTTTTTGTAATTAGGAAAGCCTCATGGGCTGACCTATTAATGAGAATTGTAATAAGGTATAAATAAAAGGTCTTTTCTTTGGAAAAGATATGGATGAGAAGAACATGATATAGAGAGGTTGTGAAAGTTGTGATATTGTGTCTGTTGTATGTAGAGCAGAGGTTTGTTGGTGGACTTCATTGGAACTGATCAATAAAAGATAGTTTCTCCTGAATAGTTCAAAAAGATTGTGTATTTCTTCATATACACTTGTGTTGCGAACGATGAGTTCTGAAGGTAGAATTAACCTTCTTTGGGCAGTGAGCCTTAGGCAGTGATCCCTCCCTTTTGTTCTTGACTCCTAATAGGGTTTATCCTCTAACAAGGACTATGTAATATAATGTTTCAATAAGCTCCTAACAGGGCTATATATTCTAACAAGGATAACTATACTCTCAGTACATCATTTGTGGGTGCTAATTCCTACTGGGGTTTTTACTTTTAATAGGGTTTCCCCAAGAACAAAATATTATGTTATTATGTTGGCATTCATTATGTTCATTGGATCTGATATTGCTACTACTTAAAGTTTGATAATTTTTCATACAACTAATTCACCCCCCCTCTCAGTTGTATTGTGGACTGTTATTCCTAACAATTGGTATCAGAGAAAGTGGTCCTTAGAGAGAAAGCTTAACAACTTGAGGTAATTTTGGAGATGGCATACTATAGGAAGGATAGTCTGAAATTTGATCCTAAAAAATTTGACAGTTGGAAGAACAAAATGCAAACTCACCTATTTTGTTTGGGGATTGACTATTGGTTGATTACAAGGAACAAGGTGGCTATAAAGACTGAAGATGAATTGACAACAGCTACTAAGGATGAAAAGAAGATATTTTCACTTAACATGATTGCAAGAGAAGTACTGATCATTGTTAAAGACTTGGATTCGGCATACCTAATTTGGGAAAGATTAGAAGCACTATATGAGGGACACAAGTATACAAAACAAGCGAAGTTACAAAACTGGAAGACAAAGATGGAGAAGCTGCAAATGAATGAAGATGAAAGCATTAGGGCTTATGTTTAAAGGGTTATAGAAGTTGTATTTGGAATCAAAAACTGTGGAGGCACTTTTGATGAAGATGAAGTTATTGCAAAGATCCTCAAATCTTTGACACCTGCTTACAAATTCAAGACTATGTCTATTCAAGAAACTATACCTCTAACTCCGAACTTTAACAGAGAGATGTTGATTGCAAAGCTAACTACTTTTGAAGCTGCAAAATTAGGAGAGGCTATACCTAAAGTAGAATCTACATTTAAGGCATCTGCACACAAGAAATTGTCGACACTTATGAGCACCAGCAAAGAAGACCTAAAAGAAGAGCTTGGTGAGTATGATGAGGACTGGGAACAAATAATGGCAGAAGAAAGAAAGATGGATGAACTTGTTGCGCTGATTACTAGAAGAGAAAAAAGAGGTAAGGGAAAGTTTGAAGGCAAGTTACCCTTGAAATGTTTTTCATGCAATAAGGTAGGTCATTTTGCATCTAGATGTCCTACAAGAGTTCCTAAGTACAAACCTAATTTTGACAATATTAAAAGGGACAAAGAATTTTATTATGCTAGTGAAGGCATTTCTGATGATGATGATTTAAATTATGAAGAGATCGGATTTGTTGCTATTAGAGATGAGCCAGTTCATGAGGAAAAAGCTTTAGTATCTCATGTTCACAAGAAAACTAAATGGGTAATAGACAGTGGTTGTTCTCATCATATGACTAGAGATAAGAACAAGTTTGTTAAATTAGTAAAGTATGATGGTGGTGTTGTGAGGTTTGGGGACAATCTTCCTAAATCTATCATAGGAGTAGGATCTATTACTCTAGATGGAAAGACTAATATAGGTGATGTACTGCTTGTTGAAGGATTGAAACATAACTTGTTGAGTGTTGGACAGTTAATGGATAAATAGTTTCAATTAAGTTTTGTTAATGGAAAATGCTTTATCAGAAGTAAGGTAGGTAAGCTGATTGCAACTAGTACTAAATCTAGAGGTAATGTATTTGAATTAAATACATATGGAGCCTCTATTTTTTTTGTGAAGGTTGATGACAATTGGTTATGGCATAGGATATTTTTTCATGTTAATTTTGATAACATTCTAAAGGCGAGTATGAATAATGCAATGAGAGATCTGCTGAAGATTGTGAAACCATCTAACACTGTTTGCAAAGAGTGTGTCATGGGAAAATAGACTAGAAGCAGTTACAAAAGAAAAGCATATACATGAAAAGAGAAGTTGGAGCTAGTACACACAAACCTATGTGGACCTACAAGGACAAAATCATACTATGGTGAAAGGTATTTCATACTCTTTATTGATGACTTTTCTAGAATGATGTGGGTCACTTATTTGAAGGAAAAAATCATAAGCATTTGATAAATTCAAGTTGTTCAAAGAAAAATTAGAGAATGAATCAGGTTTAAAGATTAAGTGTCTAAGATCAGACAGAGGTGGAGAGTTTACTTTAGACTTATTCAATTCATACTACGAAGAGCATGGAATAAAGAGATAGACATCTGCTCCTAGGAATCCACTACATAATGGGATAGTAGAGTGAAGGAACATGACTATACTTGATGCTACTAGGACAATGTTGCTTGAAGGAAATGTATCTCATGTACATTGGAGAGAGGTTGTTGGAATAGTAGTGTATACATTAAACATAATTCAAATCAAAGAAGGTACAAGTAAGACTCCTTATGAATTATGGTTTGATCATACTCCTACTGTAAAATATTTTAGAATATTTGATAGTAAGTGTTATATCAAGAGAGATGATGAGATAGGAAATTTTGATGCTAGAAGTGATGAAGGAATTTTTCTTGGTTACTCTCTTAAGAGAAAGGCTTACAAATGTTTCAATCTAAGATTGAGGAAGATGATTTAAAGTAACAATGTAAGAATATATGAAAATTTTTAGATACAAAAAATAATGTATGACAGTAATTAGATTTCAGAGATCAAAGAAGCTACTACTGCAGCAAAAGGAGAAGAACTTGTTGAGGCAGAAAGTGAAAAAGAGGCTTGTGATGTTGGCACAAGTGAGGCCACTAAGGCTCCTAAAACATTGAGGTATGTAAAGAATAACCATCCTGAAAATAAAATTATTGGCAATACCAATCAAGGAGTACTAACTAGATCAAAGGTTTGAGAAGAAATTTGTTTGATTTCTCAAGTTGAACCAAAAACTACAGATGAAGCATGTAGAGATGAATCTTGGTTAAATACTATGAAGGAAGAGTTAAATCAGATAAAGAAGAATGACACTTGGGAATTCGTTCCTAGGCCTAAAAATAAAAATGTAATAGGAACAAAATGGGTTTTTCAAAAAAAAATGAGTGAAGAAGGAACTTTTGTAAGAAACAAAGCAGGACTAGTATGCAAAGGATATTCACAGCAAGAAGGCATAGACTTTGAAGAAACATTTGCTCATGTTGCTAGAATAGAGGTAGTAAGATTGTTCTTGGCTTATGTTGCACATAAGAACTTCAAGGTGTATCAGATGGATGTGAAATCTGCATTTTTGAATGGGGATCTTGAAGAAAAAGTATATATAGAGCAACCAGATGGATTTCCTCTATGCGAAGATAGAGATATGGTGTGCAAGTTGAAGCAAGCTCCTAGGAATTAGTATGCAAGGTTAGACAAGTACATACTTCAACTTGGATTCAGAAAAGGTAATGTGGACAATAATTTGTATTTAAGAACTAGTGAAGATGGAATCTTGATAATAGATGTCTTTGTTGATGACATTATCTTTGGAGGTAATGATGATCTATGTAAGAAATTTTCTAAGGAAATGGAAAGTGAATTTGAGATGTCCATGATAGGTGAAATGAAATTCTTTCTTGGATTGCAAATAACTCAAAATGAGAATGGTATATTTCTCAGACTAAGTATCTCAAAGAAATGTTGAAGAAGGTTGGAATGGAAGACTATAAACCAGTAGGAACACCCATGGTGACTGGCAATAAGCTAACAATTGATGATGAATCAAAGAATGTTTTTCAGACCTTATACAGATCAATGGTTGGAGGATTATAATATATGACCCACACCAGACCAAATATTGCTAATGTTGTTGGAATTGTGGCTAGATATCAGGCAGAACCCAAAGAAACATACCTAGCTATTGTAAAAAGGATAATGAGATATCTGAAAGGAACCATAGACTATGGCTTATGGTATGGCAAAAATGATAGCTTTGAATGTCATGCTTATACTAATGTTGATTGGGAAAGAAATATTGATGACAGAAAAAGTACTAGTGGTGGTGCATTTTTCCTTGGGAAAAAGTTGGTTTCTTGGCTAAGTAAGAAACAAGATTATATAGCACAATCTACTGCTGAATCAGAGTATGTTGTTGCTGCCATAAATTGCACTTAGATTGTTTGGATGAAACAAATGCTGACAAACATTGGAATAAATTTTGATGAGCTTGTGCTTATCCATTGTGATAACACCAGTATAGTGAATATGTCAAAGAATCTGGTGATGCACTCTAAAACTAAACATATTTCTATCAAGTATCACTTCTTGAGAGACAAGGTGGCAGAAAAGGAAATAAAATTAGGATATATTAGTACAAAAGAGTAGATTACAGACATCTTCACAAATCCACTACTAAAAGATACCTTTGAATATCTCAGAGTTATGTTGGGGGTTCAGTCCCCTCCTAGTTAGAATTAAATGATGTAGAGATGCATCAGTCCACGGGTTTTCAGAGCCTTATCATAATCTAGACTAGATGTAGGGATCTACTCCTTAGGGGGAGTGATCATGGAAGAAAGATGTTGGAAAGTAGTTGATGAATCATGGCACCCTTTTCCATTGTTGTCAAAGGGGAAGTGTTGCTATGAGAAAATCCCTACTGTATGGGGAGATTGTTTGGTTGCAGAGCTAGTTGCAGAACTTTGGATTGATATAACTTTGGGATGATGAATTTTCCCATATGTTGACATCAATGCCAAAGGGGGAGATTGTTGGATATTTCTAATTCATGGGGAGGTGATTGAGACATTTAATATGTTTAATCACTACGTTACTGAATGGGCACTCATACTCTTGTCATCTATGTTTTGTCACTGATGTCAATATATATTTCTATGGGGAAAATAGGTTTCTTATCACTATGTGTGGACCCTATACAGATGTTTCAGATGTTGCAAAGATAGATGAGAGTTTAGGAGGATGTTGTGATCTTATATCCAATATTGCATCATGTAATGTTGCATATTGGATAAGTTATAGATGTTTTGGTGAAGACTGGTCACTGGACTGTAATAGTGAGAAATGCCAGAGTTAGTCTTTGTGATTCTGGTATATCTTCCAGATGATATGGATTCAAGGTATGTGAGCTTGAGGGATGATAGACAAGGTACTAAAGGATGATCACTAGTCAGCACAAGGTACAGAATGCTTGGTGACACCAATTATGGCATGTGTTCTGAAGGTGACTTATTTGGAAGTCGACTTGGGAGATGTAGCATGTGTTATTCTTGGCCAACATAAATTAAAGATGTCGGTCCTTAATTATTGTAATGAAATAATTGTATACTTGTTCTAGATATCATGTGTATCTTAGCAAGGGTTTATGTAATTTTTGTAATTAGGAAAGCCTCATGGGCTGACCTGTTAATGAGAATTGTAATAAGGTATAAATAAAAGGTCTTTTCTTTGGAAAAGATATGTATGAGAAGAAGATGATATAGAGAGGTTGTGAAAGCTACAATATTGTGTCTATTGTATGTAGTGTAGAGTTTTGTTGGTGGACTTCATTGGAACTAATCAAGAAAAGACAGTTGTTGTCGAATAGTTCAAAAAGATTATGTATTTCTTCATATACACATGTGTTGCGAACAATGAGTTCTGAAGGTGGACTTAACCTTCTTTGGGTAGTGAGCCCTCCATTTGTTCTTGACTCCTAGCAGGGTATGTCCTCTAACAAGGACTATGTACTATAATATTTCAATAAGCTCCTAATAGGGCTATATCTTCTAACTAGGATAATTATACTCTCAGTACATCATTTGTGGGTGCTAATTCCCACTAGGGTTTTTACCTTTAACAGGGTTTCCCCGAGACCAAAATATTGTGTTATTGTGTTGGCATTCATTATGTTCATTGGATCTGATATTGCTGCTACTTAAAGTTTAAAGTTTAATAATTTGTCATACAACTGATTCACCCCCCCTTCTTAGTTGTATTGTGGACTATTATTCCTAACAGGGACTGGATATAATCTGCTATCCACATCCAATGCTCCCCCTAAGGCCATACAGCCTTCTAGGTCAATGTCTCAAAGAACTCATCATGCAAAGACATGTCTCATCTACTATCTCTCCCTAAACCAATGCCTTATTGAAATCTTTCACCTTCCATATCTTTTCATCCTCTTTATTTTTTGATTTCTTGAAATGATTCTCAAACTCATTCATATACTCATTAAGACTTTTACCACTGTCACTAACATTCTTCTTTATAACCACATGAGGTGGTCCTCTTGGTTCTCTTGGTCCTCTTCTATTTTCCTCTCCATTGTATCTACAAAACTTCACTACATGTCCAAGGTTATTGCATTTGTAACATGTAGGTGGTATTCTTCTATCCTGATTTACTTGTAGCTTACAATACCTTGCAATATGCCCATAGTTATTGCATTTGTGGCATGTGATCTTGGTTTTTGACTCTTCTATGACATAATCTTGTTTATACCTAGATTGATCTAGTTTTCTACATTCTTCTTTCTTGTGTCCATAATCATAAAAGTTATAGCAATAACTAGAAAAGGGTTTGAAAGCGCCTTTACCTCTGCAATCTCTCTTCATGTGTCCAACTTTGTTGCATCCAAAGCATCTACCTCTGAAAGGTCTGATCTATTCTTTAGGTTCTTCAAAATTAGGTCTTTCTTTAGTCTTTTCTTCATTTTCTTCTTTATTAGTCTTATAACATTCTACTTCATTGAATCCAACTCCAGCCATGTCTCCTTTAGGTTTCTGTCTCTCTCTTTGTTCATCAATTTTATCACTGCTCGTGTAACTTCTCAATGTGTAATTTGGCTTGAGTGAGTTCTCCTTTAATCATATGATTGTACTTCTCCAATTCCTAACATTTATTCTTGTATTGATCAAGTTCAATCTGCATTTGTCCTATCATCTCATTTGCTTCTTTTAGTGAGTCTTCAACTTTGTATCTTGCATCCTTTTCATGTTGAATCTATTTAATCATCAGAAGATTGATTTGTTCTTTTTCCTACTCTAGCTTCTTTACTTGGTCTGATGTATCATTGTTTGAATCCTCTTTGATCTTATCTATAAGGTCTTATTTTTGGCTTCTTAAATTTTTAAGTTGTTCCTTTAGTTTCTTGATGAAACCTTTTTCTATTCTTAGTTTGAATTTCAATTCACCATTCTCGGCCTTCTCTTTGTCCAAGTCATCAAGTGCTACTTCAAAGTTCTCTTGCAAACTTTTTGAATCCATTTTGATCTCCCTTAAGTTGTTAGGCTTTCTCTCCAAGGGCCAATAGCTCTGATACCAATTGTTAGGATTAGGTAATACTGAGAGGGGGGGTGAATCAGTATTACAACACTTTAATTTAAACTTCAACCAATTGAAAATAAATCATAACAATGCTGAAATGAAAAGAACATAAACACACAACACATAACTCATAATTGATGAAGGGTGCTCCCCTTAATAATGCAAACACATAACAGAAACAAAGAAACAACAACAACAATATGCAAGAAGATAAAATTGGCTTCTTATTATCTCCACAAATGTGGAATTACAAACTTTCAGAATTACAATATGCAAAACCACATGGGCATTCCCTTACAATATTCTGTAGGACAAATCCTCGAATCAATACCCAGATCTACTGCCTAGAACTGCCCTAGACAACACTACGGGCCTTCTTTATATAGGTATTTTCCACCGCCTGAGAAAGTTCCAAAAATTTAGCCCTAAGGGCTGACCAAACTTAGAATTATTTTATTTTTCAATTTATTACATCAAATTCAGCTCAAAATAACTTTTGAAACCCGAACAAAAATTTTGAAGGAAAATTATTTTCTACCATTTCAGGTGGCCCGACTTCTGGAGACCATAAGTCATCACCAGTTGACCCGATTGACTATTATAACCCCATTTTAGAAATGCCATGAAGTGCTCTACAAGCTTAACTTGCGAAGTATCCACTACCCAAATTTTTGACCTCATCCGGAGCCTCTAAAGCCTTCAAAACTAAGTTCAAAGTTTTTGTACCCTGCTGCCAATACCAAAAATCTTCAATATCTTCAAAACTAGACCTGATCTAACCATGAAACTTTGCTGGCAGGTTGATATGACTGAGATGAACCTCCACATGTAAAATCAAAACATTTTGAGATCATAAGACCAACTTACTAAAAATAGAAAGTTTCCATAAAGAGCAGCTCTGCACAAGATAGCCCTTATTGAATACAAAAATAGAAATATTTTTGGGTGATGCAAGATTTCTCTTACACCCAAGATGCTCCTACATTAGACACCTTGGGTAATTTGAGAAGTGACCCCGTCATGACTTAGGTGTGCAGAGGAAAACCAAGATGGTTAACCTCCTCCTTTGTTAGCCATGATGAATCTTTAATAGGTCATCCTTTCCATTTGACCAAATACTCTTCATATGTCCTATTCCTTATGCTTCTACCAACATGCCTATCTAGTATGTCTTCAATCTCCTTGATATCTGAACTGGTTGCTAGAATACTCCACTGTGCTGCTGTAACCTCATCTTCAACACCTCCCTCATGATACTCTGTCAAATCTGAAACGTTAAACACTAGTGAAATATTCAGCTCAGTAGGCAATTCTACCTCATATGCATTTCCTAAATCATGCTTCTTTAGTATCTTACATGGCCCAAACTTCTTCATTTTCAACTTGTTATATGTACCAACCGAAAATCGCTCCTTCCAAAAATGAACCATGACTTCATCTCCAACCTGAAATTCTTTATGCCTCCTTTTCACATCTTCTTTAGCCTTATATTGTGCATTCATCTTGGTAATATGCTTCCTCAACTCCTCATGGATGTTCTTCAAGTGTTCCACAAAATCATCAGCTTCAGCACTACTTATTTCTCCTTTATCTATCTTTCTCAATTCTGATGCATTTTTGGGACTACTCCCATATACAATCTAGAATGGTGATTTACCACTACTCCTGTTGACAGAATTATTGTATGCAAATTCTGCCTGTGGTAAAAGAAAATCCCATCCTATTGGCTTATCTCCAACCAAACATCTCAACAAATTTCCCAAACTCCTATTCACCACCTCTGTCTATCCATCAGTCTATGGATGATGTGATGAGCTGAACTTCAAATCTATCTTCAACTTCTTCCACAATGTACACTAGAAATATCCAATGAACTTAGTGTTTCTATCTAAAACTATAGTCTTTGGCAAACCATGTAGTCTCACTACTTCTCTAAAAAACAATTCTGCTATATGAGCAGCATCATTAGTCTTCTTGTAGGGAATGAAATGTGCCATCTTCAAAAATCTATCAACCACCACAAAAATTGAATCATGTGCCTGCTGTGTCCTTGGTAAACCAAGAACAAAGTCCATACTGATATCCTCTCAAGGATTCTCTGGTACAGGTAATGGCTGATACAACCCTGTATTTTTCTTCACTTCTTTCACCATCTGACATAATCTACAACTCTATACAAACTTCTTGACATCTTGCTACAACTGTGGCCAATAATAATTTTCACTAACCAAAGCAAGGGTTTTATCTCAACCAAAATTTCCAGCCAATCCTCCACTATGCTTCTCCTTGATGAGATTCTCCCTCATAGAACTTTGTGGAATGCACACTGACTCCCTTTGAATAGCATATCATCCTGAATGATAAAATCCAACTATTTCATCCTGTCTAGAGTAACAGGTTCTTTACAAGCTTTCCAAGCTTCACCAAAATGAGGATCCTATGGATAGAAATTCTTGAGTTCCTTGAACCCAACCACCTCAATATGCATCTCTGTCAGCAATAGTTACCTTCTGCTAAGTGCATCTATAACCCTGTTAGACTTTCCACTTCTGTGTTTCAAAACAAATGTATAACTCTGCAAAAACTCAACCCATTTCAAATGCCTTTGATTCAACTTTCCTTAACTATTCAAATATTGCAAAACTTGATGATCAGTATACAAAACAAACTCCTTAGGAAGTAAATAGTGTCTCCACTTCTTCAATGCCTAAACTATAGCATAAAATTCCTGATCATAAACAGAATATTTTCTCTAGGCATCATTTAACTTCTCACTGAAATAAGCAACAGGTTTGCCTTCTTGGCTCATAACAGCTCCTATTGCAGTACCACTAGCATCACAGTCTACTTGAAACACCTTATTAAAATATGGAAGTGCTAAAACAGGCTGTTCTGTAACTTTTTGTTTTAACAATTGAAAACTTTTTTCTGCCCCATTAGTCCACTTAAACTTTTTTCTATCCCCTCTCATTGTTTCAGTCAAGGGACCACAAATACTACTAAATTTTTTTATAAATTTTTTGTAAAAACTAGCTAGACCATGAAAAGATCTTACCTCGGTAGCACTCCTTGGAGTAGGCCATTCAAGGACAGCCTGTACCTTCTCTGGGTCCATTTTTAGACCTTCTATTGAAACTACAAATCCCAAATACACTAACTCTTTCTTCAAAAAACTGCACTTCTTCAAATTAATCAACAATTTCTCATCTCTCAGCTTCTCAAAAACCATACGAATATGCATCATATGTTCCTCCAATGTCTTGCTAAAGATCAAAATATCATCTAGGTAACAATGACAAACTTATCCAAAAATTCTTTCAAAACCTCATTCATGAGCTGCATGAAAGTGCTCGGTGCATTGGTTAGCCCAAAAGGCATGACTAACCACTCATACAGTCCTTCATTTGTCTTGAAGGCAGTCTTCCATTCATCTCCTTCTCTAATTCGAATCTGGTGATATCCACACTTCAGATCTATCTTTGAGAAATACACAGCTCCACTCAAACAATCCATAATATCATCCATTCGTGGCAATGGAAACCTATACTTGATTGTGATCTTGTTTATTACTTTTAAATTTGTACACATCCTCCATTCTCCATTCTTCTTTGGTGCTAATGCTACTGGTACAGCACAGGGACTCAGACTCTCTCAAATCAACCCCTTCTATAATAACTCATGTACTTGTCTATTCAACTCTTCACTTTCTGCTGGTGTCATTCTGTGTGCTTCCTTGTATGGAAAACTAGATCCTGGAATCAAATCCATCTGATGACTGATCTTCCTTACCAGTGGTAATCCATCAGGTACATTATCATATACAATATCATGAAACTCATTCAACAAATCTGCAACCTCTACAGGTACATCCTCTACTTCTTCTTTACCAGCTTTTGGAATTAAAACAAAACATACATGCTCATGCCTCATACCATCTAGGAATTTTCCTCCATCAACAAATGTTATTCTTTCATTACCACATACCTTTTCTTCGGTCTCCTTCAAAGGTTTTAGCTTATGTCACACTCCATCCTTTGTCAGGGAATAGGTATTCGCACGACCATCATGTACAACACATCTGTCAAACTACCACGGTCTACCCAACAACATATGACATGCATCCATAGATATGATATCACATAGTACCTCATCTTGGTACCCACCAATCTTGAACTTTACTAGGCACTGTTCACTGACCATGACCTTGTGGTCATCCTACACCCAGGCAATCTAATATGGATGTGGGTGTTTCTATCTCTTGAGCTTCAGCTTTGTCACCATCTCTTCTGACACCAAATTGTTAGTGCTTCCACTATCAATAATCACATCACAATATTTTCCCTCACACTTGCATCTAGTGTGAAATAGGCTCCTCCTTTGTTCAGGTTCATTCTCACCACTCAGCAGGACTCTTCTATTAATCAGCATTTCTCCTTTTTCAGCATCTTCTAAATTTGATGATCTGGCATCTTCATCTACATGTGCAACTCTGGCCTGGCCTTCATTCCTCCTATCTGCCCTATGACCTTCTTCTCCATAGTGAAAACATGTTCCACAAAAGCCTCCTCTTCCTAAACCTTGTCCTCTTCCTCTTCCTCTCTGATCTCTATTGTTCTGATCTTGGAAAGGATTGGAATTATTTCCTATCTAATTTTGACTGCTACTGGCCTCATCCTTCTTTTTTAGATCTTCATTTCAGCCTCCATATGACCATCCACCAGATCATCCACCGTGACCTCTTCCATTTTGTCTGCTCTCAAACTTCTTGTTCAACTTTTCCTCTACTTTTAGGGAAAACTGGTATGCCTCTTCAATACTGTTCATTCGAACCAGATTCAGCTCCTCTTAAATGCTGGGCCTTAACCCATTAAGGTAACAAGCAACTTTCTCCTTATCAGCTTCCGCATGGCCTGTTCTGATGAGGATTCAATAGAACTCCTTTGTATACTCCTGAACAGATCATCTTGCTTGCTTCAAACTTTGCATTTTCTTCAGTATGTCAAGCTCATAATCAACAGGGATGAATTGTCACTTCAATTTATCCACCATCTGATCCCATCTTGTGATTTTATCTTTCCCTCTTCTATTTTGCTCCAATTGAATCTCTTGCCACCAGATCTTCGCATGACCTTTCAGTCTGACCTTCACGAATTTGACCCTATTAGGATCCTCAATATCTTCATACTCAAAATATTCTTCACATTCATTGATCTAGTTGATCAACTCTTCTGGGTTAAGATTTCTTGAAAATGCAGGAACCTCAATCTTAGGTCTTTTTTCGATCTTGGAAATGGCTCAAAAAAGTCTTTCTTCCTCCTAGTTCACAACTTCGACTTCTCCTTCTTGATCTTGTTCTTCGGCTTCATCCTCGCTTTCGTCTCTGACATTAAGATTCATTCCTCTGTGAATCTCCTCTTCCAATGCTCGCACTTGTCTCTGGAGCACTCTAACCTCAAGTGTTACAACACCAACTCTTCCACCATATTCCCTTTGTGGAGGCATTTTCACGATGCGCACTGAAACCCTAACCACGGTCCTGGTGCAAACTACCTCATATTCAGTGATCTATTTACACACTCAAGAACTCCTGCTCTGATACCACTTGATGAAGGGTGCTCCCCTTAATAACACAAACACATAACAGAAATAGAGAAACAACAACAACAATATGCAAGAATAGAAAATTGGCTTCTTATTATCTCTACAAATGTGGAATTACAAAATTTTAGAATTACAATATGTAAAGCCACATGGGCATTCCCTTACAATATTATGTAGGACAAAGCCTCAAATCAATACCCAGATCTACTACCCAGAACTACCCTAGACAACACTATGGGCCTTCTTTATATAGGCATTTTCCATCACCCGAGAAGGTTCCAGAAATTTAGCCCTAAGGGCTAACCAAACTTAGAATTATTTTATTTTTCAATTTATTACATCAAATTTGGCTCAAAATAACTTTTGAAACCCAAACATAAATTTTGAAGGAAAATTATTTTTTGCCATTTCAGGTGGCCCGACTTCCGGAGACCATAAGTCATCACCAGTTGACCTGATTGACTATTATAACCCCATTTCAGAAATGCCACGAAGTGTTCTATAGGCTTGACTTGTACAAGCACCTGTCACCCAAATTGTTGACCTCATCCAAGGCCTCTAAAGCCTTCAAAACTGAGTTCAAAGTTTTTGTACCTTGTTGCCAATACCAAAAATCTTCAATATCTTCAAAACTAGACCTGATCTAACCATGAAACTTTGCTGGCAGACTGATATGACTGAGATGAACCTCCACATGTAAAATCAGAACATTCCAAGATCGTAAGACCAACTTACTAAAATAGCAAGTTTCCATAAATAGCAGCTCTGCACAAGATAGCCCTTATTGAATACAAAAATAGAAATATTTTTGGGTGATGCAAGATTGCTCTTACACCCAGGATGCTCCTGCATCAATAACACCATTATTTATTTTTGAGGAAACCTTGTTAAGGGAAAAACCTCAGTGGGGATGGTACCCACAACTATGCACCAAAATATTGAATCCTTGTTAGGAGATCTATCCCTGTTAGGAGCTGAGTATTACATAGTACATTTCCTTTTTAGAGGAATATAAAGACCCTGTTAGGGGTATACAAAACCCTGTTAAAGGTGGTGAGCTTACAAATCTTACAATCAAAATACTTTCACTAAGTGTTCTTCAAAGTGGTGAACAATATAAGCATCTTCTATGCTTAGATAGTTCCAGTTATAGGTCTATCATATACTGATCTCACATCTTCTCTCTACTCTCAGATTCACATCCCTCACATCATCATCACCATCACACTTCTCGCTTCCACAAAACACTCTATACTTATACAAACTCTGCCATCCAGTTGGCTCTCAAAATACTTCACAAAACATAATAAATACTTATGCAAATGCTAAACATAGAGTCGGTGATCTTATATTACCAAAGTGTTGGCAATATACAACATTTATCTAACTTAGGAAGTTTCCATATCAACTAACCTTTCCTCAATCATCACGACTGCTCATATGCCCTGTTACACTGATTCTCTATCTTCGCATACCTTCGTATCACTGTATCTCACTGATCTAATCACCAAAACACATGCGGCCTTAACTGAAGGTCCTACATATCCCAAAATGTCTTTTTCCAACTTCACAAGCTATAATACATCATACATTATCATTGCTAACCAAAATTGTACCACAATATACTGTTATCCTGATTCTATACTTAGTCATTTTCATGACCGTGGCTTCAGTACCAAAACTCTCTATATGAGATCACTCCATCATAATTTTTTCCATAAATGAAAACCCTCAAGTGATCCCTAGCTCTCCCAAAACATCACTTGCCAACACGGTTCATAAGATTAACCTAGATCATCATTACATAGGAATCATCATTCATTAAATGATTACATCTACAATAAATTATCACCTCAATCTTGGTAAACCATTTTATTGCTCAGCAAAAAGTTGTTCACCTTGAACTATGTGCCATTCCAAACTTTTATGTAAACTCTGGATTACTTGGTAAATGTTGTCTCTCGGTCCTTGTATTTACTGGTGCTTGGTAATCCTGTGTACTTGGTGACTACTGCGTAGTGATAACCAACTAAATTTTCTTTCTTTGTTTACCGAATGTACAAATGAATACTAATGACAACACTTAATCCATTTAGGAGTAACATGATGTACTTACATCATTATAGACAAGTATTTTATATGCATCTAAACATTTATATGCATCATAAGTGTAACCAATATTCCAATAAGATTAACGCAAATCCTAAACATCAACTTAAATTAAACCTTAATACTAATATTAACTAAGGCTACATGAAATCCTTCACCACAACCATAATAAGTGTTATCAAATACTCTAATACTAACCCTAATTATCCCCTAACTCTATTACCTACACCACATCACTAACATATAATAATACTCAATGTAGCAATATCCAATAAGATTAATGCAAATCCTAGACTTCAACTTAACTTAAACCTTACTACTAATATTAACTAATCCTAGATGAAATCCTTCACCATAACCATAATGAGTGTTATCAAATACTCTATATTAGAATTTTCATACTATTTGGATTTATAATCAACACAACCTAATTATAACCCTAGTTGTAATAATAACACAAATGCTAAGAAAATTCTAAAATATAACCCAAACTCTAATTGCAATAAATAACCTTACAGTAACCCTAACATTAACCTTAAGTGTTAAGGTTATTGTACTGACCATAACCTTAATAGGAGCACTAACCCTAACAATAACCTTAACCTTAACAATATCACTAACCTTAACCATAATAATTACACGAACCCTAACAAAAATCTTAAATTTAACCAAAACACAACCATAACCTTAATAGTATCCTTAGTACTAACCCTAATCACAACATATAACCTAACGTTACTTTAACACTAACCTTAAGTGTAACAATAACACTAACCTTAACTTTAATAGGATCACTAACCTTAACCTTAACAATATCATTAACCTTAACCGTAATAATAACACGAATCCTAACAAAAACAAAAAATGTAACCAAAATAAAACCATAACTTTAATAATATCCTTACCACTCACCCTAATTACAATATATAAACTAAAAATTACCCTAACACTAACCTTCAATGTAACAATATCACTAACCTTAATCGTAATATGAGCACTAACCTTAACAATAACCTTAACCTTAATAATATTAGTAACCTTAACTGTAATAATAACACAAACCCTCACAAAAATCTTAAAAGTTACCAAAAGCCAACCATAACCTTAATAATATCATTAACACTAACCCTCATTACAACATATAACCTAAAAATTACCCTAAAACTAACCTTAACAGTAATAATTTAGCACTAACCTGGGTTAGCCCACAAAATTGGTTCCCACTTTTTCCAAAGAAGGAAAAATGGCGTCCAATTATTATTTTTTCATTTTGAGCCCCTTTGTTTGAACACCAAATGTAAGGGTGTTCAAATGAACACCCCCCATTTGGTGTTCAAATGAACACCACCCCCCCCTTGTACGAAGCTCCTACCCAAGGGGCATTGTACAAAGGGGTGTGTTTGTTCAAACCCCCCTTGGGATGGATTTTTAATAAAATCTGGCGATGAGAAGTCATTTTCATCTTTTTTTTTTGCAATATTGTGGACCCCCAGGTTTTGGATCGAATCCTTTTACGTCCTAGCTTGACATCAGTATCCTGTGAGATTTTTCAACATCTTCTGACCATCTTTGATACCAGCTACACATAATTCTTCATTTCTTTATTCTTTTTAATTGTAATTTATGTATTTTTCAGTTATCTTAGTTTTTTTGTTTTCAGTATTTTTTTATTTTTTGTTAGATAATTTTTCAAACTTCTTGTTAGAAAACGTTAGAAAACCCTAGTTAAAAAAACCTAGCTAGAAAACCCTAGTTAAAAAATCCTAGCTAGAAAGCCCTAGTTAGAAAATTTTAGAAAACTTTTGTATAAATACTATAAAAAAATATTTCTTAAATGTTTGTTTTTAATTTCTTTTAGTTAGTTATATTAGAAAATGTTAGTTTTTAAAGTTGTAGAAAATGTTAGTTTTTAAAGTTGTTGGTCAGATGGCACCTGCTATAGCTCCTTTTTTGGGTTCCATAGCAGATGATGTTGTTCATAGCACCTAGCTTCGGGGTAACTTTTTGCATGATTTAACTATCCCCACATGGTTCCCATAACACGGTGACTTACTCTAGTAATTGTGGCTAACATGTCACCACTATGTTAAATGTATGTTTCACACAATAACATTTTATGCCACATTTTATCATCTCTTTCATGTGTGGTAAACTTTATAGTATCCTTCGCACAGTTATCCATATTATCTCCTTCACATAGTTAGATTTCTCAAACGGTAATTAGTGCATTCAACTGGATGGTTTTATTTGTTTTCCACTGTAATTCTACTTTGGTATACTTTATTGCACATATGCCAATCGGTCAAAAGGTCAAAATGTATTTCCTTTGTTCCCCATAATTCCATGGATGGAAATCCATGTTTTATGTCTTTTTATGTATGTACTAGCTAAAGTTAGCAGAGTAAACTTGGCCATGAAATCATTGAAAATGCGACAGGAAATTGACCATCATGTCATCAGAAAAGTGACGGGAAAGGTTACTACAATTAGTGAGAGTCCAAAAATACACTACATTTTTGGTGAACAATAGGAGACAAAAAAAATTATGTATTTTTGGTGAGTCCTGGGAGCAAAAACACAAAACATTTTGAAGTTTCGAGTGCAAATAACAACAAAGAAGTAGACAAATGGGTCCTAGAAAAGGTGTGTTGTATTATAAAAAAATACATTTTTTAATGTAAAATCATCAAAATGCATTGGCTATTGCTAATTTTATCCCTGCTTGTAATCATAATTTTTCTGTTGTATTTGTTGTTGGAGTTGTAGAGTAGAATCCACGATAAATTTTCAGTGATAGGGAACAAAATCACACAACGTTTGCTAGCATTGGTGGGGTGAAGAGTTAACCCAGAGCACAATTATAAAAAGGTAGGTTTTACAGAATCGTAAGAAAACAATACATTTGTTTAAAAATTTCCTCCATAGTTTTAAAATCTACAATTTGTTTTGTACATTAACTTGTTTTCATGTGACATGCCTATGAATTTCCACCTAGTTGAAAGGGAATTTGCAACAGTAGGGGGATAATTTTTTACAAATTGTGAGTGTTCGTGAAAAGAACATATGATTAGCATAAGTAGGTGGGAAACACATAATATATACATTTTATATTAGTCTGAGCCATAGTGATTTGAATTTTTGTTTAATAGTTAATGGATTTAGGTTTTGAAGTTGCTCAGTTGTAGATGCACAATGAGCATGAAAAATTGTAGTTGTAGGCATTGGGTGTCCATGGGAAGAAAAGAAGACTAGCCTTGAATCTTTAGGCTTGACTTCTCCTTCAATTTCCCTCCCTAGTTCACAATTTGGTATTAAATATTTTTTTTTTCGAGCAGGTGTAAAACCACTCAATGTTATCACAGAAAAGGTCAAAAATAGAGAACAATTTTCATAGCCCACAACTGCACACTTAACATTTCATACATCTTATATTTAATCGCATGACCCTGATTAAAAATGAGTTGTTGATCTTGAAAAAGATGATCTCTTCTTAAACTTCTTGAAAATAAGGTAACTGGGACCCACAATACTAAAAATACATGATGTTTTCAACACCAGGCAGTTGCACACTTAAAATTTTGTAGATCTTAGATTTAATCGGGCAAGATCAAACAATTGAAATTGCGTAGGTAAAAAAAAAACAATTTAGGCATCGACAAAGAAAAAGTAATGTTACCCCGATAGAAGTTATGTGCATAACATTTCCCATCAACATGGGTCGTAAATCTTACATGATGACCTGAGTTATGTCGACTATAATTAATATGAAGTATAGTTTAAAATAAATTCTTTGTATTTCATATGTATGTGCAATGGACAACCCTTAAAACATCCTTATTATCCATTTTTCCACCACATTATGTAGTACAAAGATTTTATAAAAGTTTTTAAAAATCCACAATTCTTTTTAAAGTCAAATTATGTATCTGTTTTGTGGACATAGTTTTGGGACGCGACTATCATCCATTAAAAAGTACATTTGAAAATGCAGAAAGTACAAAGGATTTTCACAAAGATTTTAGAATTTCATATTCATGATCTACATCCTCTGTATTTTAGATGCACAAAAATGTCTACCAAAAAAGCTGTGTGTTTTCGGCATTTGTGGAATTTTCTATTTGTTTTTTCAAAGTCTTTTAGTGCATTTTTATATGGAGATCAACTAGTTCCATACTTTTGTTTCAGTTGTGTCTATACAAATGAGTGTCCCCGTACCAAGAGTATACATAAATGAATCACTAATAAATAAATAACTTTTTTTGTTTGAGTGTAGATTTCTACAGTCAATGTATGGAAATAGAAATAATAGAATATTTAGTTGATTCTTTATAAAAAATTCAATATTTTGTTACTTAGAAAAAATAGTTGAGAATATTGAGTCCATTCTTTATAATTTTTTATGACTTCAACGAGCCCACCACTTTCTTCTTCAACTGATGCAGATCAAAGAAAGTATAAGGAATATATGATTCATATGGTTGCGATGCAGTTTTATCTTACTTGAGGTTTTTCCTAGTACACTTTTCATAACAAGATCACTTTGTCAAATGAAAATGTGACAAGTGTCATCTCAGGCCTGAAGCTTGTTCGATCCTTATTTCTATAAAGGGAAGTCATGACCATGAGATAGGGGTTCCAGATTTTCTATATGATTTCATAGTTTAAGGTCTCAATAGTAACTTTACGGTGAATGGGATTTTTGTAAAGTCTTTACAGAGAAAATGGAAAGGATTTTATGCCTATTTTTGTAGGTCTTGACCAAATGAGCTTTAGAATCATTGTATGATAGTAATAGCATTTTGAATTTAATAGAAAAAATAGTTTAGATCCAATTCTCTCCATTGTTGAGATTGTATTCTAGTTTGAATGAAATAAATGAAGGGTTTATCTCATTCGGTGCACTGTAGTGGTGTATGTGATTTCTATTTTACTCTTTAATCCAAGAGTTTAATTAAATGCTTGAATACAATTACATATTGATAGGGTTTTGCAAGGATTCTGATAAGTTGTTTGGATTGGGATTATTTGTAAGATATATTGTAAGATAATGTATTCTTAGATCTTATACTATTAAGGGATTTTTCTATGATAGTTCATCTTGTATTTTGTGGATTCATATACCCAATGGATTAAGGCACTGGTCATATCTTGTAATTGTCTTTACTAGTTAGTTTGTGTTCAATTTCATTTGAAACTTGCTATCAAATTTGATTAAATCACGCAGAATCATTTTTATTTTATAATATAGTTGTTTTTTATTAATACAAAAATAGGTTTTGAAAGGGCCCTGAAACCCTAAACAAAGCTAAACCTTAAGATGAGAAATTAAAAGTCCCCAAAGAAAACTACACGCTAGCCAAAACAAAAGGCCAGTTGCCAAGCCACACAATGAAAATCGCTTCCAAGGATATACCATTGATAACCAATAGCCCAAAGCCTAAAACCAACCATCATTAAGAATTTCCTTTAGTCCCCTTTATATGGGAATGAAGATTCATATCAAAAGAAGGCAAGGACCATTTTAGAGCTTTTTCTTGTAGGAACAAACTTGATAAATAGGTATGCTTTGATTCTCAGATTGTGAACTCTCAAGTTTGACAAGAATAGGTCTAATTGATGAGGATTGGATAAGATCCTCCTTCTTCGAGCTCCAAAAGACTCAGGTGGGTATTGCCTTTTTCATGCCCCACCAGGGAACCCAAAAGGACAAGACAAAAACAAGAGAAAAAGTATAATTTTTTTTTCTTTTTAAATTCCTTAAGTTAACTAGGTATTAAAGTCCTAACAGGTTCCCTTACAAGATTATTCCTTTAAAACTATTTTTCATAATGCATTAAGATTTAACATAAACTAAAGATAGAAATTTCTCTGATCCATTTAACCACATAAGAGAAATTAGAGAGAGAGAGAGAGAGACAAGTGTACTAAAACAAACATTTCTTTCTTTTTTAACATGAAATAACATTAACACATTTAAATTCATATTCTTTCAACAATTACACTTTCCATATTCTAAACCATCACTTTCTTCCAACAACAATAATACATATTGATTTTCTTTCCCATAATTTTCCTGGATATACCCTTCCCAATTACAAGAATGCTTACAATATATCTTCTACAATACAAGGCCTTATAGGCTTACATGAATAAGAATAACACTTTACAATTTTCTTCACCAGATACGATATGCGGAATAGGGAGAATGTCTTCAACAACTTTAGATGCTCCATGAAAAGCACAAACACGAACAATACCTTGAAAAGAATCACCACCCAACCATGTGGATCCACAAAGGTCCACTCCCCCATGCTAGGAGATTGAACCATTGTTCACATAGGGAAACTAGGTAGTCTAAGGTTGAGGGAAAACCGCCCAAACTAGAAACAAGAAGAAACAAAGCAACATAAAACAAAAGACCAAGAGTGGAGTTCCCCAGGATTCTGACTAGGTGAGTGTCATCGCATAGTCCTATCTGTTGGGATCCTTCCTAGTAGTCATGCACCTTGGCACCCTCATGCAGCCTACCCCAATAGCTACAATGACCCGAGTACTCCAACAGGACCTATGCGGGCTATTATACATATTTATCTTTTTAAAAGTTTATTAAATCCCTTACCCATTCCCAACCAATTATGAATTATATTAGGTTTTATTTTCCAAACTCACCCAAAGGTTATCCTTCTGGCCTCCTCAGTCAGATCCTATGGTGAGCCACTCACCTAGGGCACCTAGGAAGCTTACTCAACAAATAGGCTATCTAGGGTTTACAACTTCTCATATAAATCCCTCCCTTAGGATCCTTTTGGTGTTTTCCTAGGGCCCATACCACTAGGACAAACCCTAACCCTCAAGTCAAAAGATGACATACAACAAAAGTAGAGCTATCATAATGATTCCAAATATAAAATAATAAAGGTAAGGGTAGAGGGACGTACAACTCCTAGACACACCTACAAGATACATGGTAACACTATAATCCTTCAAAATATTAAAAAAAAATGGAATTAACAAACATCAAAATATACACATAAGACTTAACATCCATATCTATGAATTGTTTAATTATGTTATCCAAAAATATATTCTTACTATAGCATAAACTAGAATATAATAAATTTAGGCTTATTACAAACTTAATACACAAGTAGTTTATTGTTCACTATTAATTAAGTCAAAACTTTAATTAAATTTAATGTTAATATAAATTAAAGTTAACCTCTTAATTTATAGCCATAAATTACATTATGATTTAAATTATACATCACCTTTAATGAAATAGAATAATAATAATATATAGACCAATTCTAATTTTAATTAAATTTGAAATTTTAAACAACATCTTTAATTATTTATTAACCAATTTCTCTTATTTTCATTATCTATTGATTATGTGTAGTCATAAATACATATATTTAAAATACATCATTTATATCTATAAATTTTAATAATTAATAGGTAAAATGAATTTTATTTTATAATAATACTAATTTATTATGCATAATATATATTTTTATTAAATCATTTTTGCACCTTAATAGTTTTGGTTCAATATTCTCCCCTTTTTCCCTACACTTTTTTATTATTTATTTTCCTCCTATGATTTCTCCTTATTTTTCTCCTATAATTTCTCCTTATTTTACTCCTATGATTTCTCCTTATTTTCCTCCTATAATTTATCCTTCTTTTTTCTTCTATCTTTCTTCCTTATTTTTCTCTTATAATTTCTCATTGCATTTATATTTAAATATACACTCTAATCTTTTATTTATTTTAACAAATAAAATTAATTTAAATAAAAATTTATTGGTTTAAATAAAATTCTATTTATCATTCTAACAACATAAATTAATAATTACCAAACAGGTTGAATTAGCGTCTCTGCTAAATAGCGAAAATGCGAAAATCTCACACAAAAAGGAAGGCTTTTTTTTAGCAGAGGCAAATAAATCTAGGTCTTATTCATGATACTCTGCAGACGGTGAAGGATGTAAATAAGAATTGCCATGACTATCAAAGGGCCGATAAATGCAGGAAGAATCCAAGGGAAGGAAAAACTCAAAGCAAATATGTAGAATTTACGGGGTACTATTTCAACTGTTGGAATTATGGACATAAAAAGAATGAATGTCGGATAAAGGAACAGTCGCATCCCTCTTACGATCACCTAAGAGAATTCATTGCCAAACAGAGGGAAAAAGCTAATAGCGAAGGTATGGAACAGTTATTAAGCAATAAAGGAATAGGACCCAAGCCTTCCCTCCTTGAAACTTCATAGATCAATTGCAGTAAGGAAATGACCTCACCATCTAATAGGAATATGATAGAATCTAGGGTAGATTCACATAGGAGTGTGGCTATGGTTTTGAATCTATGCATAAAGGCGAGCCCATACAATAGAATCCCTCCTAGGGTTAGGGATTATAGACATAAAGTCTTCTCAGTCCATCTTTTGGACTGGCAATTGAAGGTTTTTTTGAAAACCAAGTATGCAAGGCAAGCACTAGGTCACAGGATCACTAAGGAAGGAAAGGCTAAACAAATACATCATATGACTGGTAATCCCACATATACGGAAAGAGAAGGCTAGGCCGTATCTATACAAATACATCCTAAAAGGCCTTTTGAACGATCTTCCATAAGACATATGATTAAGGGCAAGGAAGAGGAACTCCCTGAGAAATTAACAAAGCAAAATTCGGAATGGAAGGTGGTTAGAGGAAGAAAAAAGGTTTTAAAACAGTCCAAGCCTCTAAGTCCTTTCAAAATTTCCATGAATAATTCCTTTGGAAGGCTCAAGGAGGTTGATAACAAAGTTAAATCATACAGTCCCCCCCATAAAAGGGATAGAGTTGTAGGGGAACAGGGCTATAGAGAGGGATATTTGAAGAAAGATGAATCCCAAACAACATCCAAAGATATTTACCCCTGTTCCAATAAAACCCTCACCTTTTATGAAGGATTGAATGAGCAAAGTATTTGTGACAAATCTGCTATTAGCTACAATCTGAACAACAATAATAAATATAGCCCTCCCCACCGGAGAAGGTTTGAGAGACCCACATTTGGTAATGCTGTAGAAAATATAAATAATCATGACTGGATAGCAGAAAGTCTTCATCGTGACACCATCAATACATCTTATACACCTCCTCATAGGCACCTCAGCAAAGAAATAACAGTTAAAACACATGGTGAGATAATTTCATTAGATTACAATAAGATTATGTAGCAGCAAAAGCTTTTAGCCGAAGCAGGTATGATTTGTTGTTGGAAAGGAACTGGTGTATCAATAAAGGAAGTGATAAGTGGATTAGCGACACAACTCCCGGGAGAGGTAAGTATAACAATTCTTAGAGATAATTTTTTATACATTAACTGTCATAATGAATCCCTGAAAGAAAGAATTATGAGTAAGAAATCTTTGAAGTTTAGAAATCTACCTTTTTCCTTTTTTGACTGGATGCCTATATTCAATCCATTACGTTTAAAAGATTTCATTCTAGAAAAAGCTATCATCCTTAAAATTTTGCCTTTGGAATTATCCTGTAGAGAAACACTTCATTTAATTGGCAATAAAATAGGTAGTTTTAAAAGAACTACTAAGGAAACACCTCTACAGGCTGATAAAATAATCATTGTAGAGATGTATCATCACCAAAAATATATACCCCCATTAAATTATGTTTTAACCATAACACTGTAATTATTAACCCAATAATAGTAGAAAACTTTATTGAAAGTAATAAAAATACATCAGAAGCTCATAAAAACACAAATTGTGCCTCCCAACCTAACAAAGAGATTGAGATCTGTCTCTATAGCAATAGAGGAGGAATTATATGTAGAACCCCAAAGGAGCAAGGTTTAGCCAATAATTCCTCTTACCCAACGATGGTGAACGAAACATCAAAGGATCAAGATGACCAAAAGGAACAGAGTGTTAATACCCCTATCAACATTTTAGAAAATCAACAAATAGATGAGACTTGGTTACCTTTAAGGAAAAATGCACAAGACACTATTAGACAGAAATCAGATAGTGCGCTTAGCAGGGACAAAAAATTAATGCAAATAGAGTCCGAAAAAAAGGATAACAAAATCTACCAACAAGAGGAAAGAGATCAAACGGATTTTCAAATAGAATTACTTTTGGAACCTGAATGTGCTAAAGTGGTAGAACTAGTAGATCAGGTAAAAAAAATAGAAGAAGAGATAAATCAAATCATCAATTACCTGGGAGTGTCTCTACCTGAGGATTTAACAGATAGTTTCTTGGACAATATATGCGACTTCGAGGAATTGAAATCCCAAAAGGAAATTTTAATTAAACAAATACAGGAGTGTATTGTAGAAGAAAGTAGGGATCAAGAAAACAAGCTTGAATAGCCTCTCCTTCATATACCCTTGGATACGGAAGTTTCAGAAAAATCCCTTGCAAAATATCTAGAAAACATCCAGACACACGAAAAGAAGATATAGACAAGCTGGGTGCAGAGGAGGTTGATATAACTTATATAAAAAACATAAATATTAAAAAATCAGAAGAAGGGGAACAAGGTGTTTTAATCCCTTTGGAATTAGAAGAGTTAAATCTGGATATATCAGGAACAACTGAAGAGCTAATAGAGATATATGGTAAAGAACTCATTGATAGGGTTGTTCCCTCAGATCTCCCCGTAGATGCACAAAAAGACCTGGGTGACTGGGTATCTCCAAAGATAGGGGATGGGAGAGAAGAAACCCTGGTTAAAGATGCAATTGAAGGCCTATTTGGAATAACTAATGAGAACAAAGAACTAGGATTAGCTATGAACAAAGGTAGTCTTAGCACACCTAATATTAATAAATGTAAAAAGAAAAGAGGGAGAAAGTCAGCGGTTGAGCTGAGAAATTTGGATGCTAATGCAGGTAACCAAATTAAAATAGCAGATATCCTAAATACAGGGAAGGGGAAGATCCTTCCCAAAGAGCAATGAAAGTCACTACTTGGAATGTTAGGGGTTTAAATGCCCCCAACAAACAACGCTTAATTAAAAGATACCTAAGAGACTTTGATTCAAAAATAATCTTGATACAGGAAACAAAGCTTAATAAAGAGGAAAGCATCAAGTTCAGCAAAAAACTTGGTATTTGGAAATCAGAATACATTCCAGCAGTAGGTTTCTCAGGTGGTTTGGCAGTACTATGGGATCCCCGTAAAACAATAGCACTACTCACACACACTAACACTAACTGGATGACATTAACAATTAAAAGCCTAAAATCTGATTTAAAATTCAACTTGACCAATGTATATGGACCTATCTCTAATGAGGAAAAGAGAAAATTCTGGTCAGAATTACAAAGTCTTCTAGCTGATAATCTAGAACAACCATTCATCATTGGAGGGGATTTCAATGCTATCCTAAATCTTGAAGAAAAATACGGAGGCTCACAATATATATCACAAGCTCACAAGGATTTTATCAAGTGGGCTATGGATAATCATTTGATAAGCTTAAATACAAGTAATGGAATTTACACATGGAATAATAGAAGAGAGGGTTTCAGCTACATAGCTGAAAATAGATAGATTTTTTACTAGAACGAATCTCAAGAATTTTAATCAAACAGTCAATACTGAAATATTACCAAAAGTAGGATCAGATCACTTCCCAATTAGACTTTCCATTATAGAAAATTCTAAACTGACAAGAAGCCTGTTTAAGTTTGAATTTATGTGGTTCCAGAACCTGGAATTCATAAATCTTTTAGAAGAATGGTGGGGACAAGTGTCGGTTAAAGGGTCAAAAATGTTTTCTTAACAACGAAATTAAAAGCTATCAAACATAAAGTGTTAGAATGGAATAAGAATCACTTTAATAACATATTTAAACAAAAAGCTCAGGTAGAACAAGAACTAACTGACCTCAATAATATAGTAATAGAACAAGGAATAAATGCCCTTAGCTACTACAAGGAAAAGGAGCTAATGGCTAAGTACAATGACATTCTCCTCAAAGAGGAGATATTCTGGAAGCAAAAGTCCAGGGTGTCATGGCTTAAAGAGGGGGATAGCAATACTAAATTCTTCCATAACACAACCAATTTCAAAAGGAACATTAACAGAATAGCCAGAATTAACACAGGCGAGGGATCGACTACAGAGAACCTTGGAAAGATTTCAAAGGTTCTTACAAATTTTTATTATTCCCTCCTCAATTCACTAGAAGCTTCAGATCTCAATACCCAAAAAGAAATGCTTAAAGCCATTTCGAAATTGATTACGAAAGCAGACAATAAAATACTAAATAACAAGCTATCTTTAGAAGAGGTAAGAGTAGCAGTATTTCAACTCCATCCAGATAAAGCTCCAAGCCCAGATGGCTTTCAAGCAGGCTTTTTCCAAAAGTGTTGGCATTTTGTTGGAGTAGAGGTATGGCAAGCAGTCGAAGCCACTAGAAACTCAGGAGCTCTTTTAAGTGAAATCAACAACACCTTCTTCACCTTAATTCCAAAGAAAAATGAAAGTATGGAACCAGGGGACTTTAGACCTATCTCCCTATGTAATACCATCTATAAGATCCTGTCAAAGTGTTTAGCAAATAGACTCAAAACCCTCCTCCCAAGAATTATCTCAGAAGAATAGATGGGTTTTGTACCTAACAGATCGATTCTGGATGGTATTTTTATAGCGCAAGAGATAGTACATACTGCACAGATTACAAAAGAACCGAGCATGCTAATGAAAATAGACATCCAAAAATCATACGATAAAGTAGATTGGAGATTCCTGTGTAAATGTATGGAAGCTTTTAGTTTCTCCAAACAATGGATCAACCTTATTTTTAATTGCATCTCATCTCCCAGAATTTCCATTCTTATCAATGGCTCACTAGAAGGTTTCTTTAGTATATCTAGGGGAATAAGGCAAGGAGATCCGATGTCCCCTTTTCTCTATGTTATTATGGCGGAAGCATTAGGAAGAGCAATTATGAAGCAACAAGTAGAAGGAAAAATCATGGGATTAAAGGCTTCAGAAAATGTCCCAAATATTACCCATCAGCAGTTTGCGGATGATATAATTCTACTTGGCTCCGCCAACAGACAGGAAGCGAGAGCATTCAAAAGCATTCTGAACACTTACACCAAAGCCTCTGGCCAACATGTTAATCCAACAAAATTAGAAATCTTCTTTATTAATACCTGCCTAAATATCGAAAAGGATATCTACAGTATAATGGGATACAAAATTGGCAAGTTTCCATGTAAATACTTAGGAATTGACCTAGACACTGGCCTCTTATCTTCCAAACCATGGGAACAAGTATTATCTAAAGTACAAAATAAGAAAAGCTCATGGAAAGGGAAGTGGTTAACTAAAGAAGGCAAGACAACCATCATCAAATCTGTACTCTTAGCTATACCTACGTATCACTTGTCAGTTCTCCCCCTTCCAATCAGTGTAAAAAAGGAATTAGATAAAATATTCTAAGAATTCTATTGGCAAGGACCCTTCGAAGACAAAAAGATTGCTCTTATCAAATGGGAGAATCTGTGCAGACTAATATCAAAAGGAGGTCTAGGCATCAAAAACCTTCTTTGGCAAAACCAAGCTCTCAGGGCCAAACTCATTTGGAGAATGTATAAAGATTCAAGCAGTAAGTGGGCATCTATATTATTACATAAATACATCCCCAAAGGGGACCCCATTAATATCTTCAGAACACAATCACATGTTAAAGGTTCAAGGATATGGAATTATATCAAAGAATGTAGAGAGATAATTGGCAAATACCTATCTTGAAATGTAGGAAGGGGACATCAAGCGTTATTCTGGGATGACTCATGGGCAGGCCTTACTCCCATAAACAAACTAGGATTTACTGAGGAATTTATGGAAGAATGCAAAAGAGTCTTAGGAGTATATATCAAGGATTACTTACAAAAGGAGAAAGATGATAGTTGGAGTGTCCTCAATAGAATTGATGAAAGATGGTAGGAAAAGCAGAATCTCCTAGCAGTGTTGAATAAGAGAGAAGTAACACTTAAAAATAGATCAGATATTCTAATATGGATAGGATCAAGTACTGGTAAATACTGAGTTAAGGAAGGTTACAATTCTATTATTAGGGACAAAAACATGGATAACATAGACATACCATTAAACCTTTGTTGGAATAAAGCATGTCTTCCTAAAGCTGGTATGTTTCTATGGGCAGTTCTACAAAATAGGATCTTTATAGCAGACAGGTTCAATAAATTAGGTTTCGAGGGACCATCTAGATGCCCCTTATGTGAAAATCATTCTGAAGGTGTTAACCACATTCTCCTAAATTGCTCCTTTTCCCAAGAGTGCTGGAATTGGCTTTATCAAAGCTTAGGATGGAAATCTGCTTCCCATTATGATCTAATTAGCAATCTCAAAGCTTGGCCTGCACTCTATAAAGACAATCTTTTCAAGGATATATGGATAGTGGCACCTTCCATATTTGTATGGGAATTATGGAAAGAAAGAAATAGAAGGATTTTTATGGATCAGAAATTAACCTGGATCTCAATCGCAAACAAGATAGAAGCTTCAATAGTAGAAATTATTAATAGAAAACTCAGGGATTCACAGCATTTGGAAGATTCTTTTAGGAGCTAGGATAATAGAATCAAATGCAAATGGCCAAAATTAGATATCCCTCCCCTCTTTGGCAAAGGGGGATCTAAAGCCAAAGTAGATAGATCATCCTATATATGGCTACCCCCGAAAGCTGGATGGTATAAAATCAACTTCGATGGAGCATCGCGAGGTAATCTTGGGGTAGCAGGGATTGGAGGGATCATTCACAATTGGAAGTCAGAAGTTATTGCTAGATTCTCGAAACCCATTAACCCTACAACAAACAATATGGCAGAATGTATAGCAGCATTAGAGGGGCTTAAATTATGCAGGGACCTCAATATTAATAAATTAATTATTGAAGGAGATTCCCAAATTATCATCAATGCCATCCGCACTAGGAAAACTCCTAATTGGATCTTGAACGAAAAAATTGAAGAGATTAATTCAATTACAAAAAGTATTTCAAATTATGAGATTAGACATACCTATAGAGAAGGTAACATAGAGGCTGACAAGCTAGCCAATCTAGGGGCCAACGGAGTGGTAACTATAGAAAAATACTCTTGTTAAGGGTTGAAGAAGTGTTTGAAGGTAGATCTAGGCAAAGGACCAAGAAGGAAGATAAGCTCACTGATCATCCTACTAAATACAGACACCTCTTAGAACCGTCAGTTTTAGAATCTACCTAGGTTAGGCTTAAACATACTATAAGATTGACAAGAGCTGAGGTAAGGCTTCCATCAATAAAATCTAGCTGAAATTAGTAGACTAAGATAGAAAATGTAAGCTTAAAAAGATAAGACAACTAGGGGTTCAAAGGTTCATTGTATAGAATCTGAGCCTTTTTATGAATTTTAAGTATTGCGAGACTTTAAACCCCTCTATAATATAGGAAAAGTTCAAATGTAAGTTAAGGAATCTACATACATGTAAAAGATATAAATATAGGAGGCTCTCTCTTGCTAATAAAGGAAAAATATAAATAGAAGATTTAAGAAGTGAGAGAGCTACGCTTGATCATTATATCAATGGGAGGTAGTATTACAATATATAGTTAAATCTTAGTATATTAAGGTGACTAATCATAGTATAGTCTAGGTATATATTTAATCATCCTAAAGATAGACTTCCTAGAGAACCCTTATTGATGGTCATAATTAAGGACATTACTTTACTCATGATTACTTAAGTACAATGGCCTGGACCTTATATTTAATAAGGTAATCAAATACTAATTACCACTGAGTCTCTAGGAAGATTGTAATCGAAGCTTCTTCACTTCTATGGACAATCTAATCCTTAAGCAATACAGCTACCAATAAACCTTTATATTTAATATAAACACCTCAGAAATGGTATTTCAAGTTAACCTCAATATTCATTGGAATCCTTAATAGCAGTAGTCTTCCTTAGATTAGCCATTTATACTATGGCTTCTTTAGTCTTTAGATGACATGGTCCCGATTAGCTATTCTAGCTTAACTTGTTTTCAAGGAATCTAAGAAAACATGGGCCTCACCCATAGCGATACTGGTGTATCTCTTGAATCATAAATATCCATCATAGTTATTTAACCAAATTGTCGAGCACTATCTTCTAATATTAGAACAGACTCTTCTTTAGCTTAACCTAGATTCCTAGATTAACATGGCATTACTAAAACTCATTTAAGCCTCGGGGCATAAGGATTTAGCATAAGTTATTTATAATCCCCAAGCGCCCTCTCGAAAGCTCTTACAAAGCATAGTGTAATCATTTCTATAAAAGGAAGGAAGTTTTTACAGAATACCATATTATCATTCCTATGATTCAAGAACAAATTAGAACAATCTAGTAGCACTTCCAGAGGAGGCCTGTACCAATAATCATTGCAAGCTATCCACGATAGCTAAGGATGGAACTCAACATGATCACATTTCTAGTAACTTCCTTAGGCTTCCATCATATCCTTGATAGTTTAAGACAGATCCCTGATTACATTCCTCATAATATGAAATCAACCTTTCTTCGGTATACTTTAAAATATGGAGTCCAGACTGCTCACCTTCTACACCAAAGGAAACAGAGCCATGGCCTTCAGAGGACACATCCTCCCAGAAAGATGGAACCAGATCCTCAAAACACTGCCAGACTCCATGAGAAGAGCAATTGAACATGCGATGGGTGATCAACACTTTGATAATGAATTCACCTACCGAACAAATGGGGAAATAATGGTCTGTGGAACTAGATGCTATCTTCATTCCTGCTACTCTTAAATATAAGAATAGCTAAGAATAGATAATGGTATTGTGCAAATAGTGGATTTGGTAGCCCAATACATTAGCTTACTATTTTATTCCAGTTTAGATGGTAAATGAATGTCTTTAGCCAATTTAAGGTGATGTTGCTATTGAAATATGCTCTAAGGAATTGTGCTAAAGGAAATATCCTGAATTATAAACTACAAACTAAAAAATCTTAGTTTAATGGCAATTTGTACAGCATTAAGTATATGGATAATATCGAACCTTAGTGAGATAACAGCCATTGAAGGCTAAGATGGAAGCCTGGTCCCTATTTTCTCAAGCTTCTAACTTTTTGAGTAGTTGAGTGTATAGGCTGTTCTGGTACCAGAATTGAGCATCTAGACCCTTGATTTGAATGTTTGGTGATTGTTTTGTTCTAAACCTAATTCGCAAAACCTAGAAAGTTATTAAAATTTTAAGGTCTGCGGGAAATATTTTTTTAAATTCTGCCATAGTATCAAAAACCCACAGTGTTTTTGAAAACCCGTGATGTTTTCGACTTCCCTGCTATCTTTCGGTCTATCGATATTCTTATATTTTTGATCTTTTGTCGAAAACCCTCATTATTTTTGACCTTTGCCCTCCAACTTTGTGCACTTGTCTTTTGGTGCTGAAAACTTTGTGTGTTATTGACCTAGGTCTTAACTGCGCAGGTTCGACTGGATGGTGGGTCTAGACTCTTCTTGATTAGTTGTCGCATGGCTGCATGTCAGACTTTTCTGACATGCGATCATGCAACCGCTTGCCACCTAGCCGTGTGGGTCCCAATCTTGTTCAGCTGCCTGGTGGTCTACTTTTTCTTAGGTGCACAAGTGTGATGATGTGGGGCCAGTTTCTTCAAAGCGACAGAGGGAGGAGATCAACGGTCGGTGTGTGATCACATGGAATATTCTTTCCCCATGTGATCATGCACCTGCCCTTGATTTTGTTTGTTCTAAGCATCTCTTGGGTGAAGTGAGCTTGGTGTTAGAGGGGAGGTAGGGGGCATGTTCTTATAGGTTGTCGCATGGCCACATGTCAGACTTTTCTGACATGCGATCATGCGATCAATTGCCATCTATCCGCATGGGTCCTAGTCTTCTACGGTGTTCAGTTTCTTAGCGGTTAAGTTTTCATTCCATAACCTGGCAACCAACAGTTATCTCCTTGTTGCTAGATTCTGGTAGTTAAGAGGCTAACATTTGGCGACTTGGCTGGTGGTTAAGCTTGCCTTAGTCACGCGGTCGCGTGATGGTGGGCTTGAATTTTCAAATTTTTTTGTGGGTGGGATCTCTTCGGTGATGACTGTGCTGGTGGTTATGTGGCAGCTTATGATTGGCTGTCGCATGGCTGCATGTCAAAATTTTTTGACATGCGATCATGCAACTGCTTGCCACATGTCCGTGGGGCCTGGTAGTAGGTGATGGGGCATCTTCCAGATGCTAAGTGGTAGTGTTCTATTGGTCGGTGTGTGACAGATGTAGCGGTCTAATGGTCTTCTCACATGATCGCAAGGGCCATTTTCATGGCTTGAGATCATGTGATAGAACCCCTGGTGTTGACTTCATGTGGTCTGGCAGTTCCCGATTAGTCAGTGGGCAGCGACAGTTTTGTTCAGCACGGTTAAGGTTTGTGGGTTGTCACATAATTGCATAGCCCGTCTCCTGGCTATGCGATCATGCAACAACTATTTTCATGGTGGTGGTTGTGGCATGATAAAGGGGGTGCAGGTGGTCACATGTTCACATAGCCCATCTCCGTGCTATGCGATCATGCGACCAAGCACAAATTGAGGCCCATTTTCCTGTGGCAGTCAAGGTTGGTGACTGCGCAATTGCGCGACTAGGGGCAAATGGTTAAGGAGAAAATGTTCAAAAGATATTGTATATATCAAGGATTACCTACAAAAGGAGAAAGATGATAGTTGGAGTGTCCTCAATAGAATTGATGAAAGATGGCAGGAAAAGTAGAATCTCCTAGCAGTGTTGAATAAGAGAGAAGTAACACTTAAAAATAGATCAGATATTCTAATATGGACGGGATCAAGTATTGGTAAATACTCAATTAAGTAAGGTTACAATTCTATTATTAGGGACAAAAACATGGATAACATAGACATACCATTAAACCTTTGTTGGAATAAAGCATGTCTTCCTAAAGCTGGTATGTTTCTATGGGCAGCTCTACAAAACAGGATCCTTACAGCAGACAGGTTCAATAAATTAGGTTTTGAGGGACCATCAAGATGCCCCTTATGTGAAAATCATTCTGAGGATGTTAACCACATTCTCCTAAATTTCCCCTTTTCCCAAGAGTGCTGAAATTGGCTTTATCAAAGCAGAGGGAGGAGATCAATGGTCGGTGTGTGATTGCATGGAATATTCTTTCCCCATGTGATCATGCACCTGCCATTGATTTTGTTTGTTCTAAGCGTCTCTTCGGTGAAGCGGGCTCAGTGTCAGAGGGGAGGCAAGGGGCATGTTCTTATAGGCTGTCACATGACCGCATGTCAAACTTTTTTGACATGCGATTATGCGACCAATTTCCATCTATCCGCATGGGTCCCAGTCTTCTACGGTGTTCAATTTCTTAGCGGTTAAGTTTTCATTCTGCAACCTGGTGACCAATGGTTATCTCCTTGTCGCTAGATTTTGGTGGTTAAGCGGCTAACATCTGGCGACTTGGCTAGCAGTTAAGCTTGCCTTAGTCACGCAGTCGCGTGATGGTGGGCTCAGATTTTCAAAGTTTTTTGCGGGTTGGGTCTCTTCGGCGATGACTGCACCAATGGTTATGTGGCAGCTTATGATTGGCTATCGCATGGCTACATGTCAGACTTTTTTGACATGTGATCATGCGACTGCTTGCCACGTGTCCTTGGGGCCCGGTAGCATGTGATGGGGCATCTTTCGGATGCTAAGTGGCAGTGTTCTATTGGCCGATGTGTGACAAATGTAGCGGTCTAATGGTCTTGTCGCAAGATCGCAAGGCCCATTTCTATGGCTTGCGATCATATGACAGAACCCCTGGTGTTGACTTCATGTGGTCTAGTGGTTCCCGATTGGTCGGTGGGTTGCAGTGGTTTTGCTAGACATGGTTAAGTTTTGTAGCTTGTCGCATGATCGTATAGCCCGTCTCTTGGCTATGCAATCATGCAACAACTGTTGTCACGGTGGCGGTTGCGGCATGATAAAGGGGGTGCGGGTGGTCGCATGTTCGCATAGCCAATCTCCATGCTATGTGATCATGCGACCAAGCACAAATTGAGGCTAATTTTCCTGTGACAGTCAAGGTTGGTGACTATGCAATTGCGCGACTAGGGGCAAATGGTGAAGCCCACAAAATGCATGGTGACCGTTTGTACTTGCTGAGTGTTTTTTGTGGCAGGAGGTACCAAAATTCAATTTTTGAGCGGCCAGAGTGGGCAGAATGGATTGTCAATTGCTGCGGCTTGACCCCTGTCATGTCTATGTTTATTCCTCGATGGGGTTAGGTGATTTTGAAATTTTGATTTTGAAATGATCGTGCTTGCATTGTAACCCTGGTATAAAGGGATATATATATATATATATATATATATATATAGCTATCTATATGTATATATGTATGTATATATATAGAAGTATACTTATATAGATATATATATATATATATACATTCATATACATATATATGCACAGGTATTTACTTAATGATATATATATATATATATATATATATGTTTATGTTAATATATAGGTATATATATATATATATATAAATACCTGCTCATATATAAGAATGGTATATATTCATATATAAAGGTCTCTATATATATGCATATATACAATTTATTTATTTGGAAATTGCCTGGCCGGTCTTGCTCTTTTGTCTTGCCTAGACCTGGTGCAGTAGGTGGAGAGTTGATTTCTTAGGCCAAATAAGCTTGGGGTATGGGTTATTTATAGCAATAGGGAGCTTATCTTCATCTGGTATGCAGTGATTAGTGTTAAGCGACATTTAAAGCTAAAGGGAGTATCCTTTCACTCTTTCTTGTGATTTATAGTTTAGACTTTAATATAGCACGGTTCTGCTAATTATTTCTAATTAAGGTTTCAAGTTAAGGGCTGCAGCTTATTTTCTCTAATAATGTATTTGGTTTAAGGATGTTCAGATCCTCTACTTCAAGGTTTCTAAATCAATTAGAATATGGATTAGAATTGTCTAAGCAGTACAATAATTTAACTCATATTGAGATAGTAGGGGAGCTTAATTGTATGAACTATGATCTATGAATTTTTGGTAAATTATTCTAGGTACATAGAGTCAGGTAACCCATGCTATCCTCCGTTGGTAAATAAACAAGGTCTTTAACAATTATTTTAATCTAGTTTGAAACACTAACCATGTAAGAGGATAGGGTTTTGGATCCTTTTGTTTCTTTTGCAGATCGAATCACCCAATGGCAACAATATCACTTCTCTCTCAAAGGATTTGAATTGGATCTACAAATTAATACTCATATATTTGGATATGGAATTCAATCTTATAATTAAAATCACAAGTAAAAATTGTAAATATCTAAGCATATATGTACCCTCGACAAGTTCGAGTTGTGGGTATGCCCACTGAAAACTATGTAATTTTTTCAAAATCTCGATGTATATCGAGTCATGAGAATGCCCATGAAACTATGTATTAGTATCCAGACTTAAGTCCCAGGCATGACTGGAGGTTTTCTCTACCCTGCTCTTTCCTACCAGCGCCTGCACTGAGTAGGGTTCTGTATGTAAAATCTTTTTATTCTTAATAAAATTATAGGGCTTTAGCCTTTTACCGATCAAAAAAAACAAAAAAAGCCATAAATTAATAATGATTTTATAAAGTTTATTATTATTTTGTTTTTATTTATAATCAATGTTAACCTTTAATCAAAAAAGGAAATAAAAAAGTTTCTTATTAAATAAATCCGGCGTTAGATCTTATGATTTTTCAGAGAAAAGGATAGGTAACATTAATTCACAGGAAAATCATATTTCACATTCATTTCCAGATTGCACTTTCAAATTTAAAGTCAATAAAACATAAAAAAAACATAGTCAAGCAATTAAAGGATGTTCTTGGGCTCCAGACCCTACCTCAAAATCTTGTAGAGACTAATGGTTGAACTGGATGGCCTCTTTTCCTCCAATCCAATCCTCCTCTCTGACAATTCCACTTCCCGGATCTCACAAATAAAGACTCTAAAAAAAAAATATTAAAAAAAATAAAATTAGATTTTCCAATGGGAAAAAATTTGGATCTCACATTCAAGGCTTCACCCTTTTTTTTTCTCCACTTACAGGGATGGATCCTAATTATATAATCTTATGAACAGTTGTAGAGGTTGGGGGAGTTGCTTCCCCTAGAGCAACTTCCCTTCTCTAATGTTCGGGTAAGATTAATTTAACTATTTAATTTAATTAATTAGGTAGGTAGTTTCACCCGTTGTGAAAACAAACTTACCTACCCTTCTCATACTAACTTACCCCAAAAAAGAATATTAAATAATTTAACTCCACCTATATAGTTTTATTATTATTTTTATAATTAATTAAAAACTAATTCTTTTATAAATATAATATATTTGGGTATGCTTCCCAAGGAAGTCACTACCCTACTGGCAACTTGGGACCCCTTATAAACTGAAGGCCCTAGGTTCCACTCCCACCCTCTACACTAACAAGACATACAAGAGAGAGAGAGAGATAAGGTAGAAGTAGGTAATTAGTTTTATTTATCATTTTTATATATTATTTATTTCTTTTATTCACTTTGCATTTATTATATTTATCTAAAGCCACATTATACATCAAAATAAATAGAATCATGATTATAACTAATATGCTCATAGGAACATAATTAGAAACACATCAATAAATGAATATATACAGGTATGCATATACGTGTGCACCCATATATGCATACTTTGTATATATGATTAACACATAGAGAGAGAAAAAAACATCATTATCCTACATATCTCATAACCAAATAAATGAGACTGACATCAAAGGTTGTATAAAATAAGGAACTCAAATCAACCCAAAACCAAACCAAGAGATTGGACAAAATAATCAAAACTATAGGGTTTTCCCATGTGTGGACCATCTCTAAACAACAACAATGATCGAGGATTTTGAGGGATTGCTCAAACCTGTGAAGCCAGGTGGAGACAATGCCCGGTACTTGCAAGCCTGCATCACTGAGAAGAGATACATGTGCATAGATACATAATAATACATATGCAAATAGATGACCAGGATCGATACATCATGTGGACCTCAACTAAGTGAGTAACTATGACTTCATCCTAAGTCATGAAAACACATCAATCACATATAAAACATGAGACATCATAGATAGTAATGGTTAGATTCAAATCCTTGGGTTAGTTCTACTTCCTCATAAACATATAAAGATAAATGATTAATAAACAGTAAACATTAATCATAAATGAGTGTATCTAAATCATCTGATAAGCATATCATCACCCATAAACATGAATGTAAATATATAGTTATAATCATCATAATGCAAAATATCCAAATCAAAGAGTCAAAGTATAATCATTGGAGAGGGTATTACATCCTCCCCCCCTAAGATGAGACTTACTCCTGGAAGTCAGCAATTTTAAAAAAATGGAAATACATCTTAAACACATTTTGACTGATATCACATGCATAATGAATCCTTGAATCCATGCACTATATAGAGAATAATCCTCATAATATGGTTAAGCATGAATTATATATCCTAATCAATTTTTCTATCACCAACAAGGATAACTTCAACTTGATCAAATATCAGTATGAATAGAATTTTCCTTAAAATATATCAAATTGTTACACATTCCTTCTCTTTTAATACATATAAATCAAATTTTCACTTGCATCTGACATAATGATACATTTCAATCTAAAATAAAACATTGAGCATAACCAAATGTGCCTCACAAATAATCATATCAATCCACATCACTGGGATTACACATCACAAGGATCGGGAGTGGATATGTCTCTCTAGACAAGCTCTCACTCCGAGATACAATACTAGTCTCAACTATATCCATAATCCATTATCCATAATAAATACCTCAGTTAGTGGCTTGATGGTGTCTTGGGCCATTCACATGAAGGCCCTCCATACAAGTCCACATGTCATATCCCTTGTTTGTCTAAGGTGGTTATCCTCCAAGGAATAGACACCACACATAGGTAGGTAGTGGATACTCACTACATAACAGCCTCACATACCCCCATCCTCAAGGGTTCCCTGCATCTTCTTCCTTGTATACACTCACCAAGTCCATCTCATGCGTCCTTAGTGAGGAATCACAACACAACACAAGACCAACATTAGAAAATTTTAAAAGGAGATAGTTTAGCCATCAAAGTTGAATAATAATAAAAATAGAATTATCAATCTCAACAATAGGATAAGAAGAATCCAAGACATCACAACAATAAATCACACCTAAGATAAATTTCATAAGTCTTGGCTAAACTATTATAGAAAAGGATGAGAAAATTGTTGGTCTACATAACTGAAGATAAAACTAATTCACCATAAATTGCACATCACATTACCATGTGACTATATCTAGTCACCTCACGAGGAAGAAGGGAACAACATCTAGCTATCGCAATAGCCCTTCATGTGGTTGGGCCTGGACAACACTACCCACATGGAATAGGGGGTTCACCTTGGCAACACCCCTGCATTGGATGGTGTAGAATAAGCATGCCAACCCACCTGACATGACCATACACCAAGTGGAGTAAGCACACTCTGGTCATATGTCACATGGTAGTGTTCCTTGTGGAGTAGGCACACACATGACACACCCCACATAATGATGTCCCTCATAGATCATTGTCATAGCTAGAGCTATACATGGCTAGGGCCCACCCATATGCCTACCGCGTCTACAAACTGAGCATCCATGGGTTCCCCTCTACAAGCATGCAAGCATCACCAATATACTTTGCATCAAGTAGGAAACAAAATACATACATATATTGTGCCTTCATGTAATTATGTACGTGGCATCATGTTCTTGAGCTCAGCTCACTACCATCAACAACATGACATCATCACATCACACTATGTCGGAACATTAGTGGGGTGTGGCATCATATTCATTGCATCATGTCAGAACACGTGCGAATACGATATCCATTACAACAAGGGCTAACAGAATCTCCCTCCACATGCTGGACCACATAGAAATGTATATATCCATAAATCATACATCTCCTCCTAGAGGCTCATATCAAGTACTAGTATTGTGCTCAAGAAATGTGGGAATTAGGATAAACACTAATGAACCAAATGTATAGGTTCATCATAAGGGGAAGCATTGTTTACTCTTTTCCCTTGAGTAGTGGAAGCTCAGATCACTTCACACTGCCATTATACATACGCTACATACTACCCGAGGAAATGGTGACACTACTACCCCTCCACGTACTGATCTTACCAACACTCATGGGTTGGCACTCAGTAGGGTGACAAACAAGAAAGAAACACATGAGTGGTATGGTTCTCCCATACCCTTATCTGAACATAACTTTCGTGGATGGTACTTGTATTGCACCACTCCATGGCAATCACATAATTACTGGTTGTACACAACACCCAACATAAGCACTGGCACTAGTTTTTTTACATTTACAAGGGAGTACACAATAACATCATATATTATCCATTTATTCCAATTTTGCCTTTTTCACATTGTACATATTGTTTTCTACATGGTACAAAAATCCAATGACATACTTAATTACAATCTACCTCCTCACTGGCATAGACTGATATCCAATTTACACATATCAATATCCGCCTTTCACATAATATAACATATATCTATAAGAGGACTTAAACTTATATAAAGTAGGGCACAAAGAGAAATGATACATTACGTCACCCTTTTCTTCAATAATCATTGAATCAACACACATATTTTTTAATTACGGAAAGGAAACAATAAACCTGCATTACACACATTTATTAGTCACGTATAAGACATTCACAATGAATCATTATAAACCATTATGGACATGCACTTTTCACCCAATCAAAGACACCAAGAGTAGACCATGTGTCATCTTTTAAAATAAATAAATTATCTAGGTACTTCCATTACACATGAGAAATCCTTCCAAGCAAGACACATCAAACTATATAGACATTTTTCAAGACACTAGTATTTACTAACATAATGATTGCAATACCCATAAGGAAATACACTGAAGTAAATTAATAAGAGTTATAAAAATATTTGTCAACTAAAGTCGCAATTTTCTATTATTTCAATTTGGGAAGGATAATGACATCATTACTAAACTTCCCATAATATTCATATTTCATTTCAACTCTATAAGAATGAGTACTACTATGGTAATATCTTACCCCTTATCGAAAATGCAAGCAATTCAATTCCAACTTATAAAAGCTCATTAACTAGAATAATTAATCAAACATAGCAATTATGATGTAAATTTAGCATTTATAGGAAAATATAGTGTTAAGCCTATTCAAATCAATTAAGTAATCCCAAAATAACTATAACAAGCACTCATGATGATAATTTTTAGAGGTAGGATTAGGAGGTAAGGTTACCTACTACCAACACTTAAGGTACATAACAAATTATTATAATACTTTTAGTATTTCTAGGAGTCTAGCAAGAAGGTGACATGAAAGTATGAGGAATTCATTAACACTTCTTTAGTAGAAAGATATCCACTATCTATGGAAGTACTCAGGAGACTCATTCATTAATTATAGAACATAAAACATAAGTAATTAATGAGATACAAGTTAGTCATAATGTAAAGGGTATATTTTGTAAACTGATGTAGCTTGAATACCAAGAATATAATTCTTATATCTAGGATCCTATCTTACTAATATAATGATCAAATCAAAAGAAAAATATGCAAAACACTAAGTGATAAGTGAGCTATGAGTCCCAAAGTTCCTAGTGTGGAAACCTAGTGCTCTGATACCAAATGTCATGCCCCGCTAGGCAACCCGAAAGGACAAGACAAAAATAAGAGAAAAAGTACAATTTTTTTTTCTTTTTAAATTCCTTAAGTTAACTAGGTATTAAAGTCCTAACAGGTTCCCTTACAAGATTATTCCTTTAAAACAATTTTTCATAGTGCATTAAGATTTAACATAAACTAAAGATAGAAATTCCTCTGATCCATTTAACCACATAAGAGAAATTAGAGAGAGAGACAAGTGTACTAAAAAAAACATTTCTTTCTTTTTTAACATGAAATAACATTAACACATTTAAATTCATATTCTTTCAACAATTACACTTTCCATATTCTAAACCATCACTTTCTTCCAACAACAATAATACATATTGATTTTCTTTCCCATAATTTTCCTGGATATACCCTTCCCAATTACAAGAATGCTTACAATATATCTTCTACAATACAAGGCTTTATAGGCTTACATGAATAAGAATAACACTTTACAATTTTCTTCACCAGATACAATATGCGGAATAGGGAGAATGTCTTCAACGGCTTTAGATGCTCCATGAAAAGCACAAACACGAACAATACCTTGAAAAGAATCACCCTCCAACCACGTGGATCCACAAAGGTCCACTCCCCCATGCTAGGAAATAGAACCATTGTTCACACAGGGAAACTAGGCAGTCTAAGGTTGAGGGAAAACCACCCAAACCAGAAACAAGAAGAAACAAAGCAACATAAAACAAAAGACCAAGAGTGGAGTTCCCTAGGATGTTGACCAGGTGAGTGTCATCACATAGTCCTATCTGTTGGGATCCTTCCTAGCAGTCATGTACCCTGGCACCCTCATGCGGCCTACCCCAGTAGCTACAATGACCCCGGTACTCCAACAGGACCTATGTGGGCTATTATACATATTTATCTTTTTAAAAGTTTATTAAATCCCTTACCCATTCCCAACCAGTTATGAATTATATTAGGTTTTATTTTCCAAACTCACCCAAAGGTTATTCTTCAGGCCTCCTCAGCCAGATCCTATGGTGAGCCACTCACCTAGGGCACCTAGGAACCTTACTCAACAAATAAGCTATCTAGGGTTTATAGCTTCTCATATAAATCTCTCCCTTAGGGTCCTTTTGGTGTTTTCCTAGGGCCCATACCACTAGGACAAACCCTAACCCTCAAGTCAAAAGATGACATACAACAAAATTAGAGCTATCATAATGATTCCAAATATAAAAGCATAAAGGTAAGGGTAGAGGGACGTACAACTCCTAGACACACCTACAAGATACAGGGTAACACTATAATCCTTCAAAATATTCAAAAAAATATAGAATTAACAAACATCAAAATATACACATAAGACTTAACATCCATATCTATGAATTGTTTAATTATGTTATCCAAAAATAGATTCCTACTATAGCATAAACTAGAATATAATAAATTTAGGCTTATTACAAACTTAATACACAAGTAGTTTATTGTTCACTATTAATTAAGTCAAAACTTTAATTAAATTCAAACTTAATATAAACTAAAGTTAACCTCTTAATTTATAACCATAAATTACATTATGATTTAAATTATACATCACCTTTAATGAAATAGAATAATAATAATATATAGACCAATTTTAATTTTAATTAAATTTGAAATTTTAAACAACATCTTTAATTATTTATTAACCAATTTCTCTTATTTTCATTATCTATTGATTATGTGTAGTCATAAATATATATATTTACAATACATCATTTATATCTATAAATTTTAATAATTAATAGGTAAAATGAATTTTATTTTATAATAATACTAATTTATTATGCATAATATATATTTTTATTAAATCTTTTTTGCACCTTAATAGTTTTGGTTCTATATTCTCCCCTTTTTCCCTACCCTTTTTTATTATTTATTTTCCTCCTATGATTTCTCCTTATTTTTCTCCTATAATTTCTCCTTATTTTACTCCTATGATTTCTCCTTATTTTCCTCCTATAATTTATCCTTCTTTTTTCTTCTATCTTTCTTCCTTCTTTTTCTCTTATAATTTCTCATTGCATTTATATTTAAATATACACTCTAATCTTTTATTTATTTTAACAACTAAAATTAATTTAAATAATATTTTATTGTTTTAAATAAATTTCTATTTATCATTCTAACAACATAAAATAATAATGATTTTATAAAGTTTATTATTATTTTGTTTTTATTAATAATCAATGTTAACCTTTAATTAAAAAAGGAAATACAAAAGTTTCTTATTAAATAAATCTGGCCTTACATCTTATGATTTTTTCAGAGAAAAGGATAGGTAACATTAATTCGCAGGAAAATCATATTTCACATTCATTTCCAGATTGCACTTTCAAATTTAAAGTCAATAAAACATAAAAAAAACATAGTCAAGCAATTAAAGGATGTTCTTGGGCTCTAGACCCTACCTCAAAATCTTGTAGAGACTAATGGTTGAACTGGATGGCCTCTTTTCCTCCAATCCAATCCTCCTCTCTTACAATTCCACTTCCCGGATCTCACAAATAAAGACTCTAAAAAATATATATAAAATAAAATAAAATCAGATTTTCCAATGGGAATAATTTCGGATCTCCTATTCAAGGCTTCTCCCTTTTTTTTTCTCCACTTACAGGGATGGATCCTAATTATATAATCTTATGAACAGTTGTAGAGGTTGGGGGAGTTGCTTCCCGTGGAGCAACTTCCCTCCTCTAATGTTCGGGTAAGATTAATAACTATTTAATTTAATTAAATAGGTAGGTAGTTTCACCCATTGTGAAAACAAACTTACCTACCCTTCTTGTACTAACTTACCCCAAAAAAGAATATTAAATAATTTAACTCCACCTATATAATTTTATTATTATTTTTATAGTTAATAAAAAAGTAATTCTTTTATAAATATAATATATTTGGGTATGCTTCCAAAGGAAGTCACTACCCTACTGGCAACTTGGGACCCCTTATAAACCGAAGGCCCTAGGTTCCACTCCCACCGTCTACACTAACAAGACATACAAGAGAGAGAGAGAGAGAGATAAGGTAGGAGTAGGTAATTAGTTTTATTTATCATTTTTATATATTATTTATTTCTTTTATTCACTTTGCATTTATTATATTTATCTAAAGCCACATTATACATCAAAATAAATAGAATCACGATTATAACTAATACACTCATAGGAACATAATTACAAACACATCAATAAATGAATATATACAGGTATGCATATACGTTTGCACCCATATATGCATACTTTGTATATATGATCAACACATAGAGAGAGAAAATAACATCATTATCCTACATATCTCATAACCAAATAAATGAGACTGACATCAAAGGTTATATAAAATAAGGATCTCAAATCAACCCAAAACTAAACCAAGAGATTGGACAAAATAATCAAAACTATAGGGTTTTCCTGTGTGTGAACTATGGACCATCTCTGAACAACAACAACGATCGAGGATTTTGAGGGATCGCTTAGACTTGTGAAGCCAGGTGGAGATGATACCTGGTACCTACAAGCCTGCATCACCAAGAAGATTTACATGTGCATAGATACATAATAAGACATATGCAAATAGATGACCAGGATCGATACATCATGTGGACCTCAACTAAGTGAGTAACTACAACTTCATCCTGAGTCATGAAAACACATCAATCACATATAAAACATGAGACATCATAGATGGTAATGGTCAGATTCAAATCCTTGGGTTAGTTCTACTTCCTCATAAACATATAAAGATAAATTATTAATAAACATTAAACATTAATCATAAATGAGTCTATCTAAATCATCTGATAAGAAAATCATCACCCATAAACATGAATGTAAACATATAGTTCTAATCATCATAATGCAAAATATCCAAATCAAAGAGTCAAAGTATAATCATCGGAGAGGGTATTACAGCCTTAGATAGATTACTATATTTCAAGTAAAATTTTAAATGGTGGATTAGGTTCCTCACTACTATGTTACTATGCTTTAAATTACTTCAATAAAACATTAATCTGCAAACAACTGAGAATATCCTAATACAGAATATGACAAGGGAGACTATGAAAGTAATAACATATAACAGTGGCATAAGGATGTTCATCCTTCTTCTTTTTCTAAGTTTAACTCAAGGAAGGCTAACCTTATAGATTCTCTCTTGAAGGAATCAGTAATGTGAACTATATTACTTAGATATAGTCCTTTCAAAATATGTATGAACTTAGTAACAGAGAGTGATTACTGACGGACAGTAAGTTGATATATTGTTGAAACAAAAATGTTACATTGATCAAAAAGATTTGTATGAGCTAAACATTGATCATTATATTTGCAATTGAAGTTGTGTTAAGACAGATCACCTACTGTTACATATTTAACCATTGTACACAGTCAAATCTCTTAACCAAGTGGACTAAGAAAGTCTTATTATGTATCATTCATAGAATGAACATTGTTATCCTGTCAACCCCAGAGTGAGTGTTGGTTGGACGATAATGGTTGCTCTTAAATCCTCTAGGAAGGTCACACCTAACAGTGTGTTTGTAACCTTTAACAGGGTTGGGTCTTCACCGACCTCACTTTAGAAGAGTGAATATTTTTGGTTGTCGGTCCCAAGTGGTTTTTCCCTTCATAGGGTTTCCACTTCAAATTGCTTGTGTTATGTGTTGATTGTGATGTTTGTTTTGATGTCATATTTGCATGTTGCATATTTAATTTGATCGGTAACTTCTATAAGTTTTAGACTGATAATCGGTAAATGCACAGATGGTAAAAGTATTTTAAGTTACCAAGTAGCATAAATTGAAGTATTTGTTTTTGGATTATACATTTTGTATTGGGACAGTGATTAACTGATCTACCCCCTTCTCAGTTATTCTAACAATTGTATCAGAGCGTTGGTTGCTTTGAATAGATTTTTAAGGACTTCAATACAAAGATCTCAAAATGTATAAGAGAGAAGTGCCAAGACTAAACAAACATAACTTAGCAGTATGGCAAAGTTGGATGAAGTTGCACATATTTGGAATTGGGAATGCTGCACTAGAATTGATGGAGAATGGCTATATAGAACCGACACTAGGTCCCCTGACACTTGATCAACTAAAAGATAGGCATGAACATAATGTTACTATGATGGAAATTGTTGCTGCCTGTACCGATGCCAAATTTGAAGATATCAAAAGTTGCACTAGTGCAAAAGCCATGTGGGATAAAATTTCTCAAGTTTACAGTGGAGATGCAAATGTTAAAAGAGCTAGAGCAAAAAGCCTAAGAGGCAGATTTGATGATATGAAGATGAAAGAAGGTGAGAATATTGTGCAATACACAAATAGACTAAAAGAGGTAGTACATGCTATTAGAGAATCTGATGGAGTCATTAGTGAAGAAACAATAGTAAGCAAAGTACTTAGAACCTTATTGCCAGTTTACGCAATCAGAATATTTGCTATCCATGAGACAAGGTCTGCATCTGGTAATGTACTTACACTTGACAATATAATTGGTAAACTTACAACCTTTGAGTTAAATAACTTTGATAATAGTGTTGTTCTGTCTATGGAATCCACTTTCATGTCTTCTTTGAAGATTAGTAAGTCTAGCAAGAATAATAAAAATGATAGTGACAGTAATACCAATGATGAGCTTAATGAACTTGAAGCTCTTATGGCCAGAAGATTACCCAAAGGTAAAGGAAGGTATAGAGGTAAGCTACCTTTGGCATGCTTTAATTGTAAAGAGGTTGGACACATCGCTACTAGATGTCCATAGAAGAAAGATGATGATAGAACCAAAGACCAATCTGAAGGAAGCTATGGGAGAAGATTCAACAAAGGCTACCGACACAACAAAGATAACTGAGATAGCAATGACAAAGGGAAAAAGGTATATTTCATAGCCAAAGATAATGATTTTGATTTTGATTTTGATGATGATGTAGAAATTTTATTTGTTTCTATGAAAGATGACTCAGAGGAAGAAGAAGAAAAGCATGAGGAAATGGCACTAATCTCTAAAGTTAACAAAAATAATACATGGATCATAGATAGTGGCTGTACACATCACATGATTGGTGATGATGAGAAATTTGATCAACTAGAAGAATACAATGGAGGATCAATTAAGATGGGTAATGACACACCCTGTATGGTAAGAGGTAAAGGAACCTTAATGATAAATGATATGATAAAATGTGATAATGCTTATTGGGTAGGTGGACTGAACTATAACTTGTTAAGTGTGGCACAACTGAATAATTCAGGTCACCAAGTTTCTTTTGAAAGCAAGAAAGTAAAAATCTTTGATGATGGAGGAAGACTAGTTGGAACTAGAGCACAATCAAGAGGTAATCTATTTTATCTTGATACTGATGAGTCTTCTTGCTTGATGATGAAAAATGAAGATGCTTGGTTGTGGCATAAAAGGTTATGCCATGTGAACTTTGATAACATGATTAAGATCAGTAAAAGGAAAAGAGTTAGAGGGCTTCCTAACTTGTCAAAACTGGATCATGTTATGTGTCATGAATGTCAGAAAGGGAAAATGACTAAATCTAGTTTCGAAAGTAAGGATTACTCAACAAAGAAGATACTTGAGTTGGTTCATACCAACCTATGTGGTCCTATGAGAACTCAGAGTTATTATGGTGATAAATACTGTATTCTTTTTGTTGATGACTATACTAGATTGATGATTGTTATGTTCTTAAAAGAAAAATCTGAAGCATTTAAGATGTTTAAGTCATATAAAGCTAAGGTAGAAGAAGAGACTGGTAAGGAATTGAAATGCCTAAGATCTGATAAAGGAGGTGAATTTATCTCTGATGAATTTATTAATTTATGTAATGAGCATGGTATTAAAAGACAGTTCTCTGCACCGGGGACACCTCAGCAGAATGGGATTGCTAAAAGAAGGAAAAGGTCAATAGTTTACTATGCTAGGACATTGATGCTGCAAAAGAATGTTGCTCAGACATACTAGAAGGAAGTTGTTAGTACAATTGTTTATGTTCTTAACCGAGTTCAACTGAAGAAGGACACCAACAAGACACCCTATGAGTAGTGGTTTGGACACAAACCTACTGTAAGTTATTTTAGAATTTTTGGAAGAAAATGTTTTATTCTGAAAGATGAGAGAAATGGTAAATTTGACTCAAAATGTGATGAAGGGATATTTCTAGGATATTCCAGTAAAAGCAAAGCATATAAGTGTCTAAATAAAACTACAAATAAAATGATTGAAAGCACTAATGTCTGAGTTGATGAGTTTGATGAAAAGAACATAGAGGAAAGTACAAAGGAACCTGAAGACTACAGTAGATTCACTTACATTGAATAACTAGAGTATCATCGAAGCTATAGCCTGTGATAACCGATCAGCAGGAAAATAATACCGAACAATAGGACAAAGAAACTGATGAGTAGGATGGCCCTACCGAGCAAGAAAATGAACCTGCACAGGATGAACAAGAAAGAAGAAATAGGATAATGGCATGTTTTGTTAGAATACATCATCCTAAAACACAAATTATAGGAGACAAACAAGCTGGCATGCAAACAAGGAGCAAAGCAAGACAAGGTACATGTCTAGTTTGTGATTATGAGCCGAAAAATGTAAAAGTTGCATTAGAGAATGACGAATGGGTTAATGCAATGAAAGAGGAAATAGAAAATAGAGCAGATAGAAAATAACAAAACCTGGACCTTAGTACCTTGACCTAAAGATAAGAATGTTATCGGTACTAAGTGGATATTCAAGAACAAGCAGAATGAGAATGGAGAAGTAACCAAAAATAAAGCTAGATTGGTATGTAAAGGATATGCATAGGAGGAAGGCATAGATTATGGTGAAACCTTTGCACCTGTTGCTATATTGGAAGGATTCAGAATGCTACTTGCATATGCTAGACACAAGAAATTCAAGGTTTATCAAATGGATGTCAAGTCAGCATTTCTGAATGGAATACTTGAAGAAGAAGTCTACATAGAACAACTTGAAGGGTTTGTTGATCCAGAAAAGAAAGATATGGTATGTAGATTAAACAAAGCTTTAATGGTTTGAAGCAAGCATCGAGAGCCTGGTATGAGAGGCTGCATACTTATTTGTTAAGTATAGGATTTGTGAGAACAAGTAAAACAACAATCTATATATGAAAGGAGATACTGATGATACAGTTCTTATTGCTGAAATTTTTGTGGATGACGTTATATTTGGAGGTCAAGATCAAGTATGTAAAGCCTTTGCTGATGAAATGAGGAATGAATTTTAAATATCTATGTTCAGAGAGATTAAGTTCTTTCTAGGACAACAAGTGATTTAGCAAAGTGATGGGATATTCATCTCACAATCAAAATATATCAAGGAAGTATTGAAAACATTTGGCATGGAAGATGCTAAACCTGTGGGAACACCGATGGCTACTGGATGTAAACTGACTAAGGAAGATGAAACTACAGAGGTAAACCAGATATTGTACAGATCAATGATTGTTAAGTTAATGTATGTAGTTCACAATAGACCACACATAGCACATGTTGTGTGAATAGTTGCTAGATTTTCTACTAATCCTAGAGAATCACACATGATTTCTACTAAAAGAATCTTAAGATACCTAAAGAAAACATAAGACTATGGATTATGGTATCCTAAGGAAGGCAAGTTTGAACTCAGAGTCTATGCCGACGCTGATTGGGCTGGAAATGTGGATGATAGAAAAAGTACCACCGGAGGAGCAATTTTCTTTGGTGAAAGATTTGTTACATGGACAAGTAAGAAATAGGGTTGCATTTCTCAGTCTACAGTCGAAGCAGAGTATGTTTCTACTACTAAAAATTGTTCAAACATTGCATATATTAAGCAAGTTATGGAAGGTATGAATGAGATAATCACTAAGCCGGTGATTATATACTATGATAACACCAGTGAAATAAACATTTCAAAGAATCCAGTGATGCACTCTAAGACAAAGCATATATCAATTAAGTATCACTCCTTGAGAGAAAAAGTACATGAGAAGCAAGTTAAGTTAGATTTTGTTACATCAAAAGAACAACTTGCAGATATATTTATGAAAGCTCTACCTAAGGATACATTTGAGTACTTGAGGACTAGACTAGGGTTTCATCCCCTGTCTACCAGTCACTAAGGTGATCCAGATGTTGCATCAACCTAATCTTATCAGAAGATCATTCATGTTGATGTAGCATAGTTCACACTTTGGATCATGTATAAGGTTGTGAAAATTACTGGAATAGATTGGCATATCGGTATACAGAGATACAGAGAATGCATTGGACAACAGAGAGTTACTTGGCTACTAAAGAGCTATTTGTTTATTTTGTTTCTTTGGCATTATTGTCAAAGGGAGAGATAAACAATATGAAACAATATGAAATAAAATGCACCAATGAGAACTATCTAAGGGAGAGACAAATTGAAGAAAGGGAGAGCATTGAAGATCAGTTACTGAGAACAGAAGAAGGAATCTGAGACCTGAAAATATCATATTTGTAGATTGACAAAGCTATATTTTGTAATTTTGTTGAGTAATGTAGTGATTAAACATATTAAGCTAGGGAGAGCTTGTACAACATTTCTTCAGAGAGTTGTAGAATGCATGTTTGGTATGTGTGTGGTATATTTCATATTTATTGAGTTGCCATCAATGCCAAAGGGAGAGATTGATGAACTACAACTGATTTAGAACCTGATTGAAGAAACTGTGATTTAAGATCACCGAGATGATTGATTAGATGTGTAATATGATTGAATCAATATTATGTTGTCATTGATGTCAACTATTTTGATAGCACTTATCTTGTAAGTTACTATACCGATACATCTGTAGAAAAGGAGTTAAAGAGATGAAGAACAAAAATATCTACACGAGGAAGATGGATATGATAGATGAGGATAAAGAATACATTGAGTAACTTGTTGATGAGTATATGACCTTATGATATTGACTTGATTATTTTTCATTCATCTATGATGAGGAAAAGAGCTGAAAGACACAAAGCAGTGTTGTCGGTTGATGAAGCATTTCAGTATACACCGACGGAGTGTAGTGTATACCGAGCATAGTGTAAACCAAGCTTTTGTTCACCTATGCATTTATTTGTTAACCAAGAAGAACATAATGAATTAAATTATTAGTTTAGCCGATAAGATTGATGAGCTGGAAAGTGTATGATTACGAGATAATAGATAATGTTTGTTACACAGATCAATGGCTAATAAAATTTAGGAAAGATCTAAAGGATGAGAATCAAACGTGTTATTGACACAAGTGCTAAGGTATGTTTAAGAGGCAAAATCAATGAAGATGATTAAGAGGCAAAATCTAATGGAGCAGAAGAAAATGGTTTACATGTTTATATAAGAGATTGGAGATTTCACAATGAGTGTGATGTCAGAAGAGAAGGAAACTGCAGAATCATCGCGTGAACAAGTTTTCATGCATTCTGATCATACTGGTTAAGGAGAACCCTACTATAGAGCATTATTGAGTGACAAAGAGTGATTACTGATGGATAGTAAGTTGATATATTGTTGAAACAGAAATGTTACATTGATCTCTATATTTGCAATTGAAGTTGTGTTAAGACACATCACCTACTATTACATAGTTAACCATTGTACATAGTCAAATCTCTTAACTAAGTGGACTAAGAAAGTCTTATTATGTATCATTCATAGAATGAACATTGTTATCCTGTCAACCCCAGAGTGACTACTGGTTGGACGATAATGGTTGGTCTTAAATCCTCTAACAAGGTCACACCTAACAGTATGTTTGTAACCTTTAACAGGGTTGGGTCTTCACCGACCTCACTTCAAAAGAGTCAATATTTTGGGTTGTGAGTCCCAGGTGGTTTTTCACTTCACAGGGTTTCCACATTAAATATCTTATGTTATGTGTTGATTGTGATGTTTGTTTTGATGTCATATTTGCATGTTGCATATTTGATTTGATCGGTAACTGCTATAAGTTTTAGACTGATAATCAGTAAATGCACAGACAACAAAAGTATTTTAAGTTACCGAGTAGTAGAAATTAAAGTATTTGTTTTTGGATTATACATTTTTTATTGGGACAGTGATTAACTGATTCACCCCCCTCTCAGTTATTCTAACAAAACTACCTTGTCACTTTTTTTATTTATTATCAAAATCTTAACAATTATATTTACCCTCTAAAATTGTTTTAAAAAATTTAATCCTTTCCTTGAAAGAAATTCACAAACAATTAGACTAGTTGCCTTGCAATTGGTATGTTTTTATATGCCTTACAAATAAAATCATACAAGAGTATACAATAAAAGTGAAGAGACAATAACAAAATATGAGAGAAACCACAATGTATTTTATTGAAAGTAGTCTTGTTTCAATATGTACAAAATTTGAAGCTTAGAAGCTTAGACACAGAGATGAGAAGTCTGCTCTACAGAAATTTGTATTCAACATTCACTTTTTAAGAAAAAAAAAAAGGTTACAATTGCTATTTATAGCTAAAACCATCTTGGAATCCTTTAATGAGTAAGGATGCAACAAGCTTCGGATGGTTTATCCCTAAACCTAGGAAAAGACAAAATACAAATTGAGGCCCTCGGGCGGTGGAAAGACAAAATTTTTTTGGAAGAATTGCTTGATATTTGATCTTTCCATTTGATAACTGACACCTTTTTCCGGAGATATTCTTGATAACTTCGCTAAGTTATTGCGAGATATGGTGATCACCATTTCAGGCTAACCTACACCATTCTTTATGCATAGTTATCATCCCTGTGCTCATAAGTTAGGTGTCAGATGTCAGGTGTCCTCTTTATTCTTCATCAATTATGTCGAGTTCAACTATTGCAGACTTATTCTTTTTGGGCTTTGTAAGAGCATCCCATGCAGCAACCTCTTCCTTTGTAGGCCACTGAAACTCTTGAATGCTTTGCAGTTGTGCTTTCTATCTCTCCCACCTGGCATCACCAATTTTCTTGACATCTGTAATAAACTTAATGAAATCCATCTCATCTTTAAAAGCTTCATCAAGAATAACATTGAAGTGATCCATATCTAGTTCATTACTGTCATTAATGAAGGCCTCTTTCTTAGGCAATAGGATATCAAATTCTGATCTCCATTTATCCAAATCCTTTATTGTGCCATCTTCTGCCTTGATCTAAGGGATGAACTTGTTGAAATTAGGTCTACACATAATTACCCTTGCCTCCACTTAATTCGCTTTACCTTTAAAGAAAGATAAAGTTATTCATATTTGCTCAATCTCATCCCCTACTTGCAAAGTTATCTCTCAAAGATCTGTTCTTAGGGGTTGTACTACCACCAATCTTTCAAACAAAGAGGTCCTAGCTGACCAGGTCCCAAAATAGGTGGGTGGTCCCACAATAGTGTGTCCCACTTTTTGGCCAACTTTGACACAAAGATCAACATTCTGAGAAATAACTTCACTTTTGAACACCTATTGCCACAAAACTATTCAGAATTTGAAGATGATGTAAACTAGAGTATTTTGGAATTTTCTTTCTAGTTTCTAAATATATTATAAAAAAAATGCATTTAAATTCATTTTTCCTTCTCCTTCAAAAAGTGTTTTGTGTGAAAAATTGTGTTTTTCACTTGGATCAAGATAACTTTTTTTTAAAATATGATAATGATGTATTCTTTCGAGAATATATTTGTAACTTCAATATCTAAAGGATGCAATTGGTTTCATTCATTTTGGTTCATAGTTTATTAAGTTCTAAAGTCATGGTAACTATAATTTAGACATAAGGTCACTTGGATCACTCTAACTTGATCTATGTATATCGAAATTCATTTTTTCTTTTTTTTATAGAAAGGTAACACAAATACTCTTTTCCTACATACTTTTTATTTAAAAAAATTTGTAATTTACTATTTTTCTCGAAGTCTTGAAGAGACAGGTTGTTGAATGACCAAACAACCTATGTTTAGTTAAAGTAATATTTAAAAGTGATAATGAACTCAATATGTATTAAAATTTGACGCAAGGTAGGGTCAAGAGGGGCCACACAGTGGCACACCCTAATGATCTAGCCTGCTTAACAACATGTGGAAGAAACAACACACAACAATGAGAGAGAGAATGCAAGATCTTTCATTAATTTTCATCAAATAGAATCATACATGTCAGGCTGTAAGGCCTTCCTGATTAGGGATATATATTAAAATGAATTATAGAAGTCCTCCAACATTTGACAATTTGTCACAAATCCTAATTCTCATATCTTCTATCTCCTATCAAAAACTACCTCCTAAACTACAACCAAACAACTACATTTATACAAGAGTCTACTGAACTGAGTTGGCCTTCAGATCCACAATCAATAGAAGTAATGGTCAGATCTACAACCACATGCTTCCCAATGATTGATTCTAGAATTAAATCTGTGACCCAACATAAATGCACAAGTCAGCTCGACAGAAACTCAAAAGAAGCTACTCAGTAAGCAAGGATGACTGAGCAATAGACAAGCATCATCGATCACCAGTGAAACAACTAACCACCCAAGAGATAACCAACCATACTCAGTAACCAAAGGAAATCGACCAACTACCAACCAACTTGGTCAAAGAAGGAACTGAGCAACACAGACAAACTTCAAAATGTTTTTGGTGACACAGGATTGCCAAGGACCCAAGATGCTCCTGCATCAGACACCAGGGGTTATTTTGAAATGATTCTCTGAATCATTTTATAGGTATGATCCAAGTTGTATCCAACTCAGACTGTGAAATCCATGAACTGTCTTCCATCGGTCTATTCTTCCATTTTACCAGATATTTCATATATTGTTTTCCTCTTGTACTCTTGCCAACTCTTTGCTTCAGGATTTGTTCAACTTCCTCTTTCTGCTTCTTAGGATATTCCATCGGTACTACCACTTCTTCATCAAGTTCATGATACTCATACAAATTAGAAATGTTTAAATTTAGTGATATGTCCATGTCATCAGGTAACTCAATTTCATATGCATTTCCACTGTCAAATTTTCTCAAAACCTTGCAAGGTCCAAACTTCTTCATTTTCAGCTTCCCATATGTTCCAACAGGAAATCGACCTTTCTTCAAATGAACCATCACTTCATCACCAACATCAAAAGTCTTATGTCTCCTTGATCTATCAGCTATGTCTTTGTATTTTTTATTACTCTCTTCCAGCTTCAACTTTACATCTTCATGCAATGTCTTCATATACTCAACAAATTTTACTCCTTTAGCACTTCTCTTACTTTCATTAGCAATGTCTCTCAAATCAGGTATACCTCTCGGTTGTATGCCACTCACAATCTCAAATGGTGTCTTTCCAGTACTCCTATTCACAGAATTACTTGGTGTGTCTCTAACTAAACATCTCAAAAGATTTCCCAAACTTCTATTCACAACTTCAGTCTGTCCATCGGTTTGTGGGTGAAATGTAGAACTATATTTCAACTCAGTGCCAAACTTCTTCCAAAGGGTCTTCCAAAAGGATCCAACAAATTTATTGTCTCAGTCAGAGATAATACTCCTTGGTAATCCATGCAATCTGACAATTTCCTTAAAGAAAAGATCTGCTACATGTATTGCATCTGATGTCTTTCTACAAGGTATAAAATGTGCCATTTTAGAAAATCTATCCACAAAAACAAATATAGAATCATTACCTCTTACTGTCTTTGGTAAGCCAAGAACAAAATCCATACTGATGTCAATCCAAGGTTTCTCAAGAACAACAATTGGTGTATACAATCCAGTACTCTAACTTACTCCTTTTGTAACTTGACAAATTCCATAACTTTTCACAAATTTCTAAACATCTTTATACAACTGTGGCCAATAGTATTTCTTCTTAAGAAAATTCCATGTTTTATCAATACCAAAATGTCTAGCCAAACCACTACTATGTTTCTCCTTTATCAAATTAGTTCTCATTATTCCTCTCGGTATAGACAACTGAATTCCTTTAAACAATATACCTTCCTGAATAAAATATTCATCCCATTTAGTATCTTGTTGATCTTGAATAGGTGCTCTGCACTTTCTCCATGGCTCAGAAAATTAGGGTCAAACTCATAAGAATCTCTCATCTCATCAAAACCAAGAACTTCAATTTTCATCTCGGTCATCAAAGATATTCTTATACTCAATGCATCAGCAACTCGGTTAGTGACTCCACTCTTATGCTTTATCACAAATGTGTAACTCTGCAAATACTCAACCCATTTCATATGTCTCTGATTTAACTTATTTTGACTACCCAAATACTGTAAAGCCTTATGATTGGTATACATCATAAATTCACTCGGTATCAAATAATGTCTCCATTTCTTCAATGCTTGAACAATAGCACAAAATTCTTGATCATACACAGAATATTTCTTGCTAGCATCATTCAACTTTTCACTAAAGAAAGCAACAGGTTTACCTTCTTGACTCAACACAGCTCCAATTGCACTTCCACTTGCATCACATTCTACTTGAAATACCTTACTGAAATCATGTAATGCCAAAACTGGTAATTCAGCAACCTTCTGCTTCAGAGTCTCAAAACTTTTATCAGCTCCATGTGTCCATTTGAATTCTCTTTTGTCTCCACTCATAGGCTCAATCATAGCATTACAAATTAAATGAAAATTCCTTATGAACTTTCAGTAAAAACTTTCCAAACCATGAAATGATCTTACCTCACTAGCATTCACAGGTATAGGACAATTCAAAATAGCTTCAACCTTTTCAGGATCCATCTTCAAACCATCAGCTGAGATCACAAATACCAAATACACAATCTCCTCTTTCATGAATGAACACTTTTTTAGATTTATCAGCAACTTTTCTTCTTTCAATCTCTTCAAAACTTTTCTAACATGCAACAAATGTTCTTCTCTGGTCTTACTAAATATTAGAATGTCATCAAGATATACAATCACAAACTTACCCAAGAATTTCTTCAAAACTTCTTTCATTAGCCTCATAAAAGTACTTAGTGCATTAGTTAGACCAAAAGGCATAACCAACCACTCATACAGACCTTCTTTTGTCTTGAAAGAAATCTTCCATTCATCACCTTCTCTAATTCTGATCTGATGATACCCACTTTTCAAATCAATTTTGGTGAAATACTTTGCTCCAGTCAAACTATCCATTATGTCATCCATTCTTGGTATAGGAAACCTATACTTCATTGTTATCTTATTGATTGCTCTAGAATCAGTACACATTCTCCATTCTCCATTCTTTTTTGGTGCCAATAAAATAGGTACTGCACAAGGACTCAAACTTTCTCTGATCAAACCTTTCTCCACCAACTCTTGAATCTGTTGTATCAATTCTTGATTCTCAGTAGTTGTCAATCGATGGGGTGCCTTATTTGGTAAAATAGCTCCAGGGATTAGATCCATTCAATGATCAATGCTTCTTTTCAGTGGCAAACCATCAAGTAAATTATCAGAAATGATTTCACTATACTTGGTGAGTAACTTATCTATCTCCTCAGGGACATTATCCTCTATTTTCTTACTCAATTTGTTAGGAATCACAGAAAAACATACATCATTCCTTTTCAAGTCCTTAACAAACTTTCTTCCCTCCATCAAAAAAACTTTCACAGATGTGCAAACATTACTAATAGGTTCTTCCATCAATGGTAACAAGATTTTTTTCTTTCCATCAGCCACAATAGTATACTTATGCAATCTCCCATCATGTATAGCATGTCTATCATATTGCCAAGGTCTACCCAATAAAATATGACAACAATCCATAGGCATGATATCACATAACACCTTATCATAGTACTTTCCAATCTTCAAATTCACATAACATTGTTCACTTACCAGGAGTGTATGCTCATCTTTGATCCTTGAAATCTGATAGGGCTTCGGATGTTCCAACCTTTTCAACTACAATTTTGTGACCATTTCCTCAGATGCCAGATTCTCCGAGCTACCACTATCAATTATTACCTTCCAAACTTTATCAAAAACTCTACATTTGGTCTTGAACAAAATTTTCCTTACCGGATCTTCCTTTTTACTTTTATTCCATAGTGCTTTCCTTACCATCAAGTTATTTTCTTTCTCAGGTTCATTCAGTGACTCTTCTTACACCAACGTATTTCTACAGCTACCATCCTTCTTACTAGCATGTGTACATTCAAAAGATCTATGTCCTTCTTCTCCATAATTGTAGCAAGTTCCTCATAAACTTCCTCTGCTATAACCACCTCAGTAGTTACTACCTCTACCTCTAGATGAACTTTCACCTTTCCACTTGGTCTTGCCTTTGTCTAGACTTGTCTTTTTTGGTTCAGATCTACCATTTTCACCATTAGATCTACCTCTTCCTCTAGGGAATCTACCACCTTGACCTCTTTTTCTTTTCTCATGTCTTTTGTTCAATTTCTCCTCAGCTGTCAGTGCAAATTGATAAGCCTCTTCAATGTTCTCCAACTTGACCAAACTAATTTCCTCTTGGATGGAAACTCTCGAACCATTCAGGTATCTAAAAATTATTTCCACATCATCTTCATCATGTTTAGATCTGATATATAATCTATATAATTCCTCGGTATATTCCTTTATCGAGCTATCTTTCTACCTCAAACTTTGCATTCACCTAACTAGGTTAATCATATAATCACAAGGTAAGAACTTCCCTTTCAACTTATTCACCATTTTATTCCATACCTTGATTTTGTCTTTGCCTTTCCTCTTCCTATCCAGCTGTAGATATTCCCACCATAAGGATGCATGGATTTTCAACTTTGTGCTTGCAATCTTCACTTTCTTGTCTTCAGGAATGTTTTCATACTCAAAATACTTTTCTATCTTAGTGGTCCAGTCCACCAATTCATCAAAATCCAATTTTCCACCATACTCAAGAGGATTAAAATGTGGTGTAGACTTCATACTTGTCAAAGCCTTCAAAAATATTTCTTCACCTTGATCTATAACAGGTGCAAGTTCTTCATTCACCTGTTCTTCCTCAATTTCATCATCACTAACATCTTCAAGATGTTTGCCTCTTCTCTGGGTTGTTTCAACAACTTCTAATCTAGCAGCAATTTATCTCAACATGTCTGCCAATCCTGGATCTGCATCTCACTTCCCATGAACCATCTTGACAACCCTCTGCAATTGTAGGTCAAATCACAATCTTCCACCCTACAAAAATTCAACTAGGGCTTCTCAAGAGGAACCTACAAACCTAGATTCGCAGACCTAGATCAAGATCTAACCTCACTCTGATACCACCTGATGCAAGGTAGGGTCAAGAGGGGCCACACAATGGCACACCCTAATGATCCAACCTTCTCAACACCACCTAACATAAGGAAGGGTCAAGAGGGGCCACACAATGGTACACCCTAATGATCCAACCTGCTTAACAGCATGCGGAAGCAACAACACACAACAGTGAGAGAGAGAATGCAGGATCTTTCATTAATTTTCATCAAATAGAATCATACATGCCGAGCTGTAAGGCCTTCCCAATTAGGGCCAGATATTACAATGCATTATAGAATTCCTCCAACATGAGAGGATTTGTCACAAATCCTAATTCTCATATCTTATATCTCCTAAACTACAACCAAACAACTACATTTATACAAGAGTCTACCGATCTGAGTCAGCCTTTAGATCCACAATCAATGGAAGTAACGGTTAGATCTGGGACCACACACTTCACAATGATTGATTCCAGCATTAACTCCATGACCCAACATAAATGCACAAGTCAGCTCAACAGAAACTCAAAATAAGCTACTCGGTAAGCAAGGATGACCGAGCAACAGACAAGCATCGTCGAGCACCAGTGAAACAACCGACCGCCCAGGAGATAACTAACCATACTTGGTAACCAAAGGAAACTGACCAACTACCAACCAACTTAGTCAAAGAAGGAACTGAGCAACACAGACAAATTCCAAAATGTTTTTGGTGACACAGGATTGCCAAGGACCCAAGATGCTCCTGCATCAGTTATATTCATTAGAAAGCTTGTTCTGAATAGCATCATACTACATAGATAGGTTTTTCAAATAGATTCATTTGATCTATGAAAACATAAAGTCAAAGTAATATTTTGTCAACATTTTAATAGGTGTGAAGGAGACTCCATTGTAGGTATGAATGATGAGTATAGATGTTATATCAATGTTTTTTTAATCTAAGAGGCTCTTAGCTAACCATTTGTAATTAATTCCTTCAAATGGAACCTCTCAAGGCTTAAATCATCATATTTTATTAAAAATGTGTTATTTCAGCAAAAATTAGCATGTCTAAAAATGTGGGACACACTATTGTGGGACCACCCAGGTATTCAAAATGGAAACAAATTTATTTACCTCAACTTGCAACCCAAGCAATATAGTGTATGCAATGTAAACTACATCTGCTTTTTCTTTCAGATTTTCAATTCTATGTTGCAATATTTTCAATAGGGCTTGCAGTACTACCTCATTTTGCTCTATGTTCACCTGTTATGTAGTTGCAGCAGCTTCTTCTCCCCCTGTACTCTGAGTTTATGTTTGTGCACACTGTTCAGGTGGTGGTGGGGCAATCACAAGCATGTTTATTATCTGTAGAGTTAAGTCTTCCACCATCTTCTCCAATGCCTTTTCTTTCATTATGTGCAATTCCTTGTCCCTGATAAGAGCACTGTAATCTTCAAAAATGCCTTTAAACCTATCTGACAACTACTTTGAATTATCTTCATTCAATCTGGAAAAATGAGTAAGCACTTGTGAAATTTATAGGTCACCAGTATTATGAATTGACCAAACAATTTTATCTCCCTCCATCTTCTCTTGCACATTCAAAAGAGAGGGTTTTTTTAATCTTTGGGATATAGGCTCCACATCGCCAGTGCTTGATTTTTTGGGCTATACCCAAATCCTTTTATCATATCCCCAACCTGGGTTTCTGAAGATGAATTAATATCTGGTTGGCTTCTTATTTGATCTATTATAAAAGTAGAGGCAAGGTCCCAACCAGGCACAAGTAGCATATTTCTTGCCTTTACTAACCTCTAGGCATCTTCAGGGGTGATCGTTTTAGACTCTGGATCATAGTCTTTTAAGGCTTGAATGGCTTCATCTGGCACTTGGCCTTCTTCTGTTATCTGAACACTTGAAGCAACTTGTTGTTGCTTATGCCAAGGAGGAAGTTCTTGAATTCATCAGTTTTAATGAAATCATCATCTTTTAAGAAAGCTTCCTGATGAAGTAGCCTTTCATCTTGGCAGAGAGCTAGTGACAATTCAACCTCTTCCACAACTTCTTTTTGTTTTCTCTTCTCTTCTCTAATTCTTTTTCTCAACTGGTGGTCATAGGCCCTTGTACCAGTAATTAGAGCTCCCACTTGATCTCTCTTTTTCTCAGTTGTCCTTATTTGAGAAGGCTCTCCTATATGTACTTTTTGTTTTTTAAGAGGAGGCTCACTGGTTTCATGAGAACTTGGAACTTCTGTTAAATCTACAATTATATTCTCATATGCTCCCTGGTCAATAGTAGGTAGTTGTTCCATAGCAGGAAGGCTATGCACTGAGTAACCTCAATCACTGTCTTCTTCATACTCTGAAGTAGAATGCTTTTCTTTTCTCTCTCCTTATCATCAATTTGGCCTTCCAGTGAATTGACCAATTCATTGTAGTTGGCCATCATTTTTTCCAACCTTTGTAGGTAAGGCAATGTAGGGAAGAAACCTCCAAAAGGAATTCCCTTTTTCTTTAACTATTTTTCTAATGATAACAAATGTTGGAATTTTTGTGCTCTTCTTTGTATCTCATCTTCTTCCAAGATGTTTCTTATGAGATCCTCCTCTAGACAAGGCTCATGTCTATTATTAATGGGAATTGTGGGAGTGTAAAACTTTCTTGCAATCACAATAAAATCCTCTGTATCCACATATCTGTACAAGGAAACACTCATCCTAAAGTGGCCTAACCAATCATTTACCTTATTCAAAGCATTCTTTCCAATTGTAAAATTACAGACTTTGAAGTGCCTTAGGGTAAAAGTACCCTTCCTGTGTGGGGTCAAATGCTCTTTGTCAATCAACATGAGCTGCCAAATAAACTCTAAAACTGCAATTTTGGGTGGCACATAAAAAGGAAGAATGTGAGGTGGCTGAGGGCACCCATAAACCCTGATCATTGTGAATGCTTTCTCATAGTATAAATCACCCCAATTGTGATTTCCTGTCCATTTGTCAACAAATTGACATGGCCTTAATAATTATAGAGCCTTAATTGGAAGCCTGGACAAGTTTACTCCTAAGTTGAACAAAATTGGTTGCACCAACCAGACTGGGTTGGGCTGACCATTCCACATTATCCTAGGCTGGAGATACTATAAATCCATGATATAATTATGAAACAAAATGAGATGCATTAACAGAGAGTAATGCATAAATCTAGGGGATGGCTCCTTCTTTCGAATTGACTCTAAACCTTCATGCATTTTATTTATGGCATACCATATGTAGTCAAAACCTATACTCACATATGGACTCTACAAATCTAGTACCATCATCAGAATGTTTGAGGAAATTCTCTCAGTACCACCATCTACTCCCAATACTCTACACAATCCATAAGCAATGTACTTGATGTAGAAACTCAAATCTTTATAGAAATATGGGGCAGTTCTAGGTACTACTGCAATATAATTCTTGTTGCCTTTAGGGACATGATTATGAATTTCTCTCAAAACTAGGGTTGATTCCCTAACATATATGTTTTCTTGGGCTTGGAAATTGATTTCAGTAGCCATCGGGACATATATATTAAAAGCTTTCATAAATGAATTTTTGTCCAATGTCACCAAGGCTAAGCCATCATCCTTTCTTATTGTCTTAGATAATGGGTCATACCTATTTTCCAACTCTATCAATAAGTCTATATCTAGGAAAACATCTGGCACAATTAACCTAGCTAACCCCGAGGTCCAAGGGTTTGAGACTAGCAACGAGATTTCAGAATTCTTATAAAAGTATCTAAATAAACACATTCCAGATATATCATGTGTCTTCACATCTCTACAGAATGCTAGGCTATCAGTGAAAATTTTGTCATTAACCTTTTTGTTTTGCGTAGACCTAGGGAGTAAGGTGATGAATTCATCTGAGTTGCTCTCTTTTCCTTTCGTATCACCTTTTTCCTTACCTCCCTTGCTAGTAGAAGCTCTGCCCATTTCTGGCTAACTCATACTGATCAACTGATAGAAGCCCTTCTTGAAATTATGAACTATTAAACTCTTTGAACGTTGAAAATGCATAAAATCATGCAGTTTTCTCACTTTGGCTCTCTAAATACTTGGTGAACTGAGAATGAATAACGGTTAGCTATATTTATTCTGAGGAATTGAATGCATTAGACCATTTGAGACCTAAGCTCTATAATTCATGTCACTTCCATCTTTACTTGGCACACTCTGGACTCAATTTACTAGCCGAGAGCCAAGAGAATGACAGACAATCAAATTTTGATTTTTGGTGACCTAGCGACTACACAACTCCTCATAGTCGCTAAAAGACTTGGCACTTTTTTATTATTTTTAGAGATCAAGTGACTGAAGAGAAAATTCTTAGTCACTCAATGTTTTAACCTTTTGAAAATTTATCTCGAGACCTGGCAACTAAGGAAAGAATCACAGTCACTGAATATTTTAGCTTTTCATGACTTTATCTAGTGATTCAAAGATTACCATTAGATCTTAATCAGACGGTCTCCTTTAAGTCTCTAAAAACTTTTAATCTTTATATTCTAAGACTTAGTGACTATAGTTCGTCTCCTTGTCTCTGGAAGATTTAGATTTTATTGATTCCATCTTGAGACCACACGACTACCGTTAGATCTAAATCTGACGATCTTCCTTAAGTCTCTAATACCTTTACTTTTTCATCTAAAATATTAAGAGACTTAGCGACTAAAAGGATTTTCTTAATTTTTGAATGCTTGTTGACTTTTCAAACTTTTCTAGAGATCATCCAACTTCTCTTATCTGGAGATCTAGCGACTATATAGAAGTCTCTTGATCGTTGAAACTTTTAACAAACCTTAACTTCATCTCACGACTTCATGCTAGCCACAAGATCTTAATCTGACGGTGCACAATATCTGGAATAAAACCTTTGATATATTAAAGATATCAGAATTAAATATCAACCACAGGATCTTAATCTAATGGTAGTCGCTCAATCTCTGGAATTTTAGAGTGACATCATCTTTGTCAAGTGACTAAGAGACAGCCGTGAGATCTTTGCTTTTGAAGGAGATAATCAACGGTGGTCACGTAATCTCAAGATCTCTTCCTTGACTTTGACTTTCTCAGGAAATCTAGCGACTAAAGGAATATATTACTACTTTATTATATCTGGAGACATGATGACTATAGTTATCTCATAGTCGCTGAAAGATTTCTTACTTTACCATTTTATCTGGAGACTGCTCGACTAAGGGTATATTGGATCTACAGACTGGGTGACTATAGTTATGCTTAAAACATTTTTCAATGTAGTTGATGGATCTCATAAAGCACTTCAAACCTATTTGGAGACTTCCTGACTAAAATCATCCACTAAGTCGCTTATGAAAAGAGAATATTCCTATGTCTTAAGGAGATTGAGCGACTAAAGGGTTTCAGGATGTCGCTTGATTAAAAGGAATATGTTGGATTTCTTAGGAGACTAAGAGACCAATCATGAAAAGATTAAAGGCACATGCAGAAAGATTTTTAAGTGATTTTTCAAAAAGTAACGGCAAATTAGAACTCGACTAGGTACTTCTAGGGTTTTTTTTTTAGATTTTCAAGCATATTTTGACCTAGCACTCAGGGTTTTAAACACTTAAATCACATTTAAGCTCTGAGGAGGAAATTTGCAGGATATTTTCAACACAAAAGGCAGGGAAAACTTTCAAGCAGTCAAAATTTTGAAAGGTAACTTTTGAGAATTGAGAATACTACCAACAGTGGTTGTATCTGAGGATGTTTAAATTCAAATTTAAGCAAGAACCACAGATCTCTGGGAAAGCAGACCAAACTAACTAAGCTACTGTAGGAAAGAAACACATGACAAGAAAGGGAAATGCACCTATACAAAAATTCACAAATTTTACATGTGCATAAAAGTAGGATTTCAACTTAAAAAAGGTTTTAAGAATTTTCCATGCACTGGAAATTCAAAAATTTCTCCATCCATATTCTTTAACAAGTATGAATCCTTTCCAAAACTTTGATGAACTATATAGGGACCAATCCATAATGACTCAAACTTCTTATGCTTTCCCTTGTCTTCAGCTCTGACATTCCATTGGAGCACTAGATCATCAAGTTGAAACTTTCTAGTAGTAGCTCTTTTGTCAAATAGGTATTTCATCTTTTGTTGTACTTTGACATTATCTTTTTGACTATCTCTTCTAACTTCATCCAACTCAACCAACTGCACCATTCTATCCTGCATTGGCTCTGAAATATCTAATTCTTCATCTTGGATGAATTTGTATACTAGAAGCAAATTGTTGATAGGTAACCTTGACTGTAATCTATATACTAATTCAAATGGGGATTTTCCTGTAGCCTTCTTTACAGTAATTCTATCAGCCCATAAAGCAAGCTTCAAATTTGAATGCCAGGCTCTTTTATTCTTCTCCAAGGTTTTCTTCAATATTTTTAGGATACTTTTGTTACTAGACTCAACTTTTCCATTTTCTTGAGGATGGTATGGTGATGAATAAGACATAATGATTCCATATTCATTGCAGAAGTCCTTAAACTCATCTAACCTAAAACACATTGCATTATCTATAATCAACTTAATGGGGACACCAAACCTAGTTAAGATGTTATCCATTAGAAAGTCAATCACTATTTTACTTGTTTCCTTCTTAGTGGGAATAGCCTCTATCCATTTTGTGAAATAATCAGTTGCAACAAGTATCCAACTATGCCCACCACTAGACTTCTCAGCAAACTCTCCAATAAAGTCAATTCCCCACATAGCAAATGGTGCTTCTGCAAATACTATGTTTAACAACAATGCACCTGAATACTTTAACTTAGAAGCAAATTTCTGACAAGCTTCACATTTCTTGACAAACTGAAAAGAATCTTTAAATAATGAGGGCCAAAAGTAACCAGCTCTTAGTATCTTATGGGAAGTGGTCTTGGCAGAGTAATGTCCTCCACAAATACCAGCATGCATATCCTTCAAAACTTTCTCTGCTTGACTCTTGTCAAGGCAGAATAGTAATACTCCATTTTTATCTTTCCAATACAAATCCCCATGTATCAATGTATATCTCTGAGTTTTCCAATCTTAGGGCCATTTTCTAGTTATCAAACATATACTCTGGACATTTAGCATTTTTAAGATAATAGACAATATCAGTGTAGTATGGTTGTCTCTCAATGCTTGTCACTGTCAAATCTAATATCCTTGCATTATTAACTTGAACTAGGTCCATGTTTTCTTCAGTCATTAATTTAGCTAAGCCTAATCCTCTTACTAATTTAGTAATATGGATCTCTAAGTTAAACTCCTAAATTCTAGTGATCCATTTGCATCTCTTTCCAGTAACCTCTGATTGTGTAACAATATCCTTCACTACTGCATGTGGAACATATGCAATCACCTTTGCACACACTAGATAGGGCCTAAATGACTTCATAGATTTTACTAATGCATATGCCTGTTTCTCCATCATCTCATAATTCAATTCAGCAACTTGTAAGGATTTACTAAAGAATGCAATTGGGTGTTCAAAGCCTTCCTCATCTTTTTGTAACAACACAACAACAATTGTATGAAGAGAGGCAAAAGAAAATAATGAAAATGTCTTATTGTAATTAGGGGACTTTAAAACTAGTGCTTCTTGAACCACCTTTTGATTTTTTCAAAGGCTTGTTGTGCTTCTTCAGTCCATTGAAACTTTGCATCCTTTCTTAGCAATTTGACTATTGGTTTTACTATCAAAATTAATCTTTCCTAAAAAAGATCATATACCCTTGATGTTTTTTGGAGAAGTGACTTTCTGAATAGCTTCCATTCTTTCTAGATCAATCCTTACTCCTTTTTTAGATACAATGTGACCTAATAACTTTCCCTCTATAACTGCAAAGTGGCATTTCTTTGGATTTAGGGATACTCCATACTCTAGAGCCTTATTGAAAATCTTTTCTAGATGACTGCAATGATCTTCTACTTTCTTTGAGTATGTTTTCATGTCATCTTGATAAAACAACCATGAATAAATTGATATATTCTTTAAATGCAACATCCATGGCTCTTTGGAATGTTTCTCCTGCATTTTTGAGACCAAAAGGCATTCTAACATAAACATAAGTTCCCCATGGGGTAGTGAATGTAGTTTTAAATTGTTCTGATTCTTTAACTAACACTTGGTTGTAACCTGAGAAACCATCCATCATAGACAACAATTCACAACCAATGACTTTGTGCAGCATTGCCTCCATATTAGGCAAAGAATAATTATCCTTCAAAGATGCAATATTTAGATTTCAAAAATCAACACATAGCCTAATATCACCATTCTTATTTCTGACTAGAACAAGGTTAGATACCCAATTTGAATGTCTTATGGGTTGGATTATGCCTGCATCACTCAACTTTACTAGTTCTTGCTACATTTTGGGAGCCAACAATGAATTAATAGGTCTTTGTTTTTGTCTGAATGGTTTTACATCCTATTTTAGTGGGATCTCATGCTAGAAAAGGTCCTCTCTATATGCTTTCAAATCATCATAAGACCATGCAAATACATGTTTGTGTTTTCTCAGTAGTTTTACCAAATCAGATCTTATATGAGGATCTAATCATTTTCCAATATAAACCATTTTAGGTGTGTTATCCGATCCTAGCTTTACCTCTTCTAAATCTTCAATCTTAGCATTGCTAGTCTTTAATAGGTGATCATTTTGATTACTATACAATGCTTCCAATTTTGTCAAACCTTTAGGAATGTGATTAGTACTTAACTGAATAATTTCATTTCCCAAGACCATGTCCTTACCATCAACTACCTCAACTAGAGCATTACAATCTATAGGTTGATCCTCATAGGTGTCAAGGCACTGAATAAACCTTAGAATATCATGGTCATCTTCAAAAACATGCCAGTTTTAAATGTTATTGGAACAAATGACCTATTCTTAACTTCTACTATTGATACTCCAGTTAAAGTTAAATCATCCTTTTTCAAAGCAACATTAGCCAAAAAATCTGCCATAATATTCTTTGACCTTTCTACCCAATTAATATTGAAGGCATCAAATAGTTCAATTTGATCCCAAATAGCATGTTTTTACATCTTTAGCCTATTATTTTTTATAGCATATTTGGATCTAACTTGTGCTACAACAAGTTCAGAGTCACCATAGACTTTTAAGCATTTTATTCCATGTTTTGTAGCAATATTCAGTCCCAAAAATAATGCTTCATATTCAATAGTATTGTTTGTACATTGAAAAGTTAATAGGAAAGAATATTTAAATGTGGTACCTGATGGAGATATAAATAAGACTCCAGCTCATGAGCCTTCTTTTGAGAAAGCTCCATCAAAGTACATTTTCCATAATCCATTTTGATGTTTTTTCAGTTCTGCAACTAATGGATTAACACCTTCATTTTGTGGAATAACATTCTCCACTCTGAAGTTTTCCATATCGACATCCATAAAACAATTTAAGTCATCAGCATCATTTAATTCAATCATGTGTGGAGTCCTACTTTCTCTAAACACCTTGATATTACTTCCACCAATATTGAAAGTTGCATAAGACAAGTCACATTGAATACTACCTCCCATTGAAGCACTCCATTTTCTAGATAACAATATTTCATATTGAGGTGGGATATCAACCACTAGGACACTCATAGTTAACTGCTTGTTTGGATATGTTGCTAACCTATAAGGTAAAGCCTTAATGGTACCAATAACTGGTCTCTTGAGCTCATAGCTTGACATCTCCCATGAGGTGTATCAACTTTCAATCCTAATGACTTCATGACTTCTGTAGGCATGATAGTGTTTGATGCTCCTGAATCAATCATACAATTTCTTAATAACTTTCCATTTATTACCAAAGTCAAAAAGAAAGGATCAATTGTCCCAGACACAGTGTAGACAATATTTGTGTCCATATAAATCTGAGGAATCTTAGAAATAATTTCCCCATTTTAATTGTCAGTTGAATCATCTACAAAAGAAATTTGTTTATCAACCTTATCAGTAGTTTGGATTTCTGTGGGAGTAACTCCATGCACCCAATTTAGGGCTTTCTCTTTGTTTTTGTCTATTCTCATCATTTACAGTAAAGGAACTTTAACAATAATTTGTGACAGTAGTTTGCTCATGTCAATAGGGACATATTTTGAATCAACAACATCCTGTCTTATAATAGTCGCTTCTTTTTTTTCATGTGTAGACAGGTTGGGATAATCCTTACTTTGAATTTTAACCTCCTTTCAAAAAAATGGAACAGTCCCCTTAGGGGACTTGGTTTTTACTTTGTAAGCAACATTATGGTTGGTAAACTTGACATTCTTTTTTACCTTGACTTTATTGACAACATCAATAGTTTTATGTTTATCTTGGGACTGTTTAACATCATTTTCTGACTTCTTAATGAATATACCAGTAGGTTTATAGATAGGATCACCTACCATTCTATTTCTCAAATTGTAGTTTCTCTTAGCTTGGGTGACCATATCTGTAGTTATTTGAGAAATATCTTCATTAGACAGCCTTCTTAGAACAACTGATCCATCATCTTTTAATGTGTTACACTGAACACTATCCAATCCATCATTTTCTTCATCAGAAAAGACATGTGTATGATAAACTTCATTTCTTATTTGAGAAATAGAAACATCCTTATTCTCATACTCTTTAGTAGAGTCAATTTCATCCCAAAGATATGAGGAGGTCATAGCACAACCCTGGTCATCATAAATCTCTTCTTCATTATTTTCTTGTTCTTCATCTACAAAGATACTTTGAGCAATTGCACAATAATTCGGGTCATGTGGTGACTGACATACAATACACCATGGGACATCATCAATCATATTCATCGAGTTTTTTTGTAAAGGGTTAGGAGTTTTGTCATTTGGTTTATCTTTTCTCTTAGGGAGTATAGGCTTTCCATCTTTCCACTGAGTATTGTATGGATAGTTTTGCATTCTTGGTAATTTATTGAAATTGTTGAAAGCTAGCCTATCATTCCCTGCAACCCTGTTGTTCCTATTTTGACCAGGCTTTAAGTCCTTTATAGCTTTCAAAATTTTTTTGAGGCTATCATCTTCCTTTGGTTTTGCATTATCAGACTTTCTTGGTTCTTTCTTATTCAAAACTTGTGGTTTGTAGTCATGTCTTCTTCCCAACTTTCCAGATATCCTCTAGTTACTTTCTATGTTGATGGCTAATTTGTAGGCTTCAGCAAGATTTCTAGGGTTTTTATCTCTTAAGAGGTATCCCATTTTGGTATCAAAAGCATTTAAATAGGTGACTAAACATATCTTATCATCCATCCTAATGACTTGTAATAACTTATGCATGGCCTTCTGAAATCTAACATTAAATTCAACAACACCCTCATTTTGATTCTTCTTGATGTTATTGAATTCATTTAGCATAAAACCTTAATTTTCCTTGTCACCATATTGCTCCTTAAAATAATGCTTAAACTGATCCCATGAACTTATACTGGTGTGTGGTAAGCCTCTGAACCAATCCCTAGAGTCTTCAGTTAAATATTGAACAAACAATTTCATTATTACATCATCAAGTTCAATATTGTAATCATCCATCACATCAATGAACTTCTTCAAATGATCTTCACAAGTAATATAATTACTACCAGTAAACTTTGGAAGTTTTTCTCTGATTTCATCAGGGATAGGATTAGGATATCCAGGGATGCCACAAAAGACCAGTTGCTTATATCTTTCATGAATAGGCCCTGCTTGGGATGGGCCAACACCTTGATATGTAGATGCCTTAGTATTTGAAATAGTAGAAACCTCAGGGACAATTGGTGGGGGAACATTTACTACTTTCTTTGCAGTATTTCCAACATTTGCACTGTGTACCAAAGAAGTAGCAACAACATTTGTAGGTCCTAAATATTTCTTAAGAAACTCAATCTTCCTTTTCATTTCCACAGTTGTGACTTCTAATTCTACTTTCTTCAATTCCTTAGCCAATATCTCATTTTCCCTTTCAGCTTTCTCAAGTTCAACATCTAACTTCAAAACTTGGTCTAGAGGGTCCTTGGCACTAGTAGGTTGACTAACTAAAACCTCAATAGCCTTTTGTTTACCTTTATCCTTAGGATTCCTTATCTCATATACTTCTTGGATAACAGGTTGCTCTTTTGTTTTCTTAGGTATAGGAACATAGTCTATTGCTTCTAAATCTAACAAATGTCTTTTTAATTGTTCAACTCTTATCATAGCTTGTCTAATTTTTTCTTCTTTTTCTTTTTCTCTCTTTTGTCTAATAGTAGCTTGTTCCCAGATTTTCCTTTCTAGTTCATAAACTTCCTCAAATATTTCCTCAGAGTTTGGAAGTGTTTTCTTAGATGAAGATTGTTGGGCATGGATTTCTTCTTGATGACCATCAGAGACATGGAGGCCTTGAGGTAATGAAGAACCAAGGGTAAAGGGAGGAAGAAAACCTTATCTACTTCTACTCTTTCTCCTAGACCTCCTTTCATTTCCAGGATGTTTACTAGGGACCACCCTTCTATTGTGTTGTGATTTTTCTCCACCCCTTTTAGAGGGAGATTAGTAGTCCTCATACTAGTTCAAACCTAAATCAATAGCTTCCTCATATTCTGATGCATTCCCTTCTTGATTGGGTTGAACAAGATCTTCTTGTCTTACATTTCCCTTTTGTTTCCATGTAAAGGACATATCATTTCTATTTCTTTCCTTTCTCATTTTACTACGTTTGGAGGTAGCTGGAAGTTCTCCTTCCAAATATTCTTCTGGATGCTCTTTTCTCCAAGATCTAGTATTTCTAAAACTCATTGTCAAAAGGTGATATTTTAATTAGCACTTGTACAAAGATCTTTTTGAGTCACCACCCAACCGGGTTGGGAAATTTTGAACACTACCTTTCAGGAAAGTGGATGAGCTTTACAAAGAAAAGAGTCACTTAGACAAAAAGAAACAACTCTATGTTTTTCAATGGTAACTGACTAGTTTGAAATAAGCAGGCCAGGAGTCTAGCTCAACTTGAAACCTGTGTTATTTATATCTAATTGTAACAGCTCCCTAGTGGAGTCACCAGTTTGTTAGAGCTTTTTCTTGCAGAAACAAACTTGATAAATAAGTCTGCTTTGATTCTTAGATTGTGAACTCTCAAGTTTGACAAGAATAAGTCTAATTGATGAGGATTGGATAAGATCCTCCTTCTTCTTCGAGCTTCACAGGACTCAGGTGGGTATTGCCTTAGATAGATTACTATATTTCAAGTAAAATTTCAAATGGTGGATTAGGTTCCTCGCTACTATGTTACTATGATTTAAATTACTTCAATAAAACATTAATCTACAAACATCTAAGAATATCCTGATACATAATATGACAAGGGAAACTATGAAAGTAATAACATATAATAGTGGCATAAGGATGTTCATCCTTCTTCTTTTTCTGATTTTAACTCAAGGAAGGCTAACCTTATTGATTCTCTCTTGAAGGAGTCAGTAATGTGAACTATATTACTTAGATAGAGTCCTTTCAAAATATGTATGAACTTAGTAACATAATGTGTTGGAATTTTATGCTTTATGTTTGATGACTGAAAGATAACCACATAACAAACATCTAAGTAGTGCCTAATCCTTGGGAAAATAGTTGTTTTGAATGTAAATCCACATGAAGAATTCAATAAGAATATTGTAAAATGCCTTGCAAGCTACATGCAGTTTGAATAGAATGCCTTACAAACTACCCTGTCACTCCTATATTGTTATTATCAAAATCTTAACAATTATATTTACCCTCTGAAATTGTTTATGAAAAATTAATCCTTTCCTTGAAAGAAATTCACAAACAATTAGACTAGTTGCCTTGCAACTGGTATGTTTTTATATGCCTTACAAATAAAACCATACAAGAGTATACAATAAAAGTGAAGAGACAATAAAAAAATATGAGAGAAACTGCAATGTATTTTATTGAAAGTAGTCTTGTTTCAATATGTACAAAATTTGAAGCTTAGAAGCTTAGGCACAGAGAAGAGAAGTTTGCTCTGTAGAAAATTGTATTCAACATTCACATTTTTTTTTTAAAAAAGGTCACAATTGCTATTTATAGCTAAAACCATCTTGGAATCCTTTAATGAGTAAGGATGAAACAAGCTTCAGATGGTTTAGCCCTAAACTTAAAATAGGAAAAGACAAAATACAAATTGAGGCCCTTAGGCGGTGGAAAGACAAAAAACTTTTGGAAGACTCGCTTGATATTTGATCTTTCCATTTGATAACTGACACCTTTGTCTAGAGATGTTCTTGATAACTTCACTAAGTTATTGTGAGATATGGTGACCACCATTTCAAGCTAACGTACACCATTCTTTATGCGTAGTTAATCTTCAAGCCATATTCATTCTCAACTTTATTCTTCAATAACTTAAAATTCTCAAATGCTTCATAAAATTCTTTAAGAAATGCAACCCACATAATTCTTATAAAATCATCAATAAAAATTATAAAATACCTTTCACCATAGAATCCTTTTGTCCTTATAGGTCCACACAAGTCTGTGTGCACAATCTCCAAATTGACTGATGTTGTGAACATTTTTCTCAGAAATGAATTCTTTCTTTGCTTAGCCATAACAGATTCCTTGCAAACCATGTTAGTAGGCTTCACAACCTTAGGAAAGTCTCTAACTGCATTAGATGAGCTGATCTCACAATGTTTTGATTACTTGAAAAAACATGTTTTGAAGGGGTCCCGAAACCCATTACATATCCAAAAGTAGAAGATTGAAAAGATTAACAACAACCAAAAGAGACAACATCAAAAAATTGTCCTAAGAAGGGCTACAAGGGCATCAAAAAACTAAAAAACATGATGAAACCAGCCCAATAGCCAAAAAATCATCATGGGAACCAACTTAATTGACAGAATACATAACCTTGACTTTCTCATCCAGAGTCTTATCCATTCTAGCTTGTATATTGTCCATCCTCTCGATGACTCGCTTTAGTTCTTCAACATTCTTCTTCACAGAAGGACAACTCTTCTTTTTGTTCGCATGGGTTCTGGAGTTGGGCCTACCAGTAGCCTCTGAAGTGTTATTCTTGTGTTCACTTTCCTCCTCAGGACTATTTTCCAGCATGTTGACCAAAGCTTTGAGATTTATGTTGGAAGATTTCATGTTGTCCTTACTATGTTGGAGGATGTCAATGATAGTGCTCTCCATATTGTCCATTCTTTTTTGAACCTCAGATATAGAAGAGTTAGGGTTCATTTTACCCTCAATAAGACCAATTTCCAATTTCTCCTGAAGGCCAATATTAATGACCTCAAGTTTCCTATATTTAAGATTAAGCATTTTTATCTCATGGAAGCACCACTTGTTGAATTTGAAATAATATAAGGCTTCATCTTTAGCCGTCTAAAGGGCTCCAATTGTGAGTTCCTCTTTATCATCAAAGTCCGCAAAGACCAGCTTAATAGAGGACTCTTTGACCCTTCTTTCACTGGAATCCTCACTATCATCATGAATGTTCTCCTGGGTATCTTGGGAAACATGCACATCGTGCCTCATACCAGCAACAAAATCATCAAGAATGGGCACCTCCTCTTTTTGAAAATCCATGTCAAAGTTATGCTTCTTGTTATAGTGGATAGTAGTATTAACCAAATCTTCAAGGCTTTGAGAGTTATGAGCCAAGGCATCTTCAGAATTCAAAAAAATTATAGACTTACCTTCCAAGTTGATAGTGTCCTCTATTTCCTTGCCATCTTTGTTCTCTTTCTTTGTGTTCTTAGAAGCAGAGTCAATCTCCCTATTTTGGGTGGCATTAACATCCTTGTGTTGGGAACCAACATCATTTTTATCTATAGTCTCAGTTTATGGATTGACTTTTTTAGCAGACCCCTCACTGTTATTTTCCTCATTCCCTCCCAAATCCTGAGAAATAGCATTATCTTTAGAATCCTCAATATCCTCCTCTTCCATGTTAGGGCTTTGCATATTCTGGATATCATAGTCTTCCTTCTCCTTAGAATCATCAGTAACATTTCCTCATAGCTACAATAGGAATCATCCTTCTTCCTAGTCCTGATTCTATTTTAACTACTTCCTATATCTCCTTCATCATTCTAATTGACTTTCCCAACAATGGGAGTAGTGACACTAGGGTTAGGGATAGTATTCCTCATGTGTTCATAAATCAACAGGATCAACCCTTCATGCCGAATGGCCTTTTTTGACATCTTCTTATGCTCATTAAGGCTTCTAATTAAAGAGATATGGAGATAATAAGAAATTATGATAGTATCCTTATACCTAAAATGATTGAGGAACATGAAATGATGGGAATGTGCTTGAGTAAGCTGCCCATCAAGGGTGAAATACTCCATAACCACCAAAAGAATATTATGCCAAATCTCTTTGATCTTATAAACATCAATGAACCTATTGGTACAAGCTTTAGAAAAAGCCTCCTCCTTATCATATTTAGGGAATTTCTTGGCCCCCATGTCAAAAATATTTTAGTTCCTATAAAACTTTAGACCCTCGTTAGGGATGCCAATAAATTGAGCTATGAGCTCCACCAAAATATTTATGGTCTTCCCTTCCATTGTGATGGTTTCATTTTTTCAGCCATCAAATTTTTTTTGAGTGACGGCTTTATCAAACCTATGAAGCCTATCCAAATACCAATTGACTCCACCTTTCTACAACTTACGCCAGACCATTGCCATATCTTTTCCTTGGAGCCTTTGAAAATTTTTAGGTTCCTCTTTTTAAGATCACTTCCCCTGATGAAAGAAGTTAAAACTAGACACCAGTTACTCTTTCCAATTTTTTGATAATACCTGCAAAGATTGTCTTTCTTGTTAATATAACCACATATGGAAATAGTAACCCAAAAAGTGTGGGAACTAATGATGATAATAATGTTGATTACATAATTCCACTCTTTCCAATAACTATATGTAGGCACCATGGTACACATGCGTGTAATATTAAGCATATTAAATATTTCCTTCCTTTTGGATGATTTTATCATAATTAATTTTTGATTTGGTGTCCTCATTTAGATTCACAAAGTTTTCCCATGTCATGATATCATCAGAGTTAACTCCCATATTGGCCAAGCTTTCAGCCACACTATTGCTTTCACGGTACACATGAGTAATGTGAATATTAGCACACTTAGCAATAATATCATTCACCTTGGAAATGACATTATCAATGGTCCACAAAGGTATAGTCTCTCCCTTAAGATACTTAATTATGTTCATAGAATCACCCTCTAGCCAAATATTATTAAAATTGAGATTATTGGCAAGTTGAAGACCATAGAAAGCTCCCATAGCTTTAGTAATGTGATTGGTTTGATTCCCCAAGGGGGCTATGATAGAAGAAATAAAGTTACCATTACAATCCCTGATTATACTTCCACACCCAGTTGGGCCTGGATTTCCCTTAGCTGCCCCATCAAAATTTATTTTTATCCAGCCATTCGGAGGAGAGATCCAAACACTATTGTCATGGTCATTCTTCTTAGAGTTAGAAAAATTAAGATTCCAATAGTGCTAAATGTTTCCCTTAGGAAGGTTTTCATAGCTACCTCTTTTAGATTTTTCAAACACACTGGCAAGATTACTATGCTTATCCTGAAAGATTCTATTATTTATTTCTTTCCATATATTCCAAGTCACATGAGGATGTTAGGAATAAGGTGTCTCAACCTTGTATATTTCCTTACATTTGTTATTTTTCAAATGTTGGTACTTTGGACAATGTGTAAGGTGATCATGACTGAAACAGTTATGACGGATTCCTATGATGGTCATTACTATTTATAAGAGCTAATTGTGGAAGATTCGTTGATGGGTGAAGACATGCAAGACATGTGGCAATTGATAAAGTTGAGTACTGTACACTCTTCTGCAACCATGGGGTGAAAAAAAATTTAGGTTCCTATTTTCTCAGAGAATGGTAAAACCCTAATACGGTTGTTCTTTGGAAGTTGCCCTAAAAAGTGAAGTGCATGATATAAGAATTTTTTAGGGATACAAATTCTGATGAGAAGCGAGTGTATTGTTGGAATGTTTTATGCTACCAAATTTGTCTCCAAGTGTTTATGATCTTCTAAAAGAACTTGCATTGCAAGTTTATTGTAAACTGTAACAGTTTTGATTAATACATTATGCAGGTTTTGGAGTGTTGGGGTTTTTACCAAAAGGTTTTCCCCAATGTATATCTTTGTGTCATTCTCTTTTTCTATGTATACATCTTATTGTAGCAACATCTAAGATAATTGTATTATCATTATGTAATTGATAAGGGTTAAATTTGAATTTCAACGGTCCTCTCCTTAGGAGTTTAGCATAGGGAACTATTTTTCGCACTTAGCTTCCTTTCAGAGGAGCCACTAGCTTACAAGTGTTTTTAGCCAAATCATTGGTACTAGGAAAATGCCATTACTAACAAAAATCCTGGATGGAGTAGGGGAAAATCCAGCACAAGTTCCATTCCTACAGGAAAAAAGACCAAACCTATTGAGAAAAAGGACAATGCAAGAAAAGATAGTTAGTATCTTCCTCAATAGAAAAGAAAAGACATCATCTGTTAGGCATGTTGAAACCCCTTCTTTTGAGATTGTCCACCGTAAGGTTTTTTTTTTGGATTAAAATCCAAAAGAAGATCTTAATCTTAGGAGTGAGAGCATTATTCCACGCCTTGGCCCAAGAAGGTTTCTTAGTAGGCTGATCAAATTGAAGAAGGCTAGTAGTAGCAACTAAGAAAGAACCATTAGGAGAATGACCCCAAATCATAGATTCATCCTTATTTTCACAACAACTCTAAGTGAGAAGGGCCTTGTCAATCCTATCAAAAGCAAGGTTGATCCCTGCCAGGTTCACCTAGTAGTTGTTAATCCAATAGTCTTTAACTTTAGATCCAAATCTTCTTTTTCACCAATTAACAACATCAGGGTGGTTACAAATGTCAATCAAGGGCCTTTCCATCAACCAAGGATCATCCCAAAACTTAATTTTATGACCACTTCCCAACTTCCATTTCTTCCCCTTACTGGCAATATGTCTAGCATAACTTAAGTTTCTCCAAAAAATAGAGCCTTCAACTTTATATGTATTGGAAAGAAGGATATCTATGGAAGGGATATCATAAAGATATTTTTTTTCGCATATAGTATTCCAATCCCTAGGATCCCCAAATATTCTCCATATCTGTTTGGCCAAAAGAGCATTGTTAATAACCTTGATTGGTCTAAGCCCCAAGCCCCCCATGGTTTTGGGTTTACACACCTTATCCAAGGAAATCAAAGGAATACATTTTTTTCCTCAGCTCCAAAATAGAGAAAATGTTTAAGAATGCTATCAATTTTATTAGAGAACTTAGAAGGAATATTAAACAAGCTAAGGGCATAAACCACCAAACTTTGCAGATAAGACTTAATGAGGGTAACCTTTCCCACTTGAGATAACACAATACCTTTCCAGCCAGCCAACTTTTTGAATAATATGTCTAAGAGATGGTTCCAAAAAGAATCAATAACATTAAGACCAAGGGGTAGGCCTAAATAAGAAGAAGGAAAATGATTGATCCTCCAATCTAAGATTTTGGTAATTCTAGCATGCCTCTCCATAGGGGTATTCATGAAAAATAGGGAGCTTTTATTCCAACTGATTAGTTGGCCAGTAGATTTGGTATAAAGATTAAGGGAATCTTTAAAGGCTCTAGCTTAATTGATAGTGGAAGTACCCATAGTGATGGTATCATCCACAAACTAGGCATGGGAGTAGGTAAGAGGATTGGAAGAAGGTCTGAGACCTTGAATAACACCCTTATTCACCAAAAACTAAAAATATATCCCCATGCTTTCAACCAACAGAGTAAACAGAATGGGGGATATAGGGTCCCCTTGCCTCAATCCTCTAGAGTTTTTAAAGAACTTGGAAGGAGAGCCATTAATAATAAGAGCAAATGAAGCAATAGAAATCAATTGGGAGATAATATAAATAACTCTCTCATTGAAACCAAACTTCTTAAGAACTAAACATAGAAAATTCCATCCTCGGTCATAAGCTTTAGCCAAGTCAAGTTTGAGGGGAAAACCTTGTTTGCCCCCTCAAAAGAAGAGTGAATGTTTTCATCAGCCAAAATAATAGACTCAAGGATTTGTATACTAGGGATGAAACCATTCTGCTGAGGAGTAATAAGTAACAGGAGGATAGTCAACAATCTTGAAGTTAAGATTTTTGAAAAAATCTTATAAAAAGAATTACAAAGACTGATAGGTCTGAACTAATCAAAGGATTGGGCTCCAATAATTTTGGGAATCAAAGCTAAAAAAAGTACTATTGATATCTTTGAGTAGACATCTACTACCAAATAATTCCTTCACAGCATTAGAGACATCCTTCTCAACAATCAGCTAGAACTTATGAAAAAAGAACATGGGAAATCCATCTGTGCCAAGAGCTTTGTCTCCTTTAAAAGAAAATACTACCTCCTTGATCTCCTTGGTGGAGGGGATAGCCTATAACATCTTGTTCTAGTTCTGATTCACTAACCTCAGAATGGCTTCAAGCAAAGAAGCTCGGTTGTCATAACTAAGATTATTGTCCACAGAAAGCATAGAAGTATAGAATTCAATTGTTGCCTTCTTAATATCTTCTTCCTTGATGATCTCTTCATTGTCTCTAGAAATTTTAGCAATTATGTTAGTCGTTCTATGTTTAAGAGTGGTTAAGTGGAAGAAATTAGGGTTTTTGTCACCTTCTTTGAGCCAAACCACCCTAGATCTTTGATGCCAGTAGGTTTCTTCCTTAGAAATGATGTCATGATAGTTGATAAGGGATTTATGCTCATCCTCTTTGAGAGAATTAGTTAGTCCCTAAAGTTGGATGATTTCCTAGATAGAGTTTAGATCTTGTTTAGCCTTATTCTTTTGTTGGAAAATGTCCCCCAAAAACCTCCTTATTCCAGATTTTAACTTTTTCCCTTATATTTCTGATCTTTTTAGTAACTTTGAACATTGCAGTCCCATCAATTCTGATATTCCAGCCACATTTTTTTCAAAATGGAAAGGATATTTTTTTTGAGCATTAGTATGGTTAGCCTCCATAACCAGCGGATAATGATCAGAGCCTATTATAACAATAGAAGAGAGAGTACAATAGTACTTTGGAAGAAAATCCTGAGTAATGGGGGCTCTATCCAACTTGCTTTGAGTGTTGTGGTTTCCAACACGTTTATTGGACCAAGTGTAGTTTAATCCTTGAAGATCTAAATCAATAAGACCTTGATCATTAATGAAGTCAAAAAGATCAGTTCTACAATTATTCTGAGAAATAATTGTGTGCTAAAATGTTGACACACTTCTATTAGTCATTATATCCAAGATTGCTCAAGAATGAGATCTCAAATGGTGACTCATAGCTCTCTATTCATGGATTGCAAGGGTTTGTACTAGAGGCCCTCAATTTAGACCTAGTTTGTGCCCATGCAAGTACACCATAAAATGAGAGATTCAAAGAGGAAAAGCAAGAATGCTAGTCTCCATGATCATAAAATATGCATGCAAATGAAAATGGAAGCTATTCTATATGATAAAAATGCATGAAAGTAAACTAATCTATGAAAGGAAATACTTATGCTAGATTATTCTATGAAATGAAATATGAATCTAATCTAACATACAAGTGTAAGAGTAATCTAAATGGATTTCCATGGAAGCATGAGAGAAGAAGACAAGAAAAGAGAAGTTTCAATGTTCAAGTTCAAGTGCTCAAACTCTCCTCCAAAATCACTCTCCAAACCTGCAACATAACAATACTTAAAATTCTAGATCCCTAAATGAGAAGGAGAGGGCTCCTTTTAAAGAGAAATGAATGGTAGAGATTAAGAGGCAAAATCCAAGGGTGGAGAAAATTTCTCATTTTGACCTTGGTGCACAAGATTCTCAAGAGGAAAAATCAATGGACATGGTTAAGAGGCAAAAAGATGTGTGGAAGAGATTAACAGGCAAAAGGAGATTCCACTCATCTTGGAAAGTGTACACTCAATGTGTAGACAAAAAGTCTTTTTCTTTTTATTTTAAATTTAGAAATTCCTTTTTCATGTGCACACATAGGATAAGGTGGATTTTATTATTGATTTAAAAGATTTTTTTTTATTTAACTTAAAGGGAGCATGTTCTCTTAATTAAATAAAACATAGGATAAAATGATCAAACCTTAGAAAATATTGAAGTAATTGAATTAGTTATGATTTGATCAAGGAAATTGATTTGAATTGAAAATATTACAAGGCATTGATTCAAGGAATTGATAAATTGATGAATGGGGGCCCATAGTCTAGGAGACCATAATAGGGTGCATACATTTTCCCCTCTTTGACTAATGTGTGATCTTCATGGGAAAACATGTAGTCAAATAATGGATTTGAAGTGTGAGATAGATTTGGGACCACAAAACAACCTAGACTTGTGATCGACGGATGGGAACACATCAGGACAAAGATAAGATGATTGAAAAAGACAAGGTCAACACCCCTGTAAATAGGTATTTGACATGTCCAAGATAATAATCTCAAGAAAGGTTTCCCCAAGAGGAGCAATTGATAGGATTGATAAAGCCAAATCAAGGATTGAAGTTTGATAGGTATTGCCCCCCTATGATCGAAATCGAAATGAGATAGAGGATAAATAGAGAATTGATAAATTTGATCAAATTGGACTAAAGATAAGGTTCTTGATGTAAGATGAAAGATATAAGGATCACAAAACCAAGGTAGATCATCAAGCATGAAAGATTATACCCCAAGGTTCAATTAGAAGAAAAGAATTAGGGTGAAATAAAATGGAAGATAAAAGTTTGGAAGAGGTGGAAAGAAATGGAGAGAAGAAAGAGAATTTGCCTTAAGAAAGAGAATGCCCCAAAATCAATCAACTGTTTAAGATAGAAAATTTTGATTGAGATCATGAAAGAAGATAAGGAAATGAAGATCAAAATGTGACCACAGTTGATTAAAAGTCCAAAAGAAAGATGAAGGAAAAACCCTCTCAAACCCATAATGCAGCCTAAAAATGAAAATTAACATGAAGTCTAACAATGCAAGCTACATGAAAATGCAAAGGTGTACTTGCAATAGAGCAGCTATAACATAGGATTTTGTGTTCATCATTCATTAGAGAATGTTAAGGAACTTATTTTCATCATTGGGCCATTATTAACATACATCAGAAAATCACACAATCATCACCAGTCACAAGCGCAACTATGAAAATATGAATGTGATTTATATCGAATTGGAATGTGGAAAGATTCTGACATAAGCATCAAAGACATAATGGTCAAGATGACTTCGATGTTAGCTTACCCAATTTAATGTAGCAAAACCATGCTCATATCAAGGCATAGATGTCGGAATGACCATAACAACGGTTGTGCAAAAATAGTCAAGGATGATGCCTCAAATCACCTAAGTGTTTCAAGGGGATAACAAGAGACACTCTAGAGTTTCAAGACCACACCCACAAGCAGAAAGAAAATAAAAACATGCCCCATGTCCCAAGTCTTCTAGCTATGCATACCAATGAGACTTATTAGACAAGGACACTCAACGAAAATCAATAACATTCAGCACACAAAGAAAAGACATAGCTCAAGCATTAAGTGTTGTGTTTAAAAATTTAAGTGTGTTAACTGATACTGAGTTTTGAGGATAAGGATTGAATGCTTGCAAGTAGGTAAGATCACATGACAAAACTAGGTAAGACCAAACTGATAAGTGTTGAAAAACACTTGATGCCAAGGGTTGTGTTGAAAAACACAGTTGGGGTGGTTTTGAAAAACACTGTTTGTGAGATGTCCTAAAGACTAACGCATCCAAGAGACCAAAGCTAACATAGTTATGCCCTCTAGACAAAGACAAAGACCAATTCCAAACCAAGGCAACAAGGACAAGGCATGATGGTGAAAGGCTAAGTGTCAAGGATGCATGCTAAGAAATAGGGGTGCAAAGGCCTCAAGTAGCGCTCATTTCTAGGTTTTCACCACTTGGATTTTATTGCAATTTTTTTTTTCATGACTTTTTATAATAATTTTTTTATATTTTTGCTACCAAGGCGCATGTTTCCAGGTTTTCACCAAGGCACTTTTTCTTCTTTTTTTTGAATTTTTTTATTTTTTGGTATTTTTGGAATATATTGTTTTTTTGGAGATACATCAAAGCTCCTGTTGCTAGGTTTTCACTAAGATGATCATTTTTTCAGGACCTTTTCAGATTTTTAGAATTGTTGACAATATATCATTTTTTGGGGATTTTTTCAAGATCAATAAGTATGTACAAAGGATGCCTCCAGATAGGATGGGCATCATAGATAGAACTTCTTCAGGTGAAAGACATTGATAGGATCAGGGAGTTGCTCTCCTGCTACTATAGATAGTAAATAAGTACCTATCCCAAAAGTTGTTGTAATGATGTAAGGTCCAAGCCAATTAGGTTCAAATTTTCTCTTTTGATCTCTATGTTGTTGATTCTTAGGATTTTCACATAGGACAAGATCTCCCACTTGGAATTCTCTAAGGTGAACCTTTTTTTTTAATGCCTTGGAGATGCACTTTTGATAAACCCTCATATGGTCAAATAATGCTTGACGTTTCTCATCTAGAAGTTCTAACTCTTGAAGTCTCATGGCGTAGTAGTCTTCATCTATAACTAGACCTTTGAGGGAAACTCTAAGTGAAGGAATCTCAACCTCTAAAGGTAACACTGCTTCAGTGCCATATGTAAGGGAAAAAGGAGTAGCCCCAGTAAGAGTATGAATACTCATTATATAGGTCCACAAAGCTAGATTTATCTATAAATGCCAATCTCTACCATTCTTACAAACTGTTCTATGTAGGATTTTAAGAATGGTTTTGTTTGATGCCTTTGCTTGACCATTTCCTTGCAGGAAGTAAATGGAGGACCAATGTTGTTTAATCTTGAACTTCTTGTAAAGGTGTTTAAGGTCCTTATTTTTGAACTGGCCTCCATTGTCAGTGATAATCTTAGAAGGCCCTCCATATTGACAAATGATATGGTTCAGAATGAATAGAGAGATTGTCTTGCTCGAGGCAACAGAAAGTGGGATAGCTTCGACCCATTTAGTGAAGTAATTAGTAGCAGTGATGATAAAATTATGTCCACCTGATGAGTTGGGATGAATATGCCCAACAAGATCAAAGGCCTAGCACTAAAATTGCCAATGAGATATAGAAGGAATGATCTCCCTGCCTGGAGCATGTATCAGGTTACCATGTTTTTGACACTTTTCACATGACTTTGCAAAAGCTACTGACCAATAGTACCCCACCCTAAGAAACCTTCAGGCCATGGAAAAACCATTGGAATGTCCCCCATAGATGCCCTCATGGATGTCAACTAACGCTTGGTCAGATTTTTCCTTTTCTAAGCATCTAAGAAGTGTTCCATCTACACCCCTCCTATACAAATCACCAGAGATAAGGGAATGGTGAGAGGTGTTTCAGGTAAGGTTTATGTGTTCAAATCGATTAAAGGTTTCAGGAATAATGCCATCATGAAGGTATGAGTAAATGGAACCATAACAGGATGACTCATGACCAAGAAGGGTACAAATGACATGACTTTCTTGGGAGTCATAGATAGGGTGATGTAGCTCTTCCACCAGGAATTAAAATCTAGATTCATGTTCCCCTAACTAAAGGAGTGAAGCAAGTGTAGCCATAGCATCAGTTGCTTTGTTTTTTTCTCTAAGGATTTTTTGAAATGTGACAAATGTGAAGTATCATTTCAAGGAATCAACCATTTGCTTGTAAGGTACCAATTTCTCATTTTTTGTTTGATATTCATCATTGACTTGGTTAATTATCGATTGTGAATCCCCATACATGTGTAACTCTGTGATTCTCCATTCTATGGCTATCTTAAGTCCATTTGTTAAAGCTTCATACTCGGCAATGTTGTTTGTACATGGGAACAATAACTTTTAAGACTTAGGAATTGTGTACCCATGAGGAGAAACAAACAACACACCAACTCCTAAACCATTTTGCATAAAGGATCCATCAAAGAACATCTTCCATGTTCTTTTAGTCATATACATGAGGTGTTCATCTGGGAAGTCAACTTGAATAGGTGCATTATCTTGTATTGGGAAATCAACCAATTGATCTGCTATTGCTTGTCCTTTGATTGCTTTACACTCAATGTACTCTATGTCAAACTCTGAAAGGATCAACATCCATTTACCAAGTCTACCTATGAGGGTAGCCTTACCTAGTAAATACTTGAGTGGATCTATTTTTTCTATGAGGTGTATAGTGTGCACAAGCATGTAATGTCACAACTTTTGGGAAGCAAACACCACTGCAAGGAAATTTTTCTCAATGCTGGTGTATTTAACCTCGTATGAAACAAGAGTATGGCTAATGTAGTATATTTCTCTTTCTTTCCCATGTTCATCAAGTTGAGCTAGTAATTCCCCTAAGGAAGATTATGTCATTGAAATGTATAGAATAAGTGGTTTCCCAGGGATAGGAGGCATTAAAATGGGAGGATTTTCCAAGTATTTCTTGATTTGATCTATGCTCTTTTGGAAATCCTCATTCTAAACAAATTTGACTCCTTTGTGTAAGTTCTTGTTGAAAGGTTGAGCTCTATCTACCAATTGTGGAATGAATCTCCTTATGGATTGAAGACATCCTTGAAGACTCCTCATTTGACTAATGTTTTTAGGAGGTGGCATATTTATGATTGCTTGGAATTTTTTAAGGTCTACCTCTATTCATTTTGCTGAAATTATGAATCCTAGTAGTTTTCTAGAGGTGACACCAAATGCACACTTTTTAGGATTTAACCTTAGTTGAAATTGTTCCATGCGATCTAGAATGACTTCTAAATCATCTAAGTGTGTGTCTCTTTTCTTAGACTTTGCCAAGGTGTCATCCACATAATCTTTCATGTTTTTATGCATCATGTCATGAAAATGCTTGTCATAGCTCGTTGATAGGTGGCTCCTACATTTTTTAATCCAAAATGCATAATGTTCCAACAATAGGTACCCCATGCACAAGTGAATGCAATCTTTTCTTGATCTTCATGAGCTATCTTAATCTGATTGTATTTGAAAAAACCATCCATTAAGGAATAAATATCATAACCCGCAATCATATCCATTATCATGTCTATATTAGGAAGTGGAAAATCATCCTTTGGGCATGCTCTATTGACATCTCTAAAATCTGTGCAAATTCAAATGGATTTGTCATGTTTGGAAATATGTACAATATTTGATATCCATTCAGCATAGTCAATAGCTCTTATGAACCCTACACCAAGGAGTTTCTCCAATTCTGCTTTGACTAGGAGAACTATGTGAGGATGCATCTTTCTCAATTTCTATTTAACTAGTTTGACACTCAGAGCTATGGACAAGTGATGCATGATAAGATTAGTGTCCAACCCTGGCATATCTGAATAAGTCCATGCAAAGTTGATCTTCTTTTTCTGTAAGAACTTAGTGTAAGCTTTTTTTTCTTGTGTTGACAAGGACTGAGCCAAATGCACTATCTATGGAGCCTCATCTATACTCAAATTGACTTTTTATGTTGGTTCAATAAGAACTAAAGATCTATCTTAAAAGTATCAAGGGAGATGATCAAGTACCTCATCCGTAGGTGCCTTAGAGAGGTTTTCACCTTTGGATACGTCATTTATTTTTACTTTTTTTAGTTTTGACACTACCACACAGTGGTTTTCATCATCAAAACTCTTATTCTTTTGATTTTATTTTCTTTTTATTTTGTGACTAAGGTACTTGATGTCTAGTTCTATCATGCTAGTAGTCGGTTCACTAGTGGAGGAGACTACGGGTTCAATGGCATTCAATTAACAGGCTATCTCATAATCATTTTGAAATGTTAAGAGCTCAGGTTCTTGATAGCATTGGGACCAATCAAGGAGGTTAGGATGAACAAGAGGTAAGTCAATGACTATTTCAAGGTTGTGAATGTGAATGATATCATCTCTGGTGACCGAAGAATCAGAGTCCGTCAAATATCCTTCTAAGCTACCCAAATTAGGATTCATCCTAACAAGTGAAGAATCATCCACTAAGGATACATGTGGGTTTAAATCCTCTAATCCTACATGTGACTGGTCAGCTACCTCGGGTTGATAAATATAAGTGTGGATGACATCAACATCCATGTCAACTATGGAAGGATCTGAGAAGGAGTCCCATTCATACTCATATGAACTTGTTTATGAACTTCAACTAGGATGTTTACACCATGAAGGTTTGGGACATCTTGATGTGGAAGTTCTAATGTCATCAAGAGTAACAAATTCTCTTTCCATTAAATGAACAAGATTCTTTCATTGATGTTCTCTGATAGGATCTTCTACATTTGATTCATCTTGTTATAAGGCTGTAATTGTCTCATGAGTGACGGGACTATCTAAATCTCCCCAAAGGAGATTAGTGGAAGGGACCCAATCTTCACACATATCTTGTTGATTTGTCAAATTAGGTATGTATTCTAGTTCATCTTCACTATCCAACTCATCAAGTATAGGAGTAGTGTTCTTATTACAATTCACAAATCCTAGGCCAACCGACTTCTTAGACTTGCGTCCAAAAAGACCATGATCAAGGGGTTCAGCTCTAGCATCCAATCTGTGACTAAGAGGGCCATGTCTAGGATAGCCCATCTGTTTGACAAAAGAATACCCTCTTCCATAAGCCTTAGGAGAGGGAGAGAAGTTCTCATTGTGCATGTATTTATCTTCTCTATAAATCCAATCTTTAATAGCCACCTCTTCTTTCTCATCTTGAATGGGTACTGAGGACTCTACAAATGTGCCAAATAAAGTCATAGCTAAAGAGGAATATATCATTTCTTGTGAAGGCTTGCCATAAGATCTAGGTGAAACTGGTAGATTTGTGAGGGATTTGAGTTGATACCCCCCCATACCAAGGTTTACTGACTTGAACTTGTCTTTACATTCAGCTAAGGTTGTGTTGAAGTCTTCTACTTCTCTATTGAGGGCAATATGAGCACTCGCTGGAACTGAGTTGATAGATAAAGTGTTATCCCCAGGTATACAAATCTCTACTTCATTATAGGGGAACTTAACACACTGATGATAGGTAGATGGCATTGCTTTCATATCATGAATCCATGGTCTACCAAGTAAGATATTGTACGCAATGGGACCAGCATCAACTATTTGGAATAAAACATCTTTTTCAACAGGGCCAATCCTAACAGGAAGGATGGCCAATCCCTTGGAACTTCTTTCCACCTCATCATAGGCTTTGATAGTGATCTTCTTTCTAGTATTCATGACTTGTTCAGAATAACCCAACATCTTCAAGAGACTCAAGGAACAAATATTAAGCCCGGCACCCCTATCTATCAACATGTGCCTAACATGGGTTTTATGGATCATGACCTCAATATGAAGAGTGAGATTGTGTGGGTAGCTTAAAGCTTTATCATCATCCTCTGAAAAGGTAAGGTAATGAGGGCTAGCAATATGGTTAATTATGTTCTGGAATTGATCAAATTCTAAGTTGTTGGGAATGTTCACTGCATGCATTAAAGCATCCTCAAGGACTTGCTTGTGTCTCGGGGACAACTCTAAGAGCTCAAAGATTGAAATATGAGATGGGGTTCTTTGCAATTGATCGAAAAGATTATAGCTCAACTTAGGATTGACTACTAGTTTTGAGGTGACATTCTTGGGTGTCACTTTCTTTGGTTTACTTGGTTGACTTGAACTAGGTCCTCTAATGACAATGAGACCTTGACTTCATGTGACAGCATTGAGAGCTTGAGATGATGTTCTAGAGTTAGGACCCCTTAGCACCAGGATGAGGTTCTTCATCAAAGATAGGAGAGTCCATGTCTAGATCATAACCATAGGGATCTTTATTCCTCATCATGTTGGCATTCTCTTCTACAACTTCAAGCATGTTGACAACATTCTCCGTAGCTGTGTAAGTGTAATTGACCTCAGCCTTGCCAATCTTAGGTTTAGAGGTTTCCCCCTTCTCATACTTGGGCAAAGGTTCTTTGAATTCCTTATGATTGGTGTTGGTGTTCAATCCATCCACCTTAAGCTTGCCATTCTCAATGAGATCTTGAATGATATGTTTGAGTTTCCAGTAGTTTTCAATATCATGTCCAATGCCATTGTGAAACTTGCAAAAGGCTTTCTCATCCCACCAATGTGGCTTAACATCAGGTATATAATTGTAGACATGAAAAATTGGCAAAAGGCTTAAATCAATAAAAAGGTGCATCAAATCATCAAAATAGCATGAAAAATCAATAAATGGAACAAAGGCAATTCAAATCAAAGGAAAATTCAATTAAATGATTAAATGATTAAATGATTAAATAAAGCTTGAAAAGGGGAAAAACACTATGAAATTGATTAAATTCAATTAATGACATAGTTGTTGAAAGCAAAAATCAAAATGAACATCTTACCCTTCATGGCTAAATTTAATTACTTTAATTAATTAATAAATACTAATTTCCCTCAACAAAGCAAAAAGGAGACAAAATGGACACAAATCACTCACTTTTGTTGAAATGGTCTAGCCTTTTGAAACCATTTAAATGATTGTCCCCTCCTTGTCCCCCCATTTATGGACAAAGCAAAGCCAGTTGACCTTACCCAAGCATAACCATGATCAACTCACTCTACCCCCTACCCTTGGGAAAATCCTATAAGTAGAAAGCATTTTGAGGCATTAAGGATCCACTCCATATCTTTGAATTGCAGAAAAGCTCTTGCAATTTGCATCCACATCACTCACTTATCATTTTTCATTTCTAATTAGCTTAAATTGCTTTGATCATAGTAGATTGTTCATCAAATAGAGCTAGAATTTGATAGAATAGATCTAAATTTGCATATCATATAGCTTAATTCTCATCTTTAGAGTGTCAGTAGTGAGGATCATAGCTGAGAGCCTCATTTACCACTTTATTTTAAAGATCCATGAGATATTTAGATTAATTGTGCATTATTTAGATTAGTTTGCTTTGAATAGTGTAATTGTCTTTTAAATTTTGTTATTTCATGAAGGTGTAAATCACTCACACACAAATGGCGCCCACCGTGGGGCCCTAGGCCTCAAATTCATCATTATTTTCACATTTTTGCTAAATTTAGGCTAGAAATTGTATATTTTTGCTCGCTGTCTGCAAATCACAGAGAAGAAATCACGCCGATAGATAAAGAGATCTCACCTTTAGCAAAGAAATGTCACCTACAGAGAATAAAATGATGCACTGAGTCTGGACTTTTACGCGGATTAACCTATAGATTCATGCTACCAGACAGAGAAATAATGCATTACAAAAATAAATCATGCTTCTGGTTATTAAATTGTCGCATTTGTGACAAAGATACCATGCATTTGGTCATTTAAATGTTGCAGACATCAATTGAAAAGTCACTTTCAGGAAGTCATTTTACGTTTGGTGTGAAGGGAGTACTCTGCCGTATTGATTTAATTTCTCGCTTTTATCATTTTAAATCTTGCGTTTGATAAATTAGACATCGCGGTAATAGCATCAGTTTGTCACGGTCTTGTAAAGATTTCATGCGTGGATAAAATTAGACATCACTCCTGGTTATTTTAATCTCGCTTGAGCCCTATAAGGTGATGCTCATGGTTAAAGTAATCACGCGTTTGTGAAATTTAATCTCGTATAGAGTCTGGACAATGTCGCGTGGCTGTACTTTTATAGTTTATCAAAAGTGTTAAAATAATGACTGTATTCTGACTTCACATCCTTGTTTTTTTCTATCTCAGGAGTATGGTCTGTCATAAGAAAGTTCAAAAACTAGAGAGAAGGCATAACTTGAAGGAGAAATTGATTGCTAAGAGGATAAGAAAGGAAAACCGGATACACACCACCTTTGTTCTCAACAATGACTTAGAAAGGGATGTAGAGGTATATGCTAAATACATTGCTGTTGTAAATGCTTACAAATACAAATACGTATCATTAAATTGGGAGTTTAGTCCCTAAGTTTGTAAAATTTTGTAAATATTGAAGTAAAAGAAGGAATAAAAAGTATAATTGAAATTGTAGCATTCTAAGCTTTGATTTTGGTTTCTCCTCACTTTGTTTGTTTGTGTCGACTAATTTGCTAGTGGAGGGAACGTTTCACTAAGGTAAGGGAAGGATTTGGAGAGAAAATGAGAAAATCTACTACTTAAAAATGCGCCTAGCCTTTGCTAGCATCATTTGAGGTATTTCTCTCATCAAGCTTGCAAACTTCCCTTAAATTGTGGCATTTTCAAAGTTCAAAACATAGTTTAATCATAAAAGGAAAAAAACAAACATTTCAATTCTAAGAACCCCTTTGTCACGGGGTTGAAAAAGAACCAAATTGATTGTGAGTGTTTGGGATAAGGGAAAATCAATAGGGATATGCTCTTCACTCTTTGAGTGAATCAAATTTCCAAACTTGCTCTACCAAATCCACTTTTCATGCTTTCAAATGAACATGTTTAAAACTTAGTGGGCTTGCCTCCCGAGATTGCCTTAAAAGGGCTAGTGAGAGGGACAACCCAAAGTGGGATACACTTGCTTTTGCTGTGACAATCTAACCCACTATAAAAAGAAACGCGTGTATCCTTAATGGGGTGCACGACAAAAGGATTTTAGCTCTTTCGAACTTCCTCTAGTAGTCTTAATGGATTCTGCAAAATCATTCTTTGGTGCATGTGGGAAGCCCCTTAACATACTTGGGGGATGAACGGCTAAGATCCATTTTGAATGAAAAACTTACTACATAACGGTAAAATAGCAAAACTACCTATTAGAGCCATGTTTACGAACCAATTATGTGCTAGGTAGATTGTGTGGAAGCTATTCTTGTGTTTCAACCTATGAAAACGTTAAAAAATACACACATTAGAGCATTCTAGGGATATGGTACCAAATTGATGTGTGTGTTGAGATTGTTTTTATATTTTCAAACAAGATATTCCAAAGTTATTGATCCTAACATCATTAAGATTCTAAACCATTTAAAATTGACCAAAAACTTTTACCTTATTCCAAAAACCAGATTATCAAAAGAAGAAGTCAACATACCCTTGAAGTTTGTTCATGCCTGTTCTTACAAGATCACACTCTATAAAGAAAACATTAAAAATAGATGGGACCTACAAATGAGAAGAGCTCCCATTTTCGGGGGACACTTTCATTACTTCACGAGTGATTGAAAAACCCACTAAGGAAAAGGACACTAACAAGATGTTTAGCGGCACCCTAGGAAATACCGATCCTAACAACCAAGGAAACAACATGAATGGGGGTATGGGTCCTAACAACAATCAAGAAAATTCTAATAATGGAGGAAGAGATCCTAATTCCCAAGAAGCAAATTCACAAGGCAACAACTTACCTCCTCTTCATAATACAAACCTACCCCCAACTACGGAAGAAGCCACAGATGAAAAGGTGTTAGAGGCAAGACAATGTTCTTATTTCATAGAACTAATGAAAAAGACCATGCATATGGATAAAGAAAAATATTTCATGGACTTGATACAAATGGGAGTAAAGATACCTAAAGATTTTGACATAGAAAAACTAAAGCCCAAGGAAGTAAAAGACCCTATGGAAGCAATAAGGGAACAATTCAAGGCATTACAAATGGAAATCGATGGGTTGAAACAAAACGGGGCTCCTAAGCCTTTCTCTATTGAAACATTATGTCCTTTTCCATTCGATAAGAATTTGGTCATGGTGCCTTTTCCCATTAATGTAACATTTCCTAAGTATGATAGGTATGAAGGAACATCTGACCCACATGATCATCTTTGGGGGTTTTGTGCATTGAGTCTTGAATTCATGCATGATACAACCTATTTAATGAGACTATTCCCAAGAAGCTTGGGAGGAATGGCCATGGATTGGTTTTCAAAACTACCATCTGGCATCAAAACCTTTGAATAATTAGCTTCTAAATTTGTGACTCATTATTCCTATAACATCAAACATGAGGTCACAATGATAATGTTATGTAACACGAAGCAACAAGATGGAGAAGTGTTCCTCACATTCTTGCAAAGATGGAGGACTACATTTGCTAGATATCCAAGAAGTGTACCGGAAAAAGAGAAAATGGATATCTTTATTAATGGTTTAAGCAGCGAATTAAATTATAGACTAAGGATGCAATGTCGTAAAACCTTCCAAGATTTGATTGATAACAGAGTTACAATGGAAGAAGTGTTGATTAAGAGTGGAGAGCTGAAATTGTACAAGGAAAATAAGAACAACTCTAATTCCAACAACAACAATACCAACAATAACAACAATCAAAATAAAGGTTGGTACAATAACAATAGCCATTATGCTACAAAAAATAACAAGGGCATTGTTAATGATGGTGTGGTGGAATCCAGCAACTTGAAGGTGATTCCATTTGCCCTTCCAAAGACACCTAATCAAGTGAACAATACTAATCAAGCATATAATGCACCTTCCAACAATAACAACAATGCCAACAAGAATAATCAAGGAAACAAGGATCGAAACAGCAAGCATGATAATTATTTGAAGCCCACTCCTTCAAGACACTTTACACCCTTGGGAGAATCACTTGAAACTGCATTAAAGGCTCTCATGGCTAACAATGTTATTACATTACCTACTATTAAGCCTTATGAACCAGACAACAAGTCGGGCTGGTGGGATGCTAAGAATCATTGTGAATATCATAGAATTCAGGGACACACTACAAATGAATGTCTATAATTAAAGAATGTGGTGCAAGACTTGATAGATAATAACATAATCACCGTTGATGGACCCCAAAATAATGAAGATCATACGGCCTTCAAACAACCTTTTTACAAACATGATAAAGGTGAGTCATCAAATGGAAAGAAACAAAGTGCCAATAATCTCAACTTTGTGCCATCATATGATCATATTGTTAATGCTATAATAATTAATGAACAATCTCAAAAGGAAGCAACAAATGTCATTACAAGAGGGCAGAATTCTAGAATGACTTTACAAGGGATAGTCCCTCAAAACACCAATATCCCACAATCCAACATTGTGGTCAAGCAACCTCCTATAGCAGTAAGGCCTTATAGTTTGGTGGATCAATTGCAATGTACTCCAGCACAAATCTCAATCTTAGAGTTATTGAAGTTGTCACCGAATCATAAAGAAATTTTAGAAAAAGATTTAGAAGAGACACGTGTTTCTACTACCTTAGGGGAAGAAAAGTTTCAAAATATGGTAGGACATCTCATGGCTCCTCATTGTCTTTCATTTTCTAATCAAGACAACATGTCTATAACTCATCCTTAAAATTTTCCATTACATATAGAGGTTTTGATCGAAAGGCATAGAGTCAAAAGAGCCCTTATTGATGGAGGGGCTGGTCTTAATATCTGCACATTAAGTCTTGTAAAATCCTTAGGTTTATCTGAGTCTTGCATTGACCCTACAAAGAAAATCACCATAAAAGCTTACGATGAAGCTGAAAGACCTTCTAAAGGCATGATTGTATTGCCCATCCAAGTGGGACCAGTCAAGAAGGAAACCAAGTGTCAAGTGTTGGACATGAAATTAACTTATAAAATATTATTGGGAAGACCATGGATTCATGAGATGCAAGCCGTCCCATCCACATACCACCAATGTATCAAGTTTCCATACATGGGTGAAGAAATCACAGTTGGAGGAGACTCAAATCCATTCCAATATTGTAATGCACTCAAACCCTTGCATGAATTATACATTCCACATAATCGTGAAGGAATTATTCCAAGAATCACCAATGAAGATACACAAAATCCTCTTCAAGCTAGCTCAACTACATCAACTAAGGGCAAGGAAAAAGTGAGCTACGAGGGTCCAAATGTAATGGAAAGCCCATATTTAGCACCTAAATTGGAGACAACGATCTACAAACCTACGAAAGAGGAAAAGGAACAAGCTAAAGAAGATCATTACCAACACATGAGTGAGATGATGAACAAATTTGACAAACAATGCAAGATTAGTTCAAAAGGAGTAGGAGAATATTCAGTTTCTCTATTTGACATGCCCATATCTCCCAAATCAAATGGTAAACCATCAAAAGAGCATCTTCCACATAAGTATAATTCTTATTTTGTGGGGGAAGATAGCAAAGCAACATGGGATAAGGAAGAAGATGAAGTCCTTCAATGGCTTTATCATGATGAAGATGATACCTTAGACACTCCCATGGAAAGAATTCAGCATGTCAATATACAAACCGAACAATATGGGAAAGGATTTGATATTATACAAAAGATGGGATACAAAGGAAGAGGACCCTTAGGCCAAAGAAATAGAGGGTTATTAGAACCTATTGAACCTATTTGGAGGGCAAGTCATGAAAAATCCAGAGTAGGTTTCCAATACAAAGGAGAAAGTTCAAGTCCAATGCATGATTTTCATCCTCAAATAAATGCATTAGAATCCAAAGGAGATAGTGATGACTCTCGGGATTATGAATGGGATACTTTATCAGAGGAGTCATGTCAAGATAAAGAATTCATTGCTATACATACTTATGCAAAAATCCCAAAATAAGAAGCTCCAATTAATGAAGAACCTCCTATTCAAAGGCCTAATATAGAACAAGCATCTAATAGTGGAGCATGGATAGAAACATTTTGGACACCTTCAGAGGGAAATTCAAACGTTAGTTTTAACCCGCTTGTGGCTTTTCCCACACTGTTTCCCATAGAGGTTGACAAGGATTCGAGTGAAGGGGACTTTGACCCTACTTCCATGGATCATCTTGAGGAAGCGCACATCATAGATCTAAATGATACAATGTATGAACCCTCAAATGAAGTCATGTCCATAAATCCTATTGATGATACCTTGCCCAATAATTCCTTAATTTTGATGCACCCGGACCTCATTAATTGGGATCAAATCGAACCAAATGACTTATTTTACTTCCCAAATGACCAAGCAACAAACTAATACCTCAATGCGGTTGAACCCTCTTTCACCAATGAACTCAATGCGGACATAATGACAACAGCAAGGGTCCAATCTCTTAGTCAAAAGAAAAAAATGAAAAAAAAATAAAAATGAGAAGTTCTATTGGTGAAAACCCAACTATGGCACCATTAGAACCAAAAACAATGAAAATAAAAGACGTTTCTTTTGGTGAAAACCCAACTGTGGCACCAAAGGAAGAGAGATTGGATACTTTGCCCAAACATGAGGAAGAAAGGTCATCTATTCTTATAGAACCAACAGAAAAAGTTAACATTGGTACGGAAGTAGATCCAAAGGTCATACACTTGGCTACATCACTTACATCTCTTGAAAGAGAGGACTTTATCAAATTCTTCCAAGAACAACAAGTGAATTTTGCATGGTCATATGCCGACATGCCCGGACTGGATCCTGATTTCATAATGCACCATTTGAATGTTAGACCCGGAGTTAAACTTGTGAAGCAAAAACTAAGGAAAATGCACCCACATGTGGCTCTCCTAGTCAAGGTAGAATTGGAAAAATTGTTAAAGGCGGGGTTCATAAGAACAATAGCATATGCTGATTGGATCTCTATCATTGTGCCGGTTATTAAGCATGATAAATCTATCCGTCTGTGTATGGATTTCAGAGATTTAAATCTTGCATGTCCCAAAGATGACTTCCCATTGCCAAGCATAGATACCATAGTGGATCTGACCATAGGTCACGCAATGTACTCATTAATGGATGGATTTAGTGGCTACAATCAAATAAAGATTGCTCCCAAAGACCAAGAAAAGATAGCATTTACTTTCCCTTGGGGTACTTTTTGTTGGAAGGTCATGCCCTTCGGTCTTAAAAATGCTGGAGCTACATATCAAAGGGCCATGACAACTATTTTCCACGACATGATGCACACTTTCTTAGAAGATTATGTGGATGACATTTTAGCAAAGTCCCACAAAAGAGAAGAACATTTACAAATCCTAAGAAAAATATTCATTCGGTTAGAACAATTCAAAGTTAGATTAAACCCAAAGAAGTGTGCCTTTGGTGTCCAATCCGGCAAGCTATTGGGTTATATAGTGTCAGCAAAAGGAATTGAAGTTGATCCTAAAAAAGTACAAGCCATTCTAGAGATGGAGATTCCAAGAAACATTAGCCAAATGAGGTTACTACAAGGAAAGATTCAATCAATAAGGAGATTTATATCTCAATTAGCAGAAAAGTGTCACTCCTTCACCAGATTGCTACACAAGGATGCTACATTTATGTGGGATGAAGAATGTGATAAGGCCTTCACTATTTTGAAGACTTATTTGATAAACCCACCTATTCTTATGTCACCTATCAAGGGAAAAGAACTGTTTTTATACATATTAGCCACAGAAAGGTCTCTAGGCATATTGTTGGCACAAGAAGATGAGCAAGGAAAAGAAAGGGCAATCTACTATCTTAGTAGAACCTTAATAAAATATGAACTAAATTATTCATTCATGGAAAGAGCATGTCTAACAGTGGTCTTTGCATCTCAAAAACTAAGACATTATATGTTGATGCATAAGATCAAATTAATTGCCAAGATTGATCCTCTCAAATACTTGCTAAGTAAAACTGCCTTAACAGGTAGAATAGAAAAATGGGTCATGATCCTAAGTGAATTCGACATTGAATATGTTGATAGAAGAGAAATTAAAGGACAAGTGATAGCAGATCACTTAGCAGATAACCCAATGGAGTCTACACAAACCATTCAAATTGAATTTCCAGATGCAGCAATTGTCAACATAGAAGCAAAGACATGGAAATTATATTTTGATGGATCTTATACACAAGGAGGTTCTGGAGTAGGTATATTATTGGTTACCCCTCAAGGGTACACCATTCCAAAGTCCTATAAACTCTTATTTATGTGCACCAATAACATAGCGGAATATGAGGCATTAGTCATTGGCATCAAAATGGCTTTGGAATGGAATATTGCAGAATTACAAGTGTATGGGGATTCCCAACTCATAATCAATCAGGTTAATAATGAATACAATACCAAAGATATAAAATTGATGAAATATAAAACCTTGATTGATGGATGGAAGAAGTACTTTTCTTTGATCACATTTGAATAGATTCCAAGAGAAAAGAATAGAGCAGCAGATGCCATGGCTACCTTGGCTTCCTTATTACAAAAACCAGATCAAAATGAGAAGTATGAGTTCTTGGTGGAAGAGTTGGTAAAACCGGCATTCAACCATCCTGACACCCAAATTGTTGCTCTTTTACATGGACATGACTCTCCTTGGTATGGACCCATCTATACTTACCTTAAAGACCAAGTACTCCCCGTAGACCAAACTCGTGCCCAAAAATGTAACTTCATACACCAAGCCACCCATTACCTAATCCTTTCAGACACATTATATCATAAGGGTCTTGATGGGATGTTACTTAGATGTTTAGAGGAAGAAAAGTCTAAGTTAGCTTTACGCAAGGTCCACGAAGGCATTTGTGGGTCACACTCAAGCGGTCTTAATCTAGCTAAGAAAATCCTTCATTTAGGGTACTTTTGGACAACATTAGAAAAGGATGCTTGTCAATTTGTGAAGACATGCAGCAAATGTCAATATCACGGTAACATGATACATGCACCGGCTCAAGAACTACACCCATTCATTACACCATGGCCTTTTTATCAATGGGGTTTTGACTTGATTGGAATCATACATCCTCCATCTTCAAATGGACACAAGTATATCATCAAAGCAATAGAATACTTCACCAAATGGGTGGAAGCAGTTCCATTAACAACAGCAACCGGCAAACAAATTTCAATGTTCATATTGAACCACATAATTTGCCGCTATGGTATTCCACATGCCATTATCACGAATAATGGGAAACAATTCAAAAATTAGGATATTGATGAACTTTGCATGACATTCCACATTACACATCATTCATCATCCATTTATTATCCACAAGGCAATGGCCAAGCTGAAGCAATGAACAAAAATATCCTCAAGATATTAAAAAGATCAGTTAACAAATCAGGAAGAGATTGGCACATGCAAATAAATCCCACACTATGGGCTTATAGAACTAGTATCAAAACACCTATAGGAGCCACCCCATTCTCTTTGGTCTATGGAGCCGAAGCAGTTCTACCATTAGAAGTTGAAATCCCATCTCTACGGGTTTCATTAAGAGGATTGATCATTGATGAGGATTATAGGGTTGCCAGACTGCAATAATTGGAATTGTTAGAGGAACACCAGACTCAAGCTTATGAGCATTTAAGAGTTTATCAAAATAGGATTTCATAGAATTACAACAAACACATCAAACCAAGAACTTTTCAAGTAGGAGACTTGGTATTAAGAGAAAATCCCAAAAATCAAGTTGAAAGGGAAAAGAAAGGAAAGTGGGAAGCTAATTGGATAGGCCCATTTGTGATAGTGTCATCCTTTGGAACTAGAACATATAAGTTATCAGATTGTAATGGTGAAGAGTTACAAGAACCCATAAATAGCATTCATTTGAAGAGGTTCTACACCTAAAGCAGATGAAAGAGTATACAGAGTATCAGATGAGAGAGCATCATAATTATTGTACATAGTTGAAAAGGGATCTTGAAAATACAAAAACATTTGAAAATGGAAAATCCAAAAATATTGGAAAGGAAGAAAGATAAAAAATAGTGGAAAATGGAGCATGAAGAAAGCAAAAACATTTGAAAAACTATCTCTTGGTGAAAACCTAGCAATAGGTGCCAAGGTGATAAGGAAAAATACAAAAAAATGAAAAAAATGAAAAATAAAAAAAATGAAAAAGAAAAAAAGTGCCTTGGTGAAAACCTAGCAATAGGCACCTCAGTAAAAAAAAAAAAAAGAAAAAAAGCAAAAAAAAAGCACCCAAAGGTGAAAACTTGGCAACAAGCACTTTTGGTTTCCTTAAGTCATTTCTTTCCTAGTCACATGTGTACATAATGCATCTCATCATCCCATTTGTCCAAACCTTCATTGCATCTGTCATTTGTACATAGTCATAATAACATTTTTAGCATCATCCTTTGCATTGCCCAAAGTTGTCAAAACTAATACATCAAACACTTGGGGGCAGCATAAAACAGATTGGAGAGTGGGTACCTCAAAAAGGATTCAAATGAGCAACATTCAGTCACAAGCAGAAAGGGATCAACATTTTCAAAAGAGAGATCAGATTTTTGTAAACCTTTGATTGATATCATTGTTTACTAACCAAGAAGTTGACTACCACAACAAATCCTTGAGCCTAAATTGACTTATTATTCAGGATTAAAAATCAAACATCATTCCATGATCAAAACACTTGGAAATATTATTTGAAGATCAGAAAACAATGCCAAACACCTAGATAGATTCTTTTGAAAAGTTGGTTAAAAATCTGTTTACTTACATTAGTTCAATTTGTATCAAATCTTTTTAGCTAATCAATGATGTTTTGACTAGATTGGCAATGATGGAGACCTGATATTTTTCTTGACTATGAAGTGAATGTTTGGAGGAAGATTCATTGCCTTATGAGAATTCATCTAAAGACATGGTCATCAAAGAACCATCGAGGATTATCTTATAAAATAATGAGTTAAATTTTATTTGTTTACGCAACAGGATACCTTGGATATTTAGATTCTTCATATCTAAATGCCAAAATCCACTTGCAACATAGAATTTGACAAAATCAGTATTTGTACTCTCATGATTGTTTGTAATCAGTGATAGTCGTATCAATGAGACCGATGGGAAAGCAAAATGGAGGTTACCATATGAGCAATAAAAAGCGATATTCATATCATCATGTTAGTGGGCAGTGGTGATTGTATTGACTTTCCGGTCCCAAGTGCTCAATGATGAAAATATATCCTCAAGGCATTTCTTTGCTAAAAACTAGTGACACTTAGGTTAAAATGCATTCATAGAAAAGATAATTGCATTCATAGAAAGGTTAAAATGCATTCTCATGTTAGAATAATTGCACATGCATTTTTTTCCAAGGGCTTCATTTCGCCTCAAAAAGGGGGGTACATAACATCATCAACAAGGTCAAATCAGCAAGGACAACATCAACTCAATATCATCTTTCTACAATAAAAATATGAGATTATACTTTTTGCATTCATTCCATACCATTAATCATTATATAGATATACCATCGAGGAAAAGAAGGAAATAACCATTTACATGTGCATACATCTAGACAGCGATACAGATTGCATACATGAGAAAATAACAAAAAAAAAAAATTGCACCCATACATGAAGAAAGAAATGCATCCATCTATCTATATCATACATAAGATACATTGCATCCATAGACACATCCATCCAAAACAAATGCATTAGATAAACACATATAGCAGCATCTAAAGGTAATCTCATATATCATCAAGTAAAACAGGAAAGATCATAAATGTCCTCATATCACACGTCTACTCAAAACTCAACGCATCCAGTATAACAATGATATCATAAATCAACTCTATAATCACCCATCAACAGGGGCATCAATGTCAAACAAGTATCAAAGTACAACTGGAAGGGTAACACCAAGGTCACAAGAATATGGTACAACATCAAGTATCTCAACATCAATACACAACTGATCAACAAGAGTACTCATAGCTCAACTCTCGTCACCACAAGGAGGAGGCTGTGGAGGAGGCTGTGATGGAGGCTGTCGAGGCAGCTGAAGAGGTGTCTGACCAACCATAGCAACAAGGAGAGGAACCAATGGAGCCAGACCTAACACTAACTGCTGAATCATCGAAGACATCTGTGATACCTCTATCCGTAACACTCCCACATCTGCTCGCAGTTGGATAGTACTAGAACTCTCACCAACCTCGTAGGTACTCTGAGGATCACCTGTACCTATAGGAGACTTCCCCTGATCATAGGAAAAAGTTGCTGGCATCTGATGTGCACTTGTATCCTGACCATCCATGGTAGCCTGCGATAATCCCACTCTTGTATCCTATCTTGATGCTGAATCCTACCTAGCAGCTCTCACATGGTCCTGACGATCTGCCCTCTGTCTCTATACTACTGCAGGAGGAGAAGGAGGAGGAGGTGGTGCCTTTATATGTATATCTCTCGCTCATCCTCTAAGTCTAACCACCACCCTACCTCATGGTCTACCTCTGCATCTCCTCCCACCACCAGCATCATCATCATCATCTCTCCCAGGCACTGGCTCTGTAGGATCTATAAATCGAGGCATAGGATGCTCCATCAACCAATCCAGATACTCCTAAGTAACCCCGGCATCTCTAATATGTAATCTCATATCCCAGTCCATGAAACCAAGCCATGATATCTGCTCAATAGCATCATCATATGAAGGCATGTGTCCCCAAGTAGCCCTCTCTGCACTAGAATGAGCATAAACTATAGATCCCTGAGGCATAGGCTGAATCCGCCCAAACTACTGTAGCACCCTACCTACCAAAAATCTCTCAAGGATAGAATTGATCCTGCCGATCATCCATTGAGGAGTAAACATGTATGGTAACTCCAAGCCATCCTCTCTCCAATCCTCAACATCAACATATGGTCTCCAATAGACCTCATCCATATCATCAATCTGTCGTCGCCAATACTCCAAATGTCCCAAGTGATGTTGTGTCACCATCCTAGTGTAATGCCATGAAAAATGATACCCTAAAGGTCGGTCTCACTCTGATATCAGACGACTAACTGGTAAATGCTCCCATATCAAAAGCTACAAAATGTGAATCCTAGTAGATAAAGTAGTGGATCTCCTATAAAATACCTCATGTAGATCATGGTATAGCTGTGCAAGCACACAAGATCCCCAATCAAATCATCGAGGCTGATGAAGTAAGTCCTCAATAATCCTGCCCCAACCCACTGAAAACCTGCGACCCCGACGATCAGGTAATAACATGCCACCAATAATAGCACCTAACATCGCTGGTAGAATAGGAAATGAAGCAAACTGAGCCCATATGATGCAATCATCACCAATAGTATGATCTCCAAATACTTGATGACAATAGGTCCCATCATACGTTGCATCATAATATACTATCTCCCCATGTGTCGGGATCCGCAGTAACCTATACACATCCTCAAGAGTGATGGTCATCTCTCCCTGTGGCAGCTAGAAGGTGTTTGTCTCAGAGTACCAATGCTCTACGATAGTGGTAATCAAACCTCAGCTCATCTGGAACTAAGGAAGCTCTAATACACACAACAAATCACAATGCCTAATCAATTACCTCTCAGCATTAGTCAACTGATCTCTAAGCTCCATCACCCAATGTGGCATGGTCTGGAGGTACAGAACAAGGACATCCTCCTGTTTAATCAAAACAATGGAATCACATGAGTAACCTAATGTCAAAAAATCAAGCAATCAATCAAAGTCATCAATTTAAATATACCTATCAGACCTACCAATCCTAACTCTAAGCATTGAGGAAGGATGATCCTAGTTTTATGTCTCTAAGCATTTGAGAATAAAATGAATGGACGATTAGACCCATGACCTATCATTTGTGATGAAGATTGATTTACCTTATCCTTCGATATCATAGTTACCAATGTCCTAATTCATTGTTGAAATCAAACAAGGGGAACACCCTAACTGAATATTTGATCAAATTCATTGAGGTGATCGATATCAATCAGGTTGACGCAATCGAGCAATCAGACGTCATAACAAAGTCTCAAGCAACATAAAAATTTTTTCACTTACGCGACTTTTCATTCAGGCGTAATTTCTTTTACCAGGGGTGATATCTAATTCATCACTCATGTGATTTTAATCATCCACATGACTTCATTTGACAGACACGATATAAGATCTACCCAAGGCGACATTTTATTATCTAGGGATTTTCACGCGATAAACAATTAAAATGTTTGAACCCTAAGTGATACCTAATTTTCCACACACGATAAAAGATTTTCTATAGGTGTAAACAGAGCAACGAAAGACGATACTAAATTTTCAAGAAGCGACATTTTATTTTTTCCGGCGTAACTAAATTGCACGGAGGTGACATTTCTTTTCATAAAATGCAGAATTAAAATTTTAAAACACATTAAATGAAGTCATGAATGCAGTTCTAGAAATAGGAGGAAAATTTGAATGACATACCGGAGGACCATAGTTCGCTCTTCGACCGAACCGGTGCGCTCTCTCAAACTGATGCTCGCGATGTGGGACCACCATCATGTAAAAAGGGCTAAAATTAGAGCTCAAAATCTCAAAAGGGAAAGGTGAAAATGAATTGTAAAATGAGGGGTTTTACCCTATTTAAGGTCAAATTGGCCCTAATAAACACTTAAAAATGCACTTTGGACCTATTATATGACATCTTCATTAGTCGGGGCATAAATCAAACTTTCCCATTTCTTTAAAACGGTATCAGAAATCAAAACATATTCCAATTAATCAAAATCTTTCAAATCAAGGACTCAATATGTTTTATTTCTGAGGGGGCATCAAAGTATCAAATTGGCATCACATCAAAAACATTTATCAGTGGGGCATATCATATCAAGTTATCATATCATATCAATTTCATATCAAGAGGCAAATCAGTATCAGATCAGTTTACCATATCATATCAAACCTATCAGCATATCATAAATTAGTGAACCCAGGACCTATCATCAAACCAAGACCCATATCATATCAGAGGCATCAGAATCATATCAGCACCATCATCAGAGGCACATCATCATCATCAAGAAGTATATCAATCAGAACGATCAGAGGCATATCAGAATTAGGACCTATATCAGATCATCAGTACTAAAGGGAATCTTTGAATCAATGTTCTTCGCACATCGACTCAAAGAGGGGCATTTGTAGACATGAAAAATTGGCAAAAGGCTTAAATCAATAAAAAGGTGCATCAAATCATCAAAATAGCACGAAAAATCAATAAATAGAACAAAGGCAATTCAAATCAAAGGAAAATTCAATTAAATGATTAAATGATTAAATAAAGCTTGAAAAGGGGAAAAACACTATGAAATTGATTAAATTCAATTAATGACATAGTTGTTGAAAGCAAAAATCAAAATGAACATCTTACCCTTCATGGCTAAATTTAATTACTTTAATTAATTAATAAATACTAATTTCCCTCAACAAAGCAAAAAGGAGACAAAATGGACACAAATCACTCACTTTTGTCGAAATGGTCCAGCCTTTTGAAACCATTTAAATGATTGTCCCCTCCTTGTCCCCCCATTTATGGACAAAGCAAAACCAATTGACCTTACCCAAGCATAACCATGATCAACTCACTCTACCCCCTACCCTTGGGAAAATCCTATAAGTAGAAAGTATTTTGAGGCATTAAGGATCCACTCCATATCTTTGAATTGTAGCAAAGCTCTTGCAATTTGCATCCACATCACTCACTTATCATTTTTCATTGCTAATTAGCTTAAATTGCTTTGATCATAGTAGATTGTTCATCAAATAGAGCTAGAATTTGATAGAATAGATCTAAATTTGCATATCATATAGCTTAATTCTCATCTTTAGAGTGTCACTAGTGAGGATCATAGCTGAGAGCCTCATTTACCACTTTATTTTAGAGATCCATGAGATATTTAGATTAATTGTGCATTATTTAGATTAGTTTGCTTTGAATAGTGTAATTGTCTTTTAAATTTTGTTATTTCATGAAGGTGTAAATCACTCACAATAATGATTTGCAGGATCTTGAGGATGCACAAGGTTGTTGGAAATGAGTTTTTTCAAGACATCCTCATATGAATCACCAAGTTTTGAAAACTAACGTCTCTCTTTCTTAGGCTTATCTTGGTATCTTGGCTTGTGCTCTTGTTGATTAGGTGCATTGAGTTTCATGGCTTGAACAACACTAGACAAGTGTAAAATAGCTTGATCTATGGGTTTGGAGGAGTCCAAAACCCCATCATTGACCACTTGTTTGTTCTTATTCCAATGTGAGTTCTTTCCCTTATCCTTTTTAGGGTTGTTATTTTGACCATTGTTGTTGTTGTTTCCATGTTTGGTCAAAATTCCTTGTTCTCTCAGAACATCCTCAATCCTACATGCAGTTTCAACCATGGTGTCAAAGGAATCAAAAACCATCTTCCTAACTTCATACCACATTTTAGGAACCAAGTTGCTAATAAGGATGTCAGTCTTCTCATTTTTAGGGATGGTCCTAGGGTAGTGAGAGAATTGTCATCTCCACCTTTGCAAGAAAGTGACAAAGGATTCCCCTTGATTTTTCTTTAGGTTGCATAAGTCCAACATGGTGATAGATCTTGAAAGGTTGTATGTAAAGTGTTGGATAAATCTATGGAAGAGCTCTTTGAAAGTCTTGATGAGGGGAGTTATGTTGGTGAACCATTCCATCGCTTGACCCTTAAGACTCCTTGGGAACAATCTCATGAGGTACGATTTGTCTTGATGGAACTCAAAACTCATGATATAGAATTGACACATGTGATCATGTGGATCTCCATTCCCATCATACTTGTCATATTGAGGGTTCTCAACTTTTCTAGGAAAGTCTTTCATGCTAACACTTTTTTCAAAAGGATTAGGACAAATTGAATCAAGTGAGAATGAACTCTTGGGTGCCAACATCTTTTCCATCATACTCTTAAGTTGTTTGATCTCCTCTTCCTGAGATGGACCTTGCTTCTTAATTTTCTTTTTCACATCAAATTTGTTTGGGAATCTAGCATCCTTGTTGATTAAACTCTCTAGGAACTTGTCTTTGTTTTTATCCAAGTATCTCTCCACATACTTCTGGAAGAGTGGTTCTTGTTGTATCTTCATGAATTCTTGGGAGTTGAGGTCAAAACTCGAGCTACTACCATCATATTGTGAACCATGGTGAGCATGTTGTGAAGGTTGTCTTGAGTTCCTAAGAGGTGTTAATCTCCTATAATGATCATGTTGTGAAGCCCTTCTTCCTCTAGGGCTAGGAGATCATGAGGGTGTTCTCGAACATCTTCCACTTTGTGGAGTCTTGGGAGGGTTGGATGGAGGAGATTTGTTTCCACCATGAAAATGCATGTTTTTGAATTGATCATTAAGTTGTTGAGCCAAGAGTCTATCTTTCTCTTCTTGGGAGGCTCTCCTTTCTATCTCCAACAAGGCTTGTCTCTCTGACTCTAGGAGTCTAAATTTCTCTTCCTTTTCAGCTTGTTTGTCTAGGAAGGCTTTCTTTTCATGCTCAATTATTTTAAGTCTTTCAGTCATGTATCTTGAAGGTAATGTGAATGGTGAACTTGGTCTTGAATGCCTAAACAATTCATTGGTGTATGTTGCATTCACATGAGTGTCATAGGGTTCATCATCTTGGTTTTCATGTTGTGATTGTTCTTCTTAATAGGCTTGCCTCTTATCTCTTTTAGCCCTTTGGTGTGCATCCATTTATCTAGTTGAGATAAGGGGTGAGACTAATTGATTTTCACGAGAGGAACTGCCAAACATAATGGTATCTCCATGCCTTTCAAATATGTCATCAAGGCTTTTATCCATTTCTTCTGTCTCTCATCGATTCATTGTGTAACTCATATCCATATCTGAGTGAGAAGATGCTAAGGGTGTACTAAACTCACTAAGGTTACTTTTGGGATCAAACCAAACTTCTGAGTTGTTCCTGGGTGATTGATCAAATACAGGTTCTTTTCCCTTATGTTTTTGGAAAGTTTGAACTAAGGGTAATTGGTTAAAGACTACTTGGGCTCATTTTCCTTGATTTACTTGATATCTTTTTGTAGCCGATATGAAAGAAAAGGTACTAGGTGATAGGATGACCCTAAGAAATGTTGGTACCAAACTAGGATAGTAAAAGCACTCACTTGTCCAAAAGAGAGGTGATAAGATAGAATTTTGCAAGAGGTGTAAACCAGCACTACCATAGAGGTGCCCACTAAATAGGTGAATACCCTAACACATATGGATCAGGAGGATGATTTACCCAAGTTATATTGATTGAATTTGAATTTGTATGGAAGTGAATGGACAAGAGATTACTAAAACTCTCCAAGCGTGTTATCAAAGGATCTAAAGGTTTATCTTCTCAACAAGGATGATTTCTAACTCACTAAATGCAAGTAAGGTCACTCATGAAATAAAAGATTTCTAGTTCAAGAGCTCAAAACACAAGGACCCATGGTGCAAACATGCTTCTAACAACGGGGTAAGTGACCCGATTGGACCCGGATCGACCGAGGAAGATTGGGAATGACAAGACAAAAAATCAGGCAAGTTGACAATTTTAGGCGACAATAAATTAGTAGGTAGACCCTAAAAAAGAACCAGACCAAGAAAAAAGACAACCAGTAGATAGAAAATAACTCTTTGTTTTGATAATTGTGGAACAGTTTCATGCAAGAAAGTGCAGTCCCATGCGAAGAAATGCCAGGCTCATGCGAGGATATGCCAGGCTTCACGCGAAAAAGTATTGGACCAGACTGGAAAATAATAGAGGGTGTCTCTGACAAGACTATAGCAAAACTTCACGTGAGGATATGAAATCCTGCGTGAGAAAGTGCACAGTTCACGTGAGGGAGTACACAGAACCAAGTGACAAAATAGAATCAGACCACTTAAAAACAAATTGTAAACTTGGGAACTCAGTTTTTGTTCATTTTAAATGACCAGCTAGATGCATTAACATATTTTTATCATTAATCAGGCACACAAGACAAAAATTAGGGAGTTCAAGCAAACAATTGTCTTCAAACAATGAGCAAGGGACAAAGCAACCTTGCACACGAACAAGAATAGTGACATAGTATTCTACTCCCTAAAAATTCTACATGTGTATGTTCTCAAAATGTTTTGCAGTCACGCACATAGTCCTAGAAAATAAGAAGTTGGTTGCACTATGGTTTGTAGTAATGGTCAACTCTGCAAATTTTGCAATCTCAAGTGGGCAAACTCCAATCTAGGCACACTAGGGTTTTGACACATTTTGAGAATTTAATCAATCGGAGATGTTGAGGAGATCTGACAGCCCAACAAGAGACCACACCTATGGATATTTCTTCCACAAGGACATTTATATAGTGGTTGTTGCTACCATGGTAGGAATTGCTAATACTGCTTGAGGTTCTGTCCACGTGGTTTACCCAATAAAGGAAGTGTCCACTATGGTTAACCATCTCTAACAAGGAAGACTCACAAAATGGACCACATGGGGACTTAGCTTAGATTCAAGGGTTCTAAGTTTTTGATGTGCCCAAAAGGGAATAGAGCATAATCCTCTAGCCTCTTCACCTCACCCAAACATAGCAAGAAGATTAATTGACATGCTAAGTTGCAATCACCTCATCAAGTTTTGTATGTCAACAATAATAACTACCGATCTCTCTAAATGGGACCAAGAGAGAATGTACCATAAAAGATTGAAGACTAAGCCAAGGTTTGCATGCCAACAATAATGACTACCATTCTCTCTAAATGGGACCAAGAGAGAACATACCATCAAAGATTGAAGACTAAACCAAGGTTTGTGTGCCAACAACAATGGCTACCGATCTCTCTAAATGGGACCAAGAGAGAACATACCATCAAATGTTGAAGACTAAACCAAGTAGAACCATGAGATGATAGCAAGTCCTTCCCTACCTACAAGGGGATCTATCTTCGAGAAGAGCTTCACATGTAAGACAAGCGAATGAAGCCCACTCTCTCAAGATTGCCATAAATAGTGTTCATAGGGCCTAATTACTATGTGAAATATATATGCAAGAAAGCAAATCTAGATTCATTCTTTCCTTTAGAGAAAAAATTGGAAGTGTGATCTATGAAAGCAAGAAACACTCAAGCTAAATACATGAGAGGTTCATTTTTATTCCCAAAATCCAAGTGTTATAGAGATGCAACAAAATACTTCAAATCTAAAGCAATGCAATCCACTTTTAAGTTGTTTCAAAAAATAGAATCAGGAAAATTCACAGCAACCATGAAATGTCAGAAAATAGAAAGCATGAAGTACAAAGCTAAAAATTTTAGGTCTCTGGTGTCAGAATTTCACGCTAGTAGATAACTAGTCCCGCATGAGAAAGTACACAAATCCACATGAGAAAATGCCTTTGTCACGCGAGGAAATACTAATGCCAGTACAACTTCACGTGATATAGCGAGAAACTTCACGTGAGAATCCATACCAGAGATGTACATAAATACAGACAGAATATGAAATTCATCAGAAAAATATAATAAAATGATGAGGCTAGAAATTGAATATTCTACCCCACCGTGGGTGCCAAAAATGTGTGCTAAAATGTTGACACACTTCTATGAGTCATTGTATCCAAGATTTCTCAAGAATGAGATCTTAAATGGTGACTCATAGCTCTCTATTCATGGAGTGCAAGGGTTTGTAATGGAAGCCCTCATTTTAGACCTAGTTTGTGCCCATGCAAGTACACCATAAAATGAGAGATTCAAAGAGGAAAAGCAAGAATGCCAGTCTCCACGATCATAAAATATGCATCTAAATGAAAATGGAAGCTATTCTATATGATAACAATGCATGAAAGTAAACTAATCTATGAAAGGAAATACTTATGCAAGATTATTCTATGAAATGAAATATGAATCTAATCTAACATGCAAGTGCAAAAGTAATCTAAATGAATTGCCATGGAAGCATGAGAGAAGAAGACAAGAAAATAGAAGTTGCCATGTTCAAGCTCAAGTGCTCAAACTCTCCTCCAAAATCGCTCTCCAAACCTGCAACATAACAATACTTAAAATTATAGATCCCTAAATGAGAAGGAGAGGGCTCCTTTTAAAGAGAAATGAATGGTAGAGATTAAGAGGCAAAATCCAAGGGTGGAGAAAAATTCTCATTTTGACCTTGGTGCACAAGATTCTCATGAGGAAAAATCAATGGACATGGTTAAGAGGCAAAAAGATGCGTGGAAGAAATTAAGAGGCAAAAGGAGATTCCACTCATCTTGGAAAGTGTGCACTCAATGTGTAGACAAAAAGTCTTTTTATTTTTATTTTAAATTTAGAAATTCCTTTTTCATGTGCACACATAGGATAAGGTGGATTTTATTATTTATTTAAAAGATTTTCTTTTTATTTAACTAAAAGGGAGCATGTTCTCTTAATTAAATAAAACTTAGGATAAAATGATCAAACCTTAGGAGATATTGAAGTAATTGAATTAGTTACGATTTGATCAAGGAAATTGATTTGAATTGAAAATATTACAAGGCATTGATTTAGGGAATTGATAAATTGATGAATGGGGGCCCATAGTCTAGGCAACCATTTTAGGGTGCATACAAGAATGCCCCCATATTTTTCATTGACAGTTAAAGGAGCATTGAAATCCCCCATCAGTAATCAATAATCATCCCTAAAGTCATATCTTCTTTTTGTAATTTTCTTCCAAAATGTAGCTCTATTCACTTTAGAATTAGGGGCATAGATGTTTGTTATGACCCAACTAAATTTGTCTCTGATGTTACATATTCTGACATAAATCATATTGGGGTCTACAAAAATGATATCACCATGAATGGTTTTTTGATTCCAAAAGATGGCAGCACCACCTGAAGCACCAACAGAATTATAACTACTCACACCACCTTTCTAGAATAATCTAAGTTTGTCCACTTTTTCCTTACACATTTTGGTTTCCTGAATAAGAAGAATATTTGGATTGTAATATATTACCATATTTCTCAGAATGTCTTATTTATGGGGCACATTCACCCCTCTTATGTTCCATGAGATGATCTTCATAATCTTTTTGGGGAAAAGGCTTCCGGAATACTCCTTTTGTTAGGAATAGTCCCAAGAGATAATTGAGGGGGGGGATTAATCAGTTATCTACAAGATTCAATTATTTATCCAAATTAGTACAAAAGAATATTAAGCATATACACAATAAGATAACACTTAACACAACACCAAAATTTTGGCTATGGGGAAACCCAAAATAGGTAAAAACCCCGGTGGGAATTAGCACCCACTATAAACTGCACTAGTGTATAATGATTCCTGTTAGAAGATCTTACAACCCTATTAGGAGTTGATCTTTACAATACATGAAGTACAGTGACCTGGTCAAAGGTCAAACCCTATTAGGAGTCTTTTATAAATAACCCTATTAAAGGTGAGGACACACTGTCTGGGAGCACACTGCTCATAAGGCGAAGGTTGCAACCTTCTGCACAATAGATACACACTATATATGGATCTTGGTGAGTTGTGAATTAGACTTGTTGTCTTCATCAGTTCTAATGAATAGCATACACTCTCTGCTTCTTCACATAGATCTTCAACTGATGATTGATATAGCTTTACTGGCCTAATACTTTTGCACCTTCTTGCTCTGCTTACATAATAATTACTTGGCGATCACAACTAACTGACTATAAGTAGCCTTCTCCAGAAGATATAATCAAGTCGACCTATTAGAACCTTCTTGAAATCATATTAATGAAACCATACAACTCTCCGACAATATCTCCAATGACTATACTAAGCATGCAACACAAATAGGACTGTGCAACTAAATATGAGTAGACGTGTCGCTTCACACTGTCGGCTCCACCAAATTAACTCAAAATTTACTCTCAAGCTGAAATAAGTTATGCACTCTTAACCAAAAAATATTAGCTCGTAACCAAACACAAAACCAAACACGCATACCATAATGATAGGTGCAACTACTGAAACAATATAAACACTGTCAGCTCTCAAAAAATAATCTCCTGAAACTGTAATTGGCAAATAGAAACATCATAACTCAACTTTAACTGCACAAATAACTCTGCTTCTATGAACATAGCTTTATGATAATGTCTACAACACAAAAATAAATGCACAAGGATCCATCATAACCATACTATGAATCACATACAAAACTCTACTTGCAACACTTTCAGGAATAATGTTGTTACAAACAACTGCACAACTGTCTGCACTCTAAATCAACCTTTGTGTCTATGATATCATGTTGATAACATATCCATACAACATATGCTCAAGGCTCTTTGCATATAACTAAAATGCACACTTCTTACCATATGTTGTCATCAATGACAAACATACCATCAACACTAGCTTACTGGCAAATCTCCAACAATCTCCCCCTTTGGCATTGATGGAAACATATGAAATTAAAAACACCACCAATCCAAAAGTACAACAATATCTCCATCTCCTCAATAACATACTCCCCCATAAATTATTTCTCCATTTACTATTGATTGCTCAGAATATCAACTACTACATCTTCTTACTATATACTACTACATACTCCCCCTTTCTAGAATAAATAAATTGTTTTGTTTTTCATGACTATATACTCCCCCTTTGACATCAATGGCAAAGGGTGCCAAAAAAAATAAGCATAGGTACTACTCCTAAAGTAGAGTAGTCCACCATTCATCAGTCATTGAGGATTGATGCACTACTGCAAACTCTAATAAGATCCAAGGAAGGGAATTACTCCCAGGTTCTCCCTGAGATACTCAAATGTATCATTCGGCAATGGCTTTGTGAATATGTCTGCTAACTATTCTTTAGTACTCACATAATCCAACTTTACTTCTTTCTCTACAACTTTCTCTCTTAGAAAATGATATTTTATCTCAATGTGTTTTGTCTTTGCATGCATCACATGGTTATTTGACATATTGATAGTGCTAGTGTTGTCACAATGAATAACAATAGGATAATCAATCTAGATTCCAAAATCCTTTATCATCTGCTTGATCTAAACAATTGCAGAATAATTTAATGATGTTACTACATACTCTACTTATGTTGTTGATAGAGAAATACAATTATGCTTCTTGCTTGTCCAAATAACTAGTCTGTCTCCTATAAATACTGCTCCTCCTAAGGTGCTCTTTTTGTCATCAACGCAACCTACCCAATCTACATCTATATACACATGAAGTTCTACATTCTCTTAGTTAGGATACCATAAACCATAGTCTATAGTTCCTTTCAAATATCTAAATATCCTCTTTACTGCCATAAGATGACTTTGTTTAGGTTCAGCTGGAAATATTGCAATAATACCAACTACATTAGAAATATCTAGTCTAGACTGAGAAATATATATGAGTTTACCAATCATAGACTTATATAGTCTTGTCAACTATTGTAGAATCATCATCTTTTGAAATCTTTCTTCCTGTTATCATAGGGGTGCTTACTATCTTACAATCATCCATCTTGAACTTCTTCAATATCTCTTTCACATACTTAGACTGATTAATGAATATACCTTTATCTGTCTGTTTCACATTCAATCCCAAAAAGTACTTGATAGGTCCAATCATGCTCATTTCAAACTTGCTTTGCATTTCTTTAAAAAAATTTGCACTAAGCTTGTCATTACCACCAAAAATAATGTCATCAACAAAAATAGAAACTAGTAATAATCCTTCAGGTGTCTCTCTTATGAATAAGTTACAATCTGTTGCTCCTTTCTTGAATCTAATCTTTATCAAGTAACCATCCAGTCTTTCATACCATGCTCTAGGGGCTTGCTTTAGTCCGTAGAGGGCTTTCTTTAGTCTACAAACCATGTCAGGTTTGTCTAATAAACTAAATCTTTTAGGCTACTCTATGTAGAATTCTTCCTTCAATTCTCCATTCAGGAATGCTAACTTAACATCCATCTGATATACCTTCAATTCTTTGTATGTTGCATAGGCTAGAAATAACTTTATATCTTCCAATCTTCTTATAGGGGCAAATGTATTAGAGTAATCAATTCCTTCTCTCTATTCATATCATTTACATACTAGTCTTTCTTTGTTTCTTACCACTGTACCATCTTCATTCATCTTGTTCCTGAATATCCACTTGGTTCCAATCACATTTTTATTAGTAGGCCTAGAGACCAATTCCCATGTATCATTCTTAACTATCTATTCTAACTCTACTTCCACTACTTCATGCCAATATGAATCATTACATGCATCTTCAACACTTAAAGGTTCAATTTGTGAAAGTAAGCATACCATTTCATCAACTATTGAACATTTTTCTCTTGATCTTGTCATGACTTTGTTGTTCTGATCTCCAATGATATCTTCTTTTTAATGGTATCTAGATGTGAATTTTGGAACATTAGGTGTGACTATCTCATCTGTCTTCTATGATTCTTCATCACTTTGTTCAGGTTCACTGATGAATACATCAATGTTGTCAAACATTTCTTCAACATCTGCTTCTCTACTGATAGGTCTAGGTTCTTCTTCGATCATAGGTGCATAATCATAGTATCTCTCTTGAATCATAAACTTTTCATCAATATTTACATGTGCACTTTCAATGATCTTCTTCAATCTTAAGTTAAAACATCTATAAGCTTTTCTTTTAGTAGAGTAACCAAGAAAAATACCTTCATCACTTCTTGCATCAAACTTACCAACACCATCATCTCTCTTGATGTAATACTTGATTCCAAAGATTCTGAAGAATTTTACTGTAGGTATATTCCCAAACCATAGCTCATAAGGTGTCTTGTTTGCACCTGGCCTTAATTGAATTTTGTTGATAGTATATACTACAGTATTGATTTCTTCTCTCCAATAGGTGTGTGCAAATTTTCCTTCAATCATGATAGTGCACGCTGTGTCAAGTATGATCCTATTTCTCCTTTCTGCAATTCCATTCTTCTAAGGGGTTCTAGGTGCACTTAGTTGTCTCTTTATCCCATGTTCTTCACAATACTCATAAAATTTGTTAGAAGTGAATTCTCCTCCTCTATCTGATCTTAGACATTTTATCTTTAATCGAGACTCATTTTCAACTTTAGCTTTGAATATTTTGAACTTCTCAAATGTTTCATATTTATCTCTTAAGAACACAACCCACATCATTCTAGAATAATCATCAACAAACAAAATAAAGTACCTTTCACCATAGTATGATCTTGTTTGAGTTGGTCCACATAGGTCTGTATGCACTAGATCCAATTTGTTCTCTGTTGAATTTTGCTTGCTTTTGAATGATTTCTTTACATGCTTTCCCATCACACATTCCCTGCACATTCTATCAACTGGTCTTGCAATACTAGGGAGGTCTCTTACTATCTTTACATTGCTTATCTTTACTACATTGTCAAAATTGATGTGACATAGTCTTGTATGCCATAACCAACTATCATCTACTTTTGCAACAAAACAACTTGCTTCTAAATTAAGTTGAAAAATATTACCTTTTGTCTTTGAGCCTGATGCAATCATTAATCCTTCTTTGTTATTAATGATGCACTTATTGTTTTTGAATTCCAACTAATATCCATTGTCAAGTAACTGTCCAACACTCAGTAAGTTATGATGCAAACCATCAACTTATAGAACATCGTCAGTGTTATTCTTTCCATCCAAAGTGATAGCTCCTCTACCTATGACAGATTTAGGAGTGTTGTCTCCAAATCTAACCACGCCTCCTTTGTAATTATGCACATGTACAAATCTATCTTTGTCTCCTATCATGTGATGTGAACAACCATTGTCAATGATCTAGTATGTCCTAATGTCTTCTTGTGAAATCAATGCTCTCTCTTCTGCTTTCTTTTCATCTTCAATATCCATGTCATCAAACATTTTCTCTATATCTTCAATTGCAATAAATCCAATTTCATCTTCTGTTGAATCTTCATCTGTCACTCCATCTTCAGCATAGTAACATTCTTTTGTATACTTAGGCTTGAAATTAGTTTTTTACTTCTTGACTCTTGTAGGACACTTAGATGCAAAATGACCAATCTTGTTACATGAAAAACATTTAAATGGTAACTGACCTTCATATTTTCCTTTTCCTTTTCTTTCTTTCTTAGCAACCATAGCAATGAATTCTTCTAGTTCTTTATCATCATCTTCATCATCAAAATTACTAGAAGTGTTCACATATTTCTTACCATGGACTAAGGCTTTGAATGTTGTTTCACTTTTAGGCATTGTCTTCAATCTTGATATCTCAAATGCTGAAATCTTGCTAATTAAGGTCTCTCTCTTGAAGTATTTTGAAAACTGCATAGTCTCATCAAGGATGCTTATCTTTCTCCAATAATCTGTTGTCATAGTAGTCATCAATTTATCCATTATGTATTCTTTTGAAATCTCTCCATCATTGTTTCCAATTCCTGCAACTTCTTCATTAATTCTTTGATTATAGGCTCTGATGATCTCTTCAGGAAGCATCTCCAAATTGTTATATCTTTTCTTCCATGTCTTTCTACGTGCATTCTTGGCTTGGATATCTCCTTCAAACATGTCTTCTAGATACTTCCATATTATGTAAGCTCTATCTTCTTTCTTGATCTCTGAAAACTCACTGTCAGATAAGGCACTGATAAGGGCTTCTTTGGCAATTGCATTTTGAGTGAACATTTCTTTTTGTTTAGTGGTTTCATCTTCTTTGGCAAGGTCTTTAAGAGAGGGAACATGAACATCTTGAGTAGCTGCTTCAAAAATCTCAAAACCAATGCACTAAAAATGTGTTATCATTTTGTTCTTCCAGTCTAGATAATTCTCTCCATCAAACTTAGGACTTTCTTTTCTAAAGAATGTCATCTTATCAACCTCAAATTGTTAAACTTTCTCTCCGACGCACTTGGCTCTGACACCAATTGTTAGGAATAGTCCCAAGAGATAACTGAGAGGGGGGGGGGGGTGAATCTGTTATCTACAAGATTCAATTCTTTATCCAAATTAGTACAGAATAATATTAAGCATATACACAACAAGATAACACTTAACACAACACCAAAATTTTAGTTACGAGGAAACCCAAAATAGGTAAAAAAAACCCGGTGGGAATTAGTACCCACTATAAACTGCACTAGAGTATAATGATCCCTATTAGAAGATCTTACAACCCTATTAGGAGTTGATCTTTACAATACATGAAGGAAAATGACCTGGTCAAAGGTCAGGCCCTGTTAGGAGTCTTTTATAAATAACCTTGTTAAAGGTGAGGACACACTATGTAGGAGTACACTGCTCATATGGTGAAGGTTGAAACCTTCTGCACAACAGATACACACTATATCTGGATCTTGGTGAATTGTGAATTAGACCTATTGTCTTGATCAGTTCCAATGAATAGCATACACTCTCTACTTCTTCACATAGATCTTCAACTGATGATTGATATAGCTTTACTGGCCCAATACTTTCACACCTTCTTGCTCTGCTTACAGAATAATTACTTAGCGATCACAACTGACTGGCTATAAGTAGCCTTCTCTAGAAGATATAATCAAGTCAACCTGTTAGAACCTTCTTGAAATCATATTAATGAAACAATAAAACTCTCCAACAACATCTCCAACATCTATACTAAACACACAACACAAATAGGATTGCACAACCCAATATGAGTAGACGCGTCGCTTCATACTATCGGCTCCACCAAATT